>PISX010000439.1:0-284028 GCA_004024625.1 Mellivora capensis | reverse complement strand
CAGGGTGCACCTTCACTGCACCAAGGTCGATACATCCAGCTACAACCATTCAGCCAACTCTCACCAAAATGACTAGGAGGAGGAATGCCCAACAGAAGAAAAATTCAGAGGATGGGCCCTCTGCAACAGAGCTAATGGCTACCGACATAGACATTATGTCGGAAAGGGAATTCAGGCTAACAATTATCCAGGCAATAGCAAGGTTGGAGAAAGCCATGGACGACCAAATGGAATTGATTAGGGCAGAACTGAGAGCCACCAGGGATGATGTTCACAATATGTCATCATACTTAGTTGCAGAATTTGTTTTTCCTTGTGATGAGAACTTTTAAGATATACTTTTCTGGAGACTTTCAAAAATCTCAATATAGTATTCAAAAATTCAATAATTCAAAATTCAAAATTCAAAAATACAATATAGTATTATTAAATACAGTTGTCATTGCTGTATATTATATTCCCAAGACTTATTTATTTTGCAATTGGAAGTTTGTACCTTTGACTCTATTCACCTATTTCATATCCTCAACACACACTGCCTCTGGCAACAACCAATCTATTTTCTGTATCTATGGGTTTGCTGGTGGTTTTGTTCTTCATTTTTTTTTAAGATTCCATATATAGTGAGATCATATGGTATTTGAGATCATATGGTATATCTTTCTCTGAGTTATTTCACTTAGCATAATGTCTTTAAGGTCCATTCCTGTCACAAATTACAAGATTTCATTCTTTTTAGGGCTGAATAATATTTCAGTATACACACACACACACACACACACACACACACACATTTTTCTTTATCCATTCTTCAACCAATGGATACTACTTAGGTTATTTCCATTCCTTGGCTATTGTAAATAATGTTGCAATGAACATGAGGGTGCATGTATCTTTTTGAGTTACTGTTTTTATTTTCTTTGGATAAATAAAAGAAATGGAATTGCTATATCATACAATAGTTCTATTTTTAATTTTTTGAAGAACCCTGATACTGTTTTCCAGAGTGGCTACACCAAATTATATTCCCGCTAACACTGCACAAGAGTTCCTTTTTCTTCACATCCTCGCCAGCATTTGTTATCTCTTGTCTTTTTGATACTAGTCATTCTGTCAAGTGTGAGGTGATATCTCATTGTAGTGTTCATTTGCCTTTCCCTAATGATTAGTGATGTTGAGTATTTTAGTAGTATTTTATACCTGTTGGCCATCTGTATGTTTTCTTCAGAAAAATTTCTATTCAGATCCTCTGCTGATTTTTTAATCAGATGTGTTTTTGCTATTGAGTTTTATGAATTCTTTATATCCATTCTCTTTTAACAATAAAAAAGAAGATAGAAAAATTCAGTAACATGCTGATCATTTCATCATCCAACTGTTCTTCATCGTAGAAACTTCTATCAAGGCTACTAAAAACGTTTAAGTAAGGTGGCTATAAATTGAGAGACTTTTGAAAATGAGGGGAGGAGATATAGGTAATTATACCAGTCTAATAGACATAAACACAAAATGCTAGGCAATTAGAGATTTAGGGTCACTGTATACTTAATGGCTTAAAAATAAAAACTTTTTGAAGAGCATGAACAGAACGAGGATGATAATAAAGGGTCTGGAAAGACAAGATAGAAAATTCCAGGATAAATTTAGCCTACTTCACAAGTTTGTTTACAACCAATTCTATGAGTAATTGTTCAATATAGCAATAATTTCAGCAAGTTTTTATCTCTTGTAAATTAAGATATCTCATAATTATGTGAAAATTAATTTTATTAATTAGCCTTTTGCTGTACCTTGATTAGTGTACAGAATGGGTCAAACCACTTTGGATTCTTTCTTTTTAGGCAAAAAACAAAAACAAAAACCAGACTCCAGTTATCTTAAGAAAGTTCCAAAATGGAAAGAGACTGTCTCTCTTGTTTCAAGAAAGGTAAGTATTAGTGCAGTTTCAGGGACTTCTGTGGCAGGAATTCATGAAAATGTTACCATCAGGTGACTAAGTTCCCACCACCTTCCATCCTTCCTTACCTTTCTCACACTCAGTTCCTGTGTGGAGGATATTCTGATTGTCTCAATTTGGATCAACCACCTTCTGTTACAGTCAAGGGAGTGGGGTCATGAAATGAAAGCCCATAAGAGCAAATGTTGAGCGAAATCCCTGAGATCTACCACATATGACTTAAATAGTCCTTATTAAATGAGCATATTCCATTGATGGAATACTAATTTGCGCTCCCATCTTACAACTACTGGACAAAACTGTCTCCAATTCAATTTTTGGTGCTCCAAACCTCAAAATGGTTGCACTTCAGTCAGGACTTCTTTAATAGATAAGAATAGCATGGTGCTCTGGAAAGCATATTTCCAAATGATTTTTCAGATTGACATAATCCTCTTTGGAAAAAAGATCCCTAGCCAGACTTATCAAAAAGAAAAGCAAAAGGACCCAAGTGAATAAAAATCACAAATGAGAAAGGAGAAATCACAAGCAACACCACAGAAATACAAATAATTATAAAAGAATATTATGAAAAATTAAAGCCATCAAATCAGACAATCTTAAAGAAATGGATAAATTTTCGAGAAACATATAATGTACCAAAACAGAAACAGGAAGAAACAGAAAACTTGAATAGACCCATAACCAGCAAAGAAATTGAATCAGTAATCAAAAAATCTCCCAACAAACAAAAGTCCAGTATCAGATGGTTTCACAGGGGAATTCTATCAAACATTTAAAGAAGAATATTTAATACTTATTCTTCTCAAACTATTCCAAAAAAATGGAAATGGAAGGAAAACTAAACTCATTCTATGAGGCCAGCATTACCCTGATTCCAAAACCAGACAAAGATCCCACTAAAAAAGAGAACAAGAGGCTAATATCCCTGATGAACATGGATGCAAAAGTTCTCAACAAAACACTAGCAAATCGAAACCAACAGTACATTAAAAGAATCACCTACCACAATCAAGTGGGATTTATTCATGGGTTACAAGGGTGGTTCAATATTCTCAAATTAATCAACATGAAGCACCACACTAATAAAAGAAATGATAAAAGCCATATGATCCACTCAATAGTTGCAGAAAAAGCAGCTGACAAAGTACAATATCCATTCATGATAAAAACCCTCCACAAAGTAGGGATAGAAAAACATACCTCAAAATCATAAAGGCCATATATGAAAAACCCATAGCTAATATAATACTCAATGGGGAAAAAACTAAGAGTTTTTCCTCTATGGTCAGGAACAAGACAGGGATAACCACTCTCACCACTGCTATTTAACATAGTACTGGAAGACCTAGCTTCAGCAATCCGAAAACAAAAGGAAATTAATGGCATCTAAATCAGCAAGGGAGAAGTCAAACTTTCATTATTCACAGGTAACATGATATTCTATATAGAACGCCCAAAAACTCCACCCAAAAATTGTTAGAACTGATACAGGAATTCAGTAAAATTACAGGACACAAAATCAATGTACAAAAATCTGTTGCACTTCTATACAATAATGAAGCAGAAGAAAGAGAAATCAAAGAATTGATCCCATTTACAACTGCACCCAAAACAACAAGATACCTAGGAATAAATCTAACCAATGAGGCAAAAGATCTATATTCTGAAAATCATAAAATACTGATGAAAGAAACTGAAGATGACACAAAGAAATGGAAAAGCATCCCATGCTCATGTATTGGGATAAAAAATATTATTAAAATGTCTACATTATCCCAAGAAATCTACACATTTAATGCAATTCCAATAAAAATACCAACAGTATTTTTCACAGAAGTAGAACAAACAATCCTAAAATTTGTATGGAAACACAAAAGACCCTGAATAGCCAAAGCAATCTTGAAAAAGAAAAGCAATGCTGGAGGCATCACAATTCTAGAGTTCAAGTTATATTACAAACCTGTAGTGATCAAGATTGTATGGCACTGGCACAAGTGCCATAGATCAAGAGATAGATCTTGATATAGATCAAGATCACATAGATCAAGAGAACAGAATAGAAAACCCAGAAATCAACCCACAACTCTATGGTATTGATTTTCAACAAAGCAGGGAAGAATATCCAATGGAAAAAAGATAGTATCTTCAACAAATGGTGTTAGGAAAACTGGACAGCAACATGCAAAGAATGAAGCTGGACCACTTTCTTACACATACACAAAAATAATTTCAAAATGGTTGGAAGACCTAAATGTGAGACATGAAACCCTCAAAATCCTAGAGAAGAACATAGGCAGTAACTTCTTTGACATCAGCTATAGCAACTTCTTACTAGATATGTCTCCTGAGACAAGGGAAACAAAAGCAAAAATAAATTATTGGGACTTCATCAAGATATAAAGATATAAAGCTTTTACACAGTGAAGGAAATAATCAACAAAACTAAAACATAACCTTTGGAATGGAAGAAGATATTTGCAAATGATATATCTGAGAAAGGATGAGTATCCAAAATACATACAGAACTTCTAATACTCAACACCCAAAAAAAAATCCGTTTTTAGAAATAGGCAGAAAACATGAGTAGACATTTTTCCAAAGAAGACATCCAGGTGGCCAGCAGATACATGAAAAGATGCTCAATATCACACTCATCATCAGGGAATTACAAATCAAAACCATGATGAGATACAACTCACACCTGTCAGAAAGGTTAACAATATAGGAAACAACAAGTGTTGGTGAGGATGTGAAGAAAGGGGACCCTCTTGTACTGCTGGTGGTAATGAAAAATGGTGCTGTCACTGTGGAAAACAGTACAGAGATTCTTCAAAAAGTTAAAACTAGAACTATCCTAGAACCTAGAAACTGCACTACGTATTTATCTAAAGGATACACAAATACTGATTTGATTGAAGGGCACATGCATGGAAGGGCCTAAATGTCCACCAACTGAGGGATGGATAAAGAAGATGGTAATATGTGTGTGTCTATATAGATGTACACACACACAATGGAATATTACTCAGCCATACAAAAAAATGAAATCTTGCTATTCATGACAGTGTGGATGGAACTAGAGAGTATTATGCTAAGCAAAATAAGTCAGAGAAAGACAAATACCATATGATTTCACTCATATGTTGAATATTTTTAAAAACTTCATGTATAAATATATGTATTTATTTTAAGAGAGATTGTGCATGGGTAGGGAGTGGCAGAGGGAGAGGGAAGAGAGAGAATCTTAAGCAGGCTCCTTGCTCAGCAGGAAGTACACTGCAGGGCTGGATCTCACAACCTTGAGATCATGACCTGAGCTGAAATCAGAGTTGGATGTTTAAATGACTGAGACACCCAGGTGCCCCACTCATATGTGGAATTTAAGAAACACAACAGATGAACATAAGGGAAAAAAGAAAAAAGAGGGGCAAACCAGAAAACTTTTTTTTTTTCAGAAAACATTCTTAAAAATACAGAACAAATTGGGAGTTACTGGAGAGGAGGTGGGCAGGGATGGGTTAAATTGGTGATGAGTATTAAGGATGTGATGAGCACTGTGTGTTTTATGTAAGCAAAAAATCATTAAACTCTATATCTGAAACTAATATTACACAGTGTGGACCAACTGGAATTTAAATAAAAACTTGAAAAAGAAAAGAAAAAAAGAAAAAAGATCCATCTTCTTGTACTGTTAACTGAATGAACTATAACTACTAGACAGATACAGGAAGTGTTGGTAGCAGTAGCCAATGGGAAGACTTGATTCACCATTAATATGAGTTAAAATTGTCAGCTATTCATTATTAGAATTAAGATAAAAATATATACTCTATCCTGCAGCCAGTTGGAGATGAGAGTCACACATGACTTTTTCAATGTGTGAGAGTCACTTAAGCTCTCCCTATATTATGAAGTTTTCCATAAGTCAATTTTTACTGTAAAATGGTGACTTGTTAGCAATTAAAAGCAAAAACTTCAAAGTATAAAATTGCACCTACACTTTAGTTGTTAAACACATTTGAAATTCAATTATCCACAGTATTAATTTCAAATCAGCCATCTGTATCTTACAAAATTAAGGTAAGATCTCTGCACTATTCATTTCAATGTTATGTGTATACACCTGATTCTTACTGACTTATTGCTCACTTCTTGTAATATACTTTCTTTTACATGGGGAAAAAAAACACAACTTTGTACTCACAGCATAAGTCACTTGGAGACCTGTTCAGAAAAGTGAAATAGTTTTAAAATGTACAATGCCCAGAAGCAGGGTTAAATAAGATTGGTCTATGCGCTGGGAGATGTTAGTGTTATGACCCGAGGATTTCAGACTCCAGAGAAATACCCAGGTCCAATTTCTAGCTGGCTAAAGAGCAACATTAGCATTGATTGAAGAACTGGCCGCAAGCCTTCTACCCTGCCTTGTAGCTAGAAATTGGGTCCTTGGTGGCAACACCAACCATAAAGAAAAAAATGCAGAAATAATACAGAATGTTGATTTAACCTTTTGAACAGCTAAAAACACATCAAAGGTTTGAACATTTGTTTAGATGTGAAGCTTGAATAATTTTTACAGCCTGTAAATCTGTCCTAAAAAAAAAAAAGTCTCATAAGAAAGGGATTTCTTATGTGATTTCTGGTGCTCAATTCACTGTTGTTCTAAAATATCACTAGAGTAGCTATCTTCAAGTCACAGGTTTCTTGTTCTGTCTGATACAATACAAAACTTGAGAAAAGCAAATTGGAAGAAAAAAAAACAAGGCGAGGAAATTTTAGAACTCTGACAATTTTCAGTGAAGGACAATTTTGTGTTTGCAATTTAAACTTGAATAAATGCATCCCTTAATATTCAAAATAATTCCCTTGTGTATGCTATCCTTTCTTTCATCTATTCCTTTTTTCTCTTCTTCCTTCTCCCATAAACCTTTAAATGAAAACATTATTGTACAAAAGTAGTATCAGTTTTGCTTCTGCTCTTATACTCTGAGGAAGTACAGGGTTTTTCTCTGAAATGTTTTTCTCTAGGCAACTGAAGAGTGTGTAAAACAAATAGGTAGACTTTTTAAAACTGTAAATAAAGTGAATACAATGTATAGAGCCAAACAGAGATGCTCACAAAACACTTAAAAAGACCCAAAAGAACTGGGTTCAAATTCCAGGTTTGTGACTGCCCACGTGTGTAACCTTGGACAAGTTCATTTGCCCCTCTGTTTCTCATCTGTAGAAATATGATCATGGTAATTTCACAAATTTTGTTTTTGTGAGGGGGGCTGAATTTAAAAATGTATCCTTAATATGATATCAAATTTGAGTGCTATAAAAATAACTATAATTGGATTATAATAATTATAATCAGAACCAGGCAAGCACTATGAATGGGGTTAGGCCAAAGTTAAGGCAGAGGTGAAGTGATAAGCTTTAATGCTAATTATCATCAAATAAGCTGAATGGCAGTACCCATACAAAAAGACATTATTCCGTAGACTTCTCATTCAGTCTTTCGTGCACTCAACACTGCTGTGCTAGATACCCTTCAAATGCTAAATAAACAGGAGATACAAACACAATCCAGCCCTCAATAATCTTACAGCCTAATGGAGCTCAACAGGTAACTTGACAACTTGTACAGTGATGCTATTACGGATGCCTGGACAGGCACAATAAGAACACAAGAGACATGATGACTATAGTTAACAATATTGTATTGTATACTTGAAAGTTTTTAAGAAAGTAGATCTTAAAATTTCTTACCACACACAAAGGCAATCATATGAGGTGATGGATGTGTTCTCTAACCTAATAGTAACCATTTCCCAATATATATCGGTATTAAACCATCACATTGTACACCTTAAACTTGCACAATATTATATGTCAACTATATCTCAGTAAAGTTGGGGGGTATTTTTTAAGAGGGAAATGTGGACAGAAAGACACACAGAGAATGCCAGGAGACAGTGGAGACATAAATTGGATATATATGCAAGCCAACAAACACTAGGAATTGCCCACAACCACCAGAAGCCAGAAGAGGGGCATGGAACAATTCCCTCTCAGCATCTCCAGAAGAAACCAACCCTGCTGATATCTTGGTCTTGAGTTTCTGACCTAAACTGTAAGAATAAACTTCTTCTGTTTTAATCAAAAACAAAACAAACACCAAAGAACAACCTCAAATTCAGTCTGGGGGGAAGAGGCAGACCACAGAGCACTTTGAAAGAGACAGCTCCTAGCTTGGAAGAAGCAGGGGTAGTATACAGCAGCTGAGCAAAATCTACAAGGAAGTAAAAGTGCAAGGCACAACCAGACATCTGCAAGTTTTAACACTGGTGGAAAGGAGAAAGGATGGGAAAAGCAAGGAGGGGGGCCTTGAAAGGTTTGTAGAAGTCAAATCAAAAAGGGCATTTTGTGTCATATTAAGACTTTGAGATTTTATTCTTGGAAGCAATAGGGAGTTATTAAATAATTCTAAGCAGGGGAGAGGCAGAACAAGATTTGATTTTTTAAAAGCTGTGGTGAACTGTAGAGCACAAAGGGAAGTTATGCTAGATAGAGACTTATTGCAGCAATGGGAGGAAGAGACATGAAAAACTGATTCAGGGACTGTGGTGTTGGGAGAGAGAAAAAAAAAAAGAGAGAGAGAGAGAAACTGGAGAGATCCAATCACAAGGAGCATCCAATGGATTCAACACAGGATAAGGGCAAGAGGAAAGATTAAGGGGTGATTCCCACAGAGCTGCTTTACTGACTTAACCGGTAAAGGCACCATCCACAGGCCACTAAATACCAGAGGAAGAATGAGATTGCCAGAAGGAGGGGTTGAGATGGGGACCCCAGCAAAGAGGCAGGAGACGATGAAGTTCACTTTGGAATGTCTTCAATTTGTGGTGGACACCTGGACATAAATGTCTATACGGCAAGTCTAGAGCTCAGTAGGAAGATCTGGATTCAAGACACAGATTCAGAAGTCATCACAATAAAAGCAGTAGAAGAAAGTACGGTAATAGTTATAGTAGTATGGTAGAGTGAAACGAGGAAAGAGTTGGGGACATTAGCTACAGTAAATCAGAAAAGTTGGGGGGTGCAGAATGGGTATCCCTGGTAAGACAAAAACCTAAAGATCATATATTTATTGTATATTATGTTCTTATAAGCTTCATGAAAATTTACACTAATGGATTTTAACTGAATTATAGAGGATTTAATAAAATTATACTATCAGCAGCCAAAAGAATGACAAGTTCAGCACAATATACAAATATTTTATTTATTTTAGATATTTATTTTAGATATTTATTAGATATAGATATATAGATTTAGATTATTATTTTAGATATTTATAAATATCTAATATATATATATTAGAATGAGGGTCTCAGGCATCTACAAATTAGAACTACCTCTGCCTCTAGTTATGTAATCTTGACTTGGTTTCCAAAACTTCCTGAGTCTAAAGTTCTTAATATTAAAAGTAAGGAAATTCAACTGGACCACCTAAGTTGCCTTTCAACAATCTGTGATTCTACTACGCAACATTTTGTTTTCTCAGTAATTTGTCATTACATGCCCGTCAGCTGTACAGTATTTCAATACTTCATTCATTTATCCTTTAAACAAATAGTTACTGAGCATGTGGTATGCATTAGGCCCCATTCAATATGCATAGGAGAGCGCCTCCTATGTTCTTTTTTTAAAAACTCATGGGGAAGAGAGATAATAAAGAAAAATAATACACGCAAGGTAAGGAAAAGTACTTTGAAGAAAAACAAAGCATGGGAGGTAAAAGGGAACAGATTTGATATGGTGTTAGCAGGAAGAGCTTCCTGGAAAGAGCATATTGGAACAAAGATCTGAAGTAAATGAAAAAAGTAAACCATATTTTTGTAAGAAAAGACAATTCCAGGCAAGGAGAAGATAGTCTTTGGGGAAGAGGCATGCCTGGCATCCTCAAAGAGTTACAAGAAATCTGATGCAGTTTGGGCATTTGCAGAACATGGGAAGTTAGAGAGGTTGGGTTAATAGTAGTAGGCTAGGAACCAATTGGAAGATGTCAAATAGACAGTTAAGTAAACAACTTGGAGCTGGAAATACACACGTGTCATGGACTGAATGTCTGTATACCCCCAAAATTCACATGTTAAAGCCCTAACCTCCAGTGTGAAGGAATTAGGAGATGGGGCCCTTTGAAGGTAATTCGGTTTAGAAGACATCATGAGGGAGGGACTGCCAGAATGATACTAGTGTCTTTATGAGAAAAGGAAGACAAACCAGAGCTCAAGCTCTCTCTTAGCTATATAAGGACACAGCAAGAATGCAGCCATCTACAAACCAGGAAGAGGGCTCTTACTAGGAATGAATCTGCTGGCCCCTTGATCTTGAATTTCTCAGTCTCCTTTATTGAAAGAAATAAATATCTATTGTTTAAGCCACACAGGCTATGATATTTCCTGATAGCAGCCCAAACCAACTAAGACAGATGCCATGAATCTGAATGAAGCGTCTAGAGAGTGAGTGTTGCTAGAAAAGACAAAAGTCCAAGGACACAGCTTGAAGTGCTCTCACCACTAAGCATGGGGAAAGGATGACCCACTCAGGAGACTGAGTAGGAGCAGCCAGTCAGGAAAAGAAGAAAGAGCTAACCCCCAGAAAGTGCTGAGAGTGTTTTAAGGAGGAAGGATGATCAATTGTGGAAAGTGCAGCTGGCAGATTGCATATAATGAGGATGCTATTTAGTAGTTAGGAGTAACCTTGACAAGAGTTCCTTGAGTGGCATGGTATGAACAGAAACCTGATCTAAATCCAATTGAAATGAAATAGAGGCAGCAAGAGAAGACAACACATTCTAGGAGTAAATGTTGTACTATTAATGGGGATAGAGAAATGATGCAGTGGCTTGAAGAGAATGTGGAGAAAAAGGTTTTTCCTAATATAAGATACTATATTTGTATGTATAGACAAAGTTTCAGTAATGAGAGTAATATTGATGATATACTTTTGGGTTGAAACCCTTAACGGGACGAGAGGTCTACTGCCTAAGTTCATCAATTGTAAAAGAGGGGAATGCACAGTATATGGATACAGGTAATTTGATCTATCTAGTAAGGGCACATGTTTAAGTTCTTTATCTTCAATGACTTCTGTTTCCTCAGTGAAATAGGAAGAAAGTTCATCAGCTAAGGAGTGAAAGACAGTGGCAGTGTTAGAATTTTAAGAAAAGATTAAGTATAAAATCCTCTACTCAGAGAATTGCTAAGGGAAAGTAGTAGGCTTCTTGAGCACCACTAGAAGCCCCCCTGAGGTCTGTGGTCATGAAGTGAGGCCAGTCATCACAGTTGTGTGTTTTTCTCCAGCTCCATTCTGCTACTTGAATACACCCAGAGTACAGGGACATTAAACCACAGGTCGAGCACCCAATATATTAAAGGTTTGAGAGTTGGGATAAAAAATGAGTGGATTTCATGGCATTCATGATCTTTTAGAAATTGAGGGAAATATATATGCAAAAAAAGCAATCTGAAATACAGAGTAATGATTAAAGAACATTCAGAGGGAGCAGGTGACTGCATTCATGGCAGGCAGGGTCAAAGCAGGCTACTTGGATAAGACAGCTAAAAACCTCCCTTCTTCCTCTAAATCATGCATGATTTCACACCTTCTTGGGATTCATAAGTAATTGAGATAATTATTTGGTCACAGTAGTGACCTGTTGCAATGGCTATGGTCCCAATTCAATCCACGAATGTTGCCAACTGAATTCTTCTCTCTCCTAGTCCAAGAATAAGTGCTTATAGACATCCTAAGATGAGAGAAAAGGAAGTGAAGTAATATGAATCTGCTAATGTTTCTTCATTCACACTGTCAGCCAGATGAGAGGGAGAAATATCAGGTCTGCCAGCTTGCAAAGATGGTATATCCTCTGTGTGTGTGTGTGTGTGTGTGTGTGTGTGTGTGTAAGAGAGAGAGAGAGAGAAAATAAACAAACAAACAAACAAATAAATATTCTTTGTTCCCTTTTTCCAATTCTACTCAAGTTTCCACTAAGAACCTCCACTGAGGTGGTCAGTGACAACCTTTGCTTCCCAGATGGCTACCTACTCTACTCAGAGTGGGCTTGCTCGCCCACCTTTGCGAATTGCCACATCATTATAGTATGAGGAGTGTCTGCTGTCCTTTACCACCTCATTTTGAGTCTGTGAATTCCCTTGTTCAAAACCTTAATGTTTTGGTTTCCTTCCAAGTAAGTACAAGTAAGTGTCAGTGACCTAGATTCTTCAGGGAACCAGAATATTTGCTTCCCATTATATCTTATTGACGCTAGTTGATGTTCAATTACTATTTTTTATTGCTCTCGGATGCTAAGGCTTCTTTTTATTGCAAGCATATTTTTTTTCCTTCAGAGGTTAAAGACTATTTCTAAAATGTTATTTAAACTTGAATGTATCAACTTCTATGATTTTATTCCTCATCATGATGATCCTTTCCAAAGTAATATCCAAAATGTGTATTGAAAGATGAACAAAAATTTTCCTGGCAGAAAACTGAGAATGGAATTTTCAGGTGAAAGATGAGTATCTACAGATACAGTGGAGTAAAAGATGAAACAAATCCCACATGAAGACACCATTCTTCTCAAAATACAGGCAGGAAGAAAGAGCCCTTCTTCCTGCTCGTATTCCTGCTCTAACCCCAACTCCAGACGGGTGGGATGTTTTCCTAACTGGCCCAATTCATTCATGATGATTCCATTTTCCTTGCCAATGATTAATTAGGCACGAGCATGTAAAGCAATTCTGACCAATGACATAGAAGGAGAAGTCTGGAGGGAGAGGCAATGGTATTATTTTTCAGACACATACAGAGAGACATACTGAAAAACTACCTCACTTCTGCTACAGATTGTTGTGTTTCATATTTCCATGTTTCATATTTCCATGCAAACAGAGGAACACTGGTCAAAAATAAGTCAATATGCTGAAGAAAAGGGAGTGAAAATTTGATAAGAATGTGACTCCTAAATGTTGTCATCATTGAGTGGCTGAATTAACTACCCAGAAGCTGCTCTCTCTTGGGATTTCTTTTTCTGTGATCTATTAAATCTAATTTTTAGAAAGGGAGAAGGAATGGAAAGAGGGAGGCAAGGGAGAAGATATAGAAAAAAGGAGAGTAAATAATAAAATAACTATAGAATTTTAAAACTTTAAAGAACATTTTTAAGTGACAGTTTAGGACCAACTGGCAAAATTTATCATTAGTGAAGACCTCTTTCCAGATTATAAACATAAGAGTGCTATGAAAAAATATAGTTTTAAACCTCTTATTTGACAGATAAACATGCTGAGGGAGTAAGTGCTCCAACAAGCTTACAAATGCTCTATGTAGCAGAGTCAAGACTCCGAACTGAGGATCTCAATTTCAAGTCCAATGGTTAAAAATGCCCTAATAATTGTTTTAACATCTATGAAAAAAGATGATGATATTTGTCCCAACTATCTCAAATGCTCAAAGGATATCACATTTGTTACTCATTCTAAATTCTTTTTTGAAAATTTTATTTATTTATGAGAAAGAGAGAGAGAGAGAGAACTGAACATGAACATGAGGAGAGGGAGTGGCAGACTCCTGGCTGAGCAGGAAGCCCCATGCAGGGCACTATCCCAGGACCCTGAGATCACGACCTGAGCTGAAGGCAGACACACCCAGGTACTGCTACTCATTTTAAATTCTAAGCAGTATTTTTTTTCACTATGGATAAAAGATATTAATGTTAAAAAACCATCACAGGGGGCGCCTGGGTGGCTCAGTAGGTTAAGCCTCTGCCTTCAGCTCAGGTCATGATCCCAGGGTCCTGGGATCGAGCCCCACATCGGGGTCTCTGCTCAGCAGGGAGCCTGCTTCCTTCTCTCTCTCCCTGCCTGCCTCTCTGCATACTTGTGATCTCTGTCTGTCAAATAAATAAATAAAATCTTTAAAAAAAAAACTCATCACAGTTCTTCAGATTTAAGAAAGATAATGTTATAATTCATTACTTAAAACTATATAACCACTTAAAAGTTCATGTTTTTTCTCATGTTATCCTTTAATAAAAGCAAGTCATATTGGGTCATGGGTAATAACTGAGTTTCTTGAAATATATTATCTGTCCTTAACCAATTCCTATACAGATAATAACAAGGTCAACATCTACTTGATTTTTATTTTCTCCATCCTTTAAGATCATGCCAATCATCCTTTTGAAAAGCAATGCCAAGCATATTTTTAAAGACCTTCAATATAGTATTGCTCAATATCTGTTGAAAGAATAAATTAATAAATGGCTTCACATTCAGAACTGTTTTAATTACCTACTATTTTGTCACAAATGAGAATATATAATTTGCAGACCTTGTGGCTCATCTTAGTCTGTTCTCAGATAAAAAGTAAATTAGATAATATTCAGTACATGACATACAGTAAGTACATAATATATGTACACACAGAGGTGCATGTGCAGATATGTGTATGTGCACAGACACGTGCAGGCACATGTGGGTGCAGACACGTGCATAAACACATACACACACAATGATCAGTCTCCCACTCAATGAATCTTTCCCTCTTCCATCTAGAGGAATATAAGCCACCTGTTAATATACTCCAAACAAAAGGGAGGAAGGGGGGGCTAAGATTCTCACACTCAATCCTGTTTTCACAATTGTCCCCAATCTCTCAGCCACCCCTTATGCCTATGAATGGATTACCTCCGGTTCAACCACTCCACGAGCATACTTCCTGTCTTCTGCTGTTGTGGCAGAAGACAGTTGTATAGCTGAGTGCAGCAGAGAAGGTGACTTATAGTTTTACTACTTTTTTTTTTTAATTCATGAGAGAGAGAGAGCTAGCATGAGCAGGCAGAAATAGAAGCAGTCTCTCCACTGAGCAGGGAGCATAATGCAAGGCTCTATCTCAGGACCATGGGATCATGACCTGAGCCAAGGCAGATGTTTAACCATCTAAGCCACCCAGGTGGTTCTTGAATAGACTTTGAACCAATTTTCCTGATTTCATAGGTATCTGGTACTTCCACCTTGTCAGACTTTTTAAGATTTGTCTTCTTGAATTGGCTTAGTTCCTTTTTTTAAGATTTTATTTATTCATTTGAGAGAGAGAGAGAGAGATAGTGAACACA
This sequence comes from Mellivora capensis, assembly GCA_004024625.1. Lineage (NCBI taxonomy): Eukaryota > Metazoa > Chordata > Mammalia > Carnivora > Mustelidae > Mellivora > Mellivora capensis. The sequence continues at coordinate 268,900 of PISX010000439.1, read as the reverse complement.
GATGAGAGGTGGGGAAGAGGCAGAGGGAGAAGCAGAAGGAGAAGCAGACTCCCCGCTGAGCAGGGATCCCACTGTAGGAACTCAATTCCAGGACCCTGGGATCATGACCTGAGTGAAAGGCAGACGCTTAACCAAGTCACCCAGGTGCCTCTTGAATTGGCTTACTTCTTGGATTTTTTTCCTTGCAGGCTTATATTTCTTCTTTTTCAAAACTGGTAAATCATAACCACTCATTCATTTGCTTTTGTACTTCCAAAATTTAATTAGTATCTGTCATTTGGTGTTGTCTTCTCTCTCATTAACTGTTCCCAGATGGGTTTATGGGGTGGTTTTTTTTTTTTGTATTTTTTCTTTTAATGGCATTTCTGTGGATTTTTTAAGGGACCAGAGATAAATATTTGTGTCCAGTTCACCATTTATAACTGTACTTTCTTTGATGTATTTTCAAATGTTAAACCATCTTTGCATTCCAGAAAAAGGCCTACTTGATCATGACATATTTTTTTAGTATATTACTGGATTCTCTTTTATTAATATGTGATTTTCCTTGTTCATATCTAGTTTCATTAGTGAAATACACTTTTTTTTAAATTCTCTCTTTTAGTTTCAGTGCCAAGGTAAAACTAGAATCATAAAACACTGACTTTTCTCTTATAATCTGACAAGTTTGTATAAGATATTCCTAGACTTATATAGTAATAATAATACTAATAAACACTGAGCCTCCAAACACCTCCTATCTGGGCCTGGTGTTTTGGGTAGGCAATGAGAGTTTTTAACAACAACTTTAATAATTTTTTCTTATTCAGGTTATCCTTTCCTCCTTGAATCATAATTAGTTTATATTTTCCTAAAGGTTTTTACATTTCTTCTGAACTTTGAAATATACAGACATAAAGTTTCTTAATGTACATTCTTGCAATTATTAAATCTCTACTTACATCTTATATTTGGATTTACAGGTCCTTTTCTATAGATAATATTCTGTATTTGGGCCTGTGCTATTTGTGTTTTTTTATCAAATTTTTAAAGATTTTATTTATTTATTTGAGAGAGAGACAGCAAGCATGTGAGCAGGGGAGGAGCAAAGGGAGAGGGAGAGAGAGAATCTCAAGCAGATTTTGTGAGTATGGAGCCCACCATGGGGCTTGATTTCACAACCCTGAGATTATGATCTGAGCCAAAATCAAGAGATAGACACTTTACCAACTGAGCCACCTAGGTGCCCCTGTTTTTGTATCAAATTTGATGGAAGTTTATTTCATCTTTCTTTTCAGGAAACTCTTCAAATTTATTCATGATTTTTGTTTTGTGACCTTTTTTCTACTTCATTAAATTCTGCTTCCATCTCTTTAATTTCCATTCTTTTAAATTATGTGTTTTCCTGTTGTTTCTTTTATCTTGATTTTGACAATCACTGTATATATTCAAATATGCATAGTGTCCGAATATGTACTATAAGTTGCTCCCTATACTATAAATTGCTCTTAATATAGGTTACGAATTGGGGTGCCTGGGTGGCTCAGTGGGTTAAGCCTCTGCTTTCGGCTCAGGTCATGATCTCAAGGTCCTGGGATCAAGCCCCGCATCAGGTGCTCTGTCATCAGGGAGCATGCATCCTCCTCTCTCTCTTTCTCTCTCTCTCTCTCTGCCTGCCTCTCTGCCTACTTGTGATCTCTCTCTGTCAAATAAATAAATGAAATCTTTAAAAAAATATATAGGTTACAAATTGGCTTGACATAAATATAAACTGCTCCTTAAGATCCGCTTTAACTATACCTTCTGAGTTTTGATACCTAGTGCTTTAATATTTCCTCAGTTCTAAATATTTTCTGACTTCTAATTAATTTCCTTTTTAACCCACAAATTATTAGTAAGTGTACTCTCCCACCAAATCACCATGTAGGACAGGCAGGAAGAGGAAATTTTAAAATTTTTCTGATTTTTAAAATATTATTACATTTTGTTTGACAATGTTGTTTGTATGATGTTGACATTTTTGAAATGTGATGAGATTTCCATTGTAGCCTTACACAAATTAAGTTTTTAAAAATAATCTGTGTGTTGGGATGCCTGGGTGACTCAGTTATTTAAGCATCTGCTTTGGCTCAGGTCATGATCTCCGGGTCCTAGGATCAAGTCCCACATCAGGCTCCTTGCTCAGTGGGGAGTCTGCTTTTTCCTCTCCCTCTGTGCTTTCTCTCCCTCTCTCACTCGCTTTCAAGTACATAAATAAAATCTTTTAAAAAAATAATAATCTGTATGTACTTTGAAATAATGTTCATTTTGTTGGATACAAGCTATTATACATATATGGAAATATATATTCAAACAAGCTTTCAATTAGTTGTTTAAATCTCCACTTCTTTCTCTCTTCAGCTTTTCTGGCTGTGTTTCTGTGTTTCTGATGTATACTAAATCTTCTTCTATGTGGGTAGGTTTGTCAGTTTTTCTTCATGGATTTTCTTTATGTCTTTCAATCCTCTGTGGTTAGAAGCCTTGAACTGGGAGATGAAGAAATGAATTAGGAATTTATAGACCAGTGGAAGAGACTGATGGGTACACTCAGAACAATAAAACCCAAGGCCTAATACAAATGACATAAGAGAAAGAAACAAAATGCTAAGTGGCATTAAGTCTGACAATAAGTGGGACTGTTTTGTTTTTTGAATCATCTCTAATTTTTTGATAGCTCTGAGGGAAATAAACCCTCTTTTAAATCTGTGAAATCTCTCCAGGAAGGTTGTAGAGAGAGGATCTTTGCTTCCCTTACTTTATGTTTCCTCCCCTCCCTTCCCTGGCTAGCTCTGCCTCTTCTTGTTCAAAAGCTTCCTGTATCATATGCCTCCTACTTCCTTCAGATCAACTTCTCTTTATTTCTATTAACCATTCTCTTTTCTCTTATATTTATTTCCATTTTTCTTTTCCTCTTTCTGTTTCCCTCTGTTGATCATAAAGTGAAACTCTGGAATTCTTGGTTATTTATTCAATAATGCTTATGTTTACATTATTAAAAATTTCATTCAGTTCAAACATGCATAAATTGTTTGAAGAAAAAAAATGTGTTAGACTTTTCTCCTTACCTTTTAGGACAATCATTACAATTTATCTTACATTTAAATGTCTACAACTGTCCCCCTCCTTTGGTAAAGCAATTAATGCTTTTTTTTTTTATTCCTTTTACAACCCCACATTCTTATTCTACTCATTTTTAATGGGCAGGACAATTATAATTATCTTTTTATAATTACCTATTTATAATTATCTCCTTTACTAAAAGATTGCATGAAATAAGTATGGTTTTTGAGCTCTGAGGGTTTGTTATAAGTGTAGAATAGTTAAAGGAGCGCACGTGTGGCTAATTTTTTTCCAAGTATTATTTTTTTTTCCAATGACAATGGAAGATTACATCTGGTAAAGCAACTGGTCTGATTGGTACAAGACCAGCCTGCTAAAATGCAATGCTTAAATATCACAGAGCCATAATACAAAAGAAGGTTATCACTAAAATGTAAAATAGCATATTAAATTCAAATAGTATGGGCATCTCCAAGGTTGCCTTGTCTTTGTCATAGCATGCCTATGATGGATGCTTTGTTAAAGCTATAAGTAACTTTGGCATTTATAGCTTTATCAAAGAGTAATTATGATATAAAGAAAAATGAATATATCTGCCTTTAGAACTTCTGTACTGTTCTTATAATTTTCAAGTTATATTAGGCATACATGCACATTCATACATATACACACTATCATTTTTCCCCATTATCAAGCGATTACATGAAAAGACTATAGTCAGACATCACAGTAACCCTGCAAGGCTGCTTGAGGGATAGTTTATGTTGCATTGTGTGCAGTTTTCTGTCAAGGTGATTTCTATGGTAACCCCTATTTGCATTCTTTCAAATAGTGGTAAAATCTGACATATCCCATTAAATATTGATAATGGTGTTTCATCCATTCTTAAGCCCATTTGGGAATTCTCCATTTTATCTACTGACTGAGACCATTCTCCTACAGTATCAAAGCATCAAGTTTTTTACTGTTAAAATGTTAATTAGATTTTTATAACCATTTTTATAGTTCTGCTCTTCATCTCAATTGCTACAAACATATTTATTTCCAGTTCCATAATGTTCTCATTAATATGCTATGGAAATCTGCCACAGTCCATGGAAGTTAGCTTAATAACAAGCTGCAGAAATATATCCTTAAAGACATCTGTGAAACATCTGTAGAATTGTAATGACGCAAAATAACTTTTCAGCAAATGAGACAATAAGCAGGTGATACTTAAGGTCAGCATTTTTTATGACCATAGCTTGTCTGCTAGTATGACTATGTCCTGCTTTTAATACCAATTTTAAGACCTTTAATACCTGCTTTTAATACCACTACCTACCAATGGTTATTTGCTAAATCCCATGCTTATTAAAAGTGATACACATATAGCTCAGAAATCTTGATGTCTAAAATAACAGAATCATAGCATTCATTTATAAACATTTTCTTCCAAGACATGTCAAGGAGCCCAGCCATATCTCATCCTTGAGCTACTGGCTTAAATATTTATTTCTCATTTCACAGGAAACATAGATGTTAAAAACCTAAATGGCTTGCTTATATCATAGAACAGAGAGGAAATGACAATGGAATGTCAAGTTACATCAGAACAAATATCTAACTAAATGTAATCTGCTATTCTCTGAGTTTCTAGTGGCAATAACCCAGAGTTTGTAGTAAAAAGGTTATTTGTGTTACCTTGGGCAAGTCACCTAATTCGTCAGAATCTCACTACTTTTTTATTTGGGAAGGGGATAAAAGTAACCATCTCCAAGTGTTCAGTAAGGGATAAATATTATTTACCTAATTTCCCCAAAGCCTTTGAAAAAAATCATACTAGGCAAGATTAAACATCACCTCGCTGAATGAATGATAAGCAGATGGATACATATGGTGCTTTGCAAACTGTAAACTTTGCAAACTTTGCTATGTATTGAGATTACTACTTTACAAGAGTCAGCCTTTTTGCAGAAAAACTCCCAATATAGACAGGCATAATGTGTTAATTTTCTATTGCTGATGTCACAAACTATCGCCAACTTGGTGGCTTAAGGAAAACAAATTATTATCATATAGCTCTGCAGGTTAGAAGTTCAACATGGGTCTCACAAGGCTGAAATAACAGTTTTAGCCCAGTGCTATATTCCTTTTTAGAGACACTAGAATGGCTTCTAGAGGCCATTCCTCACATTCCTTGGCTCATTGCCTCCTTCCTTCATGTTCAAAACCAGGAATGTTGTACCCTTTCAAGATTAAAACACTCAAGAAACTAGGAATAGAAGGAAATTTCCCCACTAATAAAGACCATATATAAAAAGTCCACATCAAATATCACATTCAATGGTGAAAAACTGAAAACTTTTCTGCTGAGATCAGAAACAAGGCAAGGATACCTACTTGTACCACTTTATTTAACTTGGGACTAAAAGTTTGATCAGGCAAGAAAAAATAAAAGGCATCCAAATTGAAAAGGAAGAAGTAAAATTATCTCAGTTCACATATGACATGATGTTATGCTAAAAATCCTATACACAAAATAAACCATAAGAATTAATAAACAGGGGCACCTGGGTGGCTCAGAGGGTTAAGCCTCTGCCTTTGGCACAGGTTATGATCTCAGGGTCCTGAGATCGAGTCCCGCATCGGGTTCTCTGCTCAGTGGGGAGCCTGCTTCTCCCACCCCACCGCCTGCCTCTCTGCCTACTTGTGATCTCTGTCTGTCATATAAATAAATAAAATCTTTAAAAAAAAGAATTAATAAACAAGTTCAGCAAAGTTGCAGAATACAAAAATCAGCTTCATTTCTATACATTAATAGCAAACAATGCAAAAGAAAATTAAGAAAATAATACCATTTGTAATAGCATCAAAAGAATAACAATCAGAAATAAACAACCAGAGAGGTAAAAAAAAACTCATATGTTGAAAAATGTGAGGTGCTTGGGTGGCTCAGTCAGTTAAGCATCCAACTCTTGATTTCAGCTCAGGTCATGATCTCAGGGTCCTGAGATTGAGCCCCATGCCTGGCCGCATCATTCAGTGGGGAGTCTGCCTGGGATTCTCTCTCCCATCTCCTTCTGCCTCTTCTGCCTTCCTCCCTCTACCACTCTTGCTCACTTGCTCTGTCTCTCAAATAAATAAATAAATAAATCTTTTTAAAAAAAGAAAAATGCAAAACATTGCTGAAAGAAATTAAAGAAGACAAATAAATGGAAAGACATCCTTAAACAAGGATTGGAAAACATAATATTAAATTGTCCATACTACCCAAAGCAATCTATAGATGCAATTCAAGCTCTATCAAAATCCCAGTGTTTTGTTTTTGTTTTTGTGATTTTGTAGGAATAGAAGAAAAACCATTTTAAAATTTATCTGGAATTTCAAAGGAACCTGAATAACCAAAGCAATTTTGAGAAGAAAAAAAAACTGGATACCTCACACTCTCTGATTTCAAACATATTACAAAGCTACTATCTCAGACTGTTAAGGGTGCTATAACAAAATTGCAGACTGGGTAGTTTAAATAATAGAAATTTATATCTCCAATGTTTTGGACATTGTAAAGCCCTGAAATCTCCAATAATCTCCAACATCTCCAATGTTTGGGACATTGGAAAGCCCTGAAATCCAGTCGATTCAGTTCTTGCTGAGAGATCCCTTTGTGGTTTGCAGATGGCAGCCATCCTCCTGCACATTCACATGACCTCTTCTTTATGCACATGTGGAAAATAAAAGTTCTGGAGTCTCTTCTCCTTACAAGAGCACCACTGCTGGTTGAAAACCTCAGGAGATTCCCAGGTGAAATCTGAAACTGGTTTCCACACATGCAGAGCAAGAAGCCAAAGAAAAAGGCAGAGCAACTCAGGTTGGTAGGTGGCAGGTTTACCAAGCAAGGGAACTTACTCATGAGACTTGTCTTGGGTGGCCAAATAATAACTAGATCTCTACACCTACCCACCAGAATCTTAAAAGATTATGTAAAAGCCTTCACTGGGTATTGCCACCTACCATCCAGATGGTCCCAACTACATTTTACCCTCTCAAGTCTGTGTCTTTCCACAGTGGAAATAGTAAACAAGAGTTTACATTCCAAGGACAGGGAGGGGGATGGAACTTTTGATTGCCTGGATCCAGCTCGGAGGTTAACTAGACAACACGTCCTCTCAATAACCTCCTACCTCTTACCTCGTGATGGGTTCTTACAATCCTACATGCCCCCCCAACTCCACCACTCTTCAGTGTGCCCTGAGCATTCTGCAAGAGATTTCCCTAGCATGGAGGTGGTTCATTTGGTGGCTAACTGGCTATATTGGACAGATACCACAGCAACAATATAGACACATGCAAAAGAAAACTGAGATTAAGATTATGATTCCCAATATAAGTAAAAAATTTTTCCACCAAGAGCTCCATAATCCAAACCATTGATTTACTAGATCCCCTAGGCTGGGTGTCATATCACTCAGGGCATTCACTTATATCCTCATATGGTTTAATAAAGATGATACATTAGCAGACTCATCAAGTTAGAACACACAACCTTCTGTTTGGATAATGGCAGAGATCCCTCCTTGCCAGGTAGTAATAATGTCCAAGGCCACCCTATTGGAAGACAGTTTTTCTCATTAGAGACGTTTCATTGTTCAGTAAGACAGCTTTGCTGCTATCAGTAAAGGCTTGCTGGGTGAATTTAGTAAGAACTTTTGTGTGTGCTATAGGTCTGGTTTCTGTATCAGTACTGGTAATAGCAGATGAACCAAGAATATTAGTTCTGGCATATTCTTAATGTACTGCTTCAGGGCCTTCCAATCCCCTCCTTGGAGTGGTGATACCCACCATGGCATTCCTGACAAGCTAGAGAGGGGCAGCTACCCTGTGTGATTCAACACAACAGTTGAACCAATTCCTCCGTCAGGTATATGAGTGAGCCCATTGCAGAAAGTTATTTGTATCATGTGTCCATCCTGTGACAGAACACAATAGAATCAGAAGTCTAACAAAAAGACAAATATTTAGTAGGGACTTGTATGGAAAGGTATTCCCCTTTTGTAAGAACTACACTTGTGGCCTCACCCTTAGTCATTAATATGGTTGCAGCTTTAGAAATTTGACCTGGTTGTGCATACCACACATGTTGGTAAAGGAGATGCAGTACTCTCAGGTATGAGGAAATGGGCTGGATGAGTGAAGCTTATGTCAGACCAAGGACTCCCATTTGCTCCCCTCTTTCAATGTTGTGTGTTCCATTCCATGTATAGTAGATTTCTACATATTTGGTTTGTAGCAAAACAACAGGATCTCACTGGAGACAGTGGTTCTCCCCTCACCCATCCCAGTGGGACATCCCATTGCAAATTCCAGTACATAATGCCTTTTCCAGGAATGATGGAACTTGGTGTTCTCAGCGGCAAAGCATATTGATCCACAGTGAGAGTCAGGCCAATGGCTGTTCCCCATGACTTTCATACTTTTATGGTATTGGGTGCCTCAGCAGGAGTCCCCAGTCTGACATATGGGGCAATAGGCCCTACTGGTTAATAATTCAAATTCAAATAATTCAAATTCAAATAATTCAAATAATTAAAGCCTGGGATAGTACTTTAGTCCACATGGTCAAGGTGGTTTTAATTGTTAATAATTTTATCTGCTGCTTTAATATTCCATTCTTCCTTTTTATCAACCCTGCTGCTTACAGGTTATGGGGAAGATGGACCCTCTATTCAATGTTATGTTCTCTTGGTCATGGTCTATTTGGCTAAGGCATCCATACATGGTACTAGGCTTCTCTAATCCCCTAGTGGTGGTGCCACATGGCCATCCTTTCTATGCACCCAATCTGCTGTATCTACTGAAGGATCAGTTGCTAGGGCTCACATACCTGAGCTAGGGCATCAGCTTCCTGATTGCCAGAAGGTATCAACAACTTATGAGCCAGGAAATAGAAAAAAATATCTTTCTACATACACTGACCCCACAAGGGCTTATTCCTGATCCTCCCCCGCTTGGCTTCCCATTGTCCAGCCATAGTGTTAATTTCTTTAAAAAGCCTCAACTATCAGTCCAAAGGGTTAACAGCCAGGATGCATGAGTGATCTCCAGCCAAACTGCCCTGAGTTCAGCCCACTAAACATTCCTGTTTCTAACTAGATAATGTTAGTTTTGGACTGAAGAGCGACTATAGTCCCTGTGGATAGGCTGTCTCAACTAGACCCATCCGTATACCAGGCCTGAGAGGAAATTCCCCCTACTTCCTTTCTGTAGGTTACAGGAGCCAACACAGGACTAGGGGTGAGTGCATTTGGAGAATCTACAACTCTTACAGGGACAAGTAGCACCCACTTTCCTTGAGACAGTGGGCTGGCAGAGTGGGTGCTCCTCCACTGCAAATAGGCATGCAAATTAGTCAGAGTAGAATATGAACCATGGCAAAGATGAGTCAACAGAACATATTTTCAACCCCTTTTCCTAGGGAAGAGAAGTTCTTAGGATATGTCGTTGCTTCATAAGAGGCTCTACGTGGAGCAGCACTATGTGAAGGACCAGCTTCACTGCTTGAAGCTAGTGCTCTATCGGGGTATATCAGGTTTCTGTCCTCTTCCAGAGCTGGGACCAAATCCTAAGAGTACTCTCTTTTCTTCTTTTTTGCCTCTGCCAGAAGCCCAGCCCCTGCCTTCCAGAATCACAGACACATGTAACTCAAATGCCAGCCCTATTTGAGAGATGCCCAGAGCTTTAATCTGCTTCACTAGTATTTTTTTCCCTTCACTCGAATTTTTGCCTTCTGCTCTAATTCCACAGTCCCACAGGTACCCTTTCTTTACGAGATGGTATAAGGGATGGGTGCACTGTACCAGGTAGGGAATAAAAGTCCTCCAAAACCTCAAAATCCATAGAAAGGCTTGCACCTTTTTCACATTCTTAGGGGTTGTATAGGCTTGCACCTTAACAGTCATAGCTTCAGGAACAATAAGCATCAAACCTAACCATAATGACTCCCAAAAATTTTATAGTGGTGCCTGGGCCTTGAATTTTCTGTGGGTGTACTGCCTATCCTCTCTTTCATATATGTTCTAGCAAAGTCTGCAGAGTGTCCTGCAGCAGAGGCAAGTCTTCACATGTTAACATTATATCATCAATGTAGTAGACCCATCTTACTAATGTGGGGAAAGAGAACAGGGGCAGGTCTTGGGCTACCATCCTGTGGCATATTGTGGGGCTGTGTAGATAGCCTTGGTGAAGCATTTGTAAAGTCTACCCTTGCCCTTACCATGTGACAGCAAATTGATCTTCTGGGTTAAGCAGTCAGGGGAAAACTAAACAAAGGTGTTAAGTCCAATACAGCATGCTACACTTCTAAGACCATGGCCAAGGTATTTTAAGATGATGGCAATATTGGGAACAGTCACATGGATGGTGGCACTACCTTGTTCAATTTCTGTAGTCCATAGTCATCTGCCATGACCCAGCTGACTTATTTATCAGCCATATCAAGCTGTTGAAAGCACCATGGGCAGAATGCATAATATTCACTCAGTGCAGTTCTTTGGATAGTTTCTTCTATTTTTCTATGTTCCCCCTCTCAGGAAAATTACACTGTTTGACAGTTACCACTCATAGACTTACTGGCTCCCAGTTGGTATTTCCCTTCAGGACTAGTCTTATTACTCTAACCTGAAAGTGGAAATCATCAATGGAGGTTTGTAGATTTTGACCCTGTAGGATATCAGTGCTCAATATACTTTCTAGTATTAGAAAGATAAAAACCTCAAGCTCTTGTGGGGGAGAATGCTTAATTTGTAATGTCAAAGGGACCTCCCTGACCCTAATCATTTGCCCTTTGTAACCATCAATGGCACTGAGGGGGTGAGAAAACTTCTGAGGGTTACCATATCTTATAACATAGCAAGCTCCAGTATCAACCAGAGCCATCATCTTTTGTTTATTTCTGGGGTAACAGTGAATAGTGAGCTCAATATGAGGCTTCCAGTCACCTCCAATGGTCCTCACCTGGGAGAAGTCTTGGCCTGCATCCTACACCAAAAGGATGAGTGGATACCCTAAATAAGACTGTATGCCTGAGAATTCTGCTGGAGCCAAAGGGACATCAAGGATGGTAGAGGCAGGTGGGGCAGTTGTTCAAGTTTTAAGGCTTTCCATACATCAACCAACATAGTGCTGGGGTGCTGGTCTATGTTTTTAGGTGGGATCCTGGCAGTAATGAGTTCAAACTACATTTGCTTCCAGGTTACTTTTATCAGATCCTTTCCAGCTGACTGGAATAGCCTTTTGGCTTTTTTTTTTTTTTAAGATTTTTATTTATTTATTTGACAGAGATATCACAAGTAGGCGGGGGCAGGGGGGGAGCAGGCTCCCCACTGAGCAGAGAGCCTGATGTGGGGCTTGATCCCAGCACCCTGAGATCATGACCTGAGCTGAAGGCAGAGGCTTAACCCACTGAGCCACTCAGCTGCCCCACCTTTTGGTTTTTTGAGGTCCCTCTCTGTCTTGGGTCTTTTCCACAGCTTATACCCATTCCTGGGATTCCCAGTTTTCCCCAGATCTGCAATGAATTGCTTAACATCATAATGTCTTCTTGCATAACTGGGCTCACCATGGATATCAGAGTCCTGTACCAGGTGATAGGGGTAGACTGGAGTATCTTGGTTTTGATTCCTGCAGTGAATATGGTCCCATCGGGGCCTTCAAAGACAAGGGCATAAGTGACCTACCTCATTTCCAGCTCCCTAAGAATGTATTGTAGTTCTTTTGTAGATTTCCACTTTCCAGGGATATTATGATCACTGAGCAAAAACCTCCCTTCAGGTTGGAATAATCTAATCTATAAAGAGGTGAGTACCTTAAACCATCACTACCCCTTCCTACCCTGAATACCAGGCAGGCACTGACAAAAGGCAGGATGGGTGGTGATGCTGCTCATTTTCTCTGCCTCCCACCCTTTGAGAGAAATGCCACTTCTGTCCTCCCCATGCCCCAAACCCATCCTGAATCCCATAACCACACTAACCATGTTTGGGTGGTCTTTTACTGGAACTTGGCAGCTGTATCAGTAAGCTCAGTGGGAGTGTATACTCTCCTCATGACAGTTTCCTGAATTGAGGCTGTCCTGCTGGCTGGGATTGTTGTTGCTATGCTTTTGCTTTCCTTCATTTTAGGGGTCAGATGGCATAGGGTATTTCTTCTGTGTCCTCACTGATTACCATAGCATCCTCCTCTTCATTCTCCTCATTTTTGCAAGATTCTAACTTTTAGTGTCCCCATCAGGTACTGTCACATCACTCAGAACTGAATCTGTGCCAGTCTATACCTTCTAACTTGGCAAAATAGCATTCTAAAGTCTTCAAGTTATTATCCTACTCTCCCAAATTATCTGCCAGCCCAGAATCTGACAGAGTAGTAGACAATCACACATCCTTCTATAACCTCTGCTCTTCTTCCAACTTTCTAACTTGAGCTTCAGCATCCAGTTGGGCATCATCAGTGGCTAGTTTGACCATCTCCAACACCAGCCCTATCAGATTAGAGTCCCACTCTTACCTCTACCACCACCTCACAGACATTTATCACCTCCTTACAGGCCCTATCTATAAATGCAGTCACACTGAAGGTTAAGGCTTCAATGTATGATTTGGAGAAGATACAAACATTCAGTCCATAACATCTAAAGTGATAAGAGCAGTGTGGTGCTAACATAAAGACAGACACATAGATCAAATGAATAGAATAGAGAACCCAAAAATAAAGCCTTTTGCATATAGTTAAATGATCTTCAACAAGAGTGCCAAGGCTGCACAAATGGGAAAGGATAGGCTCTTTAATAACTGTCAGGAAAACTGGAGATCCACTTACAAAAGAAAGAAGTTGTATCTTTACCTTATACCATATGCAAAAATTAACTCAAAATCGATTAAACACATAAATGTAAGATCTGAAACAATAAAATCCCTAGAAGAAAACATAAGAAAAAAGCTTCATGACATAGGATTGGCAATATTTTCTTGGATGTGACCTCAAAAGCACAGGTAACAAAAGCAAAAACTGACAAATGTGACTTTATAAAACTTAAAAAACTTATGTGGAGCAAAAGAAATAACAGAGTGAAAGGCAACTATTTAATGGGAGAAAATATTTGCAAACCATACATCTGAAAATAAGTTAATATTTAGAATATATAAAGTACTACAATTCAACAACAACAAAAACTCCAAATCATCCAGATGAAAAATGTACAAAGGATGCAAATAGACAATTTTTCAAAGAAGATATACAGATGGCCACCAAACAGAAGAAAATATCATTAATTAAATGATAATCAAATTATCATTAATTAATTAAATTGTCATTAATTAAATTAATTAAATGATTAAATGATTAATTAAAACAATTAATTGCATTAGGGAAATGCAAATTAAAATCATAATAAGATATCCCCTCACACCCATTAGAATGGCCACTATAAAAAAATGAATAAATGACAAATGTTGACAAGAATATAGAGAAACTGGAACCCTCAAGAACTGTTGCTGAGGATGTAAAATGGTGTCACAGCCACAGAAAACAGTATGGAAGTTCCTCAAACAATTAAAAATACAACTATCGTATGATCCAGCAATCCTACTTTGGGGAATAAAAGAACTGAAAGCAGTATCTTAAAGAGATATTAGCACTCCCGTGTTCACTGCAGCATTATTCACAATAGTCAAGAGATGTAAGCAATCTAAATGTCCATCAATGAATGAATGAACAAAGAAAATGTATATACACACAATGGAATATTATCTAGCCTTTGAAAATAAAGAAATCTTGTCATATACTGCAATATGATTGAACCTTGAGGATATTATGCTAAATGAAATAAACTAGTCATAAAAAAAAAAACCACTGCAAAATTCCATTTATATGAGGTATCTAAAGTAGTGAAACTCAGAAAATAGAATTGTAGTAACCAAGGAAAGGGGGGATGGGAGGATGTTTAATGGATATAAAGTTTTAGTGTTGCAAGATGAAAAGTTCTAGATCTGTTACAAAACATTTTGTATAATTAACATTACTATACTGTACACTTAAAAATGGTTAAGATGGTAAATTTTATGTTATGTGCCTTTTACCATTTTTTTAAAGCTATGTTTTATCTCTCTGATTATTCTGTAGTCTCATTTCATTCTAACTTTCTTATGCTCTCTCTTCTACTTTCAGGGACCCTTGTGATTACATGGGTCTGACCCAGATAACCCAGGCTAATCTCCTTGTTTTAAGGTCAGCAATTTGAATTCCACTGACACACATAATTTTCCTTTGCTATACAACCAAAAACATACACAGCTTCTGGGGATTAGGACATGGACATCTTTGGAGGACCAGTGTTTTGCCTACCATTGGTATATGGAAATATCAGATTAGCCATATTATCTGAATTCCAACATGAAGACAATCTCCCTTTTGATGATATGACTCCACTTACTTATTTCTTCTGAATAAGAAAACATTCAAAAAATTTAAAATGGAGTACTTCTGTTACCTTTTCTCAAGAACTAGTTTAAAATAAAAATGATGAAATATTTTTAAAACGTTCCATTGCTTAACAAAACTTGTATTTGTTTCACATGAAAATAAGTATGTATTCATACTCATACTGGGTGGTATATCCCTGTGTACTTCATTTTTAATCTATTTCACCCAAATATAGATATAATAAAATTACTGATAAAGAAAAAATAATGGTTTTTCTTTTCTATATTTTTAATCCCTTATTCTTTTCTAAATAAACAAACCCAAGCATAGGGAAGATTCCCAGGTAAACCCACCTATCCAAAAGTGTATCTTATTCCCACCATCATCTCTTCCTCCCTACTCAGGTCAAACCATTCTAAACTTACTCCAATACTGTAACTACTAGCCACATGTGACTATTTAAATTTAAATTTATCAAAATTTAATACAATTAAAGATCAAGTTTCTCAGTCACACTAGCAGCACTTCAAAAATTCAGTACCCACACATAACTATTTGGCTATTCTGTTGGACAACTAAGATATATTTCCATCATCTCAGAAAATTTTGTTGATGTAAAGTAGAAAGCATATGGTACATAATATACAAAAAATACATATGTAAACACTATACAAATTCATACTAATTACTTTACATAATTAGCTTAGTCCTTTGGTTTTCCCTTTTTTTATTTGCCATATTTCTCATGTTTAAATAGCATATGATATATATTTGTTCAGCTCATTTCAGGACTGTTTAATTTATCTATGACTATAAACAAAAACAGGGATTAAGTCAAACTGTTGAGATAGGGCAAATCAGTTTGCAGCATTTCTTTTGTTTCTTTTTAAAAGCTGAAAGTTAAAAGTATCTAGGCATGATGATAATAGGACATGAGGATAACTCAGAGAGTTTTCAACATTTCCTTCCTTCACAGGAATTTTAAAGTATGCAACATAACTACATCACCCACCAGGCTTTGAGAGACAATCTGACCTATTAAAGGGCAGGGAAATCTTGACCCTCCAGAACATAGCCAAAATAAAGATAGAGACTTGGAATGCTGCTGTCTGAACGGAAGTTGCTTAAAGTACGTTGGGAAATCACATATCTTCATAGCAGCTCCACATAGTACTGGAAATAAAACAACATTCCCTTCCTTCTGGTCTGGACCCATCATCACATATTGCTGCCTCAACTCAAAGGGATCATATGTCAAGGACTCAGTGATGGAGCCATGGGATAATGTTCCCTATTTCCATGTTCTGTTTGGAATTTCCGCATTCTTCCATCTTTTTTTTTTTAAAGATTTTATTTATTTATTTGACAGACAGATCACAAGTAGGCAGAGCAGCAGGCAGAGAGAGAGGGGGAGGCAGGCTCCCTGCTGAGCCAAGAGCCCGGGACCCTGAGATCATGACCTGAGACGAAGGCAGAGGCTTTAACCCACTGAGCCACCCAGGCGCCCTGCATTCTTCCATCTTAATGAAAGACTGAGTTTACAGCTATATGTATTTGATCTCCCTAGTTGATTTATGAGAATATTTAAGGATAAATTCCATATTTTCCCCATAAAGCATAGTCAACGATATTGGTTCATTTCAGTTCCTTTCTACTACAAAGGCTTCTGAATATTCTCCCCCAGGCTTGGCTGTCATCATTGGAAAGAAGTGAAAGAATGGTGATTATGCCAAGAAGAGTAAAATAACATTACTTAAATAATTCACCTTTATGTCGTGTAACCACACTAGCACAAAAGAAGACAGAGAGAACAAAGACTCTGATGACACTTTCACTAGTTGTGAGAATTTAATCTCAGATTTCCATAGGAGCCTTTTATCTACTCCCACACCCACCTTTTTCCCCCAACTGACCCAGTTTAATGCTACACAATCAGGTTAACTCAGCAGGAGATACAAAAGGCAGAAAAACAGATTACTATTCCTTCAAATAGGAAGAGAAAGCCAGGAATCTAAAACTAAAGTTGAAAATTTGGAAGAAATTATTTTAAACTTAGGGAGAAAATAAAGGAGTATTAGAAATAAATAAAGGTCAGGACATCATTTTTTGTTTGTTTGTTTGGATCAAGGAAGAAAACATTTGTTATTTTTTTGTGGTATCTACACACACAACACCTGAATTAATTTTGAGCTACCCATGCTGCACTAATAATAGCGAACATAAATTGAAAGTTTACTATTTGCTAGCACTATACTTAGCATTTTAAATGGATTAAGAGACCAAATCCTCACAAAATCACTTATATAAATAAGAAAACTGAGTCTAAGCAATATGCCCATAGCTAGAAGAGTTAGGATGCTATACCAGGCAATTCAATTTCTGAACCTTTATCCTCCACAGCTTTACTATATACTTCTTCATACTACCACAAACCATTGTTTTCAAAGAACGATCCATGGACCATGCCTATCAGAATTACTCAGAACTGTTGATAAAAATAGCTTCCTAATACCCATTGCAGGCCAAGTGAATCAGAATCCATGGAATGGGACCCAGAAATCAGCATTTTTTACAAACTTTCCAGATGTTTCTAAAACATGCAGCAATATATATTTTAAAGTTTACTATACTTAAGAGACTGTATATAGTAGACCTCAAATTCAAAAGCTTAGGCACTGAAGCCAGGATACCGGGTTCAAATCTCCATTCTGCTCACCCACTAATTCTGACTTGATCAAGCTACTTAGACTCTTTTGGCTCAGTTTCCACAGATGTATTATTCCACAGATGCATATATATGGATTTAATGGGCATCTGCCTGTTTATGATTATAGTACTGTTCAGTGAATTCATTTTTCACATAAGGAAGGCCAAAAATGAATGATGTAAAGGATAGATAATACTAAAATAATTAAAGTTACATTTTGGATATTTTGCATTTGGATGTAACTTTGATATTCTATCAGTCAAAATAAACAATAACCAAGACATCTTGGTACCACATCTTGAAAAACTTCATTTGGAAAACACAAGGAAATGATCTGGTTTCTTGATGGTAGATTCTCTCTGAAATACATTTTTTTCCCCTCTGCCTTATCATCCAATTATTTCTTATAAACCACAATATGCTGGTATATTCTCTTCATTCTTATACTGACATGTTTTTACTCTATCTCATTTCTGCTACAAAATTTATGGGGAGATTGAGATGAAAGGTGGAGGTACAAGATGGAAGAGAGAGACATAAGAATTCAAAAGAAATATTTGGGTAGCAAATTATTTATATGTATACAAAGAACATTGAGTTTAAAGAGTCTATCAAACTAACACTTATTTCAAATATATTTTAGCTATAATAAAATAGAAGGTAAGATTTGCCACAATATATAGATAATCAGCCTGGAGATAGGGTGGAGTTTTGACTGTCAAATAACTCTGAATCAGATCCTTTTTAGTGCTAGAAAACTCAGTCTGTTTGATGCCCTGAATCTTAAAGGTTGGGATTGGGGGCGGGGGGGTTAGGAAGTAATGAAGATACTCAGGGTTTTAAAAATATTTGCTATATAATGCCAGATGAGTGTTTTCCTCAATAATTTTTATCTTTGAAAAGTTAAGTGTGAACCCAAATTTGGTAAATTCACAAAGGAGACATCTGGACACTAAAGAAGCTTCAGATTACCCAACAATACTGCACAAGTCTTCAACTGAGCTGCTCATTTCATAAAAATTAAAAGAAAATGACAAAGTTGGGGATAATAAGAGTCTAAGCAATGAGCTCCACTTCTGAATCTGCCAAATGAATCACCCCCACAGCAGAAACTTACAGAGAGCTTAACTCAAATTCCTGCTTCATCAGAATGATGTGTTATTACTAAAATGTTAAGCTTCACAACAACAAGAACCTCCTCTATTTTATTTATTCCTATACTTCCAGTTTCCAGACCAGTGACTAGTGCAGACCAGTGGCTGGCTGATAATTGTTAAATTGCTTATTAAACTGCTGAATTAATACTACAGGTCATCACCATCTGCAGTTGTTCTTAGATAGTCAAAGTTGTTAACTCTTTAGGTATCACTATAGATAAATAATATCTTCTCCCTTAACCATCTTCCCACCTGCAAGGTTATAATAGAAATTAGAAATGATTAAGATCTGGGGCGCTGGGGTGGCTCAGTCAGTTAGGCGTCCAACTCTTGATTTCAATTGAGCTCATAATCTTAGGGTTGTAAGATTGAGCCCTGCTTTGGGCTCCATGCTGGGCATGGAACCTACTTAAGATTCTCTGTCTCAAATGTGTAAGCCTGACGATTCACAGACCTGTACCCCTGGGGCAAATAATACATTATATGTTAATAAAAATAATTTTAAAAATGCAGTATTTCTTAATGAAGGATTAAAAATAAAGGATACTCTGTCTCTCTCTCTCCCTCTGCCTCTTCCAGCCCACTCTCAAGAAAAAAAAAAAAAGAAAGAAAGAAAGAGAGAGAGAGAAAGGGAGGGAGGGAGAGAGAGAGCAAGAGAAAGAAAGAAAGAAAAGGAAGGAAGGAATGATCAAACGAAGGAAAAGAATGATCAAGATTTACTTCACTTTCTACAAAGCAGACATATAAATAGCCAATAGATGTATGCAAAGGTTATCAACATCACTCATCATCAGGGAAATGAAAAGCAAATCCACAATGAATTATCACCTCATATCTATTAGGATAATCAGTATCAAACAAACAAACAAACAAAAAATAACACGTGTTGGTGAGGATGTGGAGAAAAAAATAAAATAGAACTACCATACAATTGATCCAGCAATCTCATTTCTAGGTATTTACTCAAAGTACTTGCAATCAAGATCTCCCACTATTTTCATTTCCACATCCACTGCAACATTATTCACAATAGCCAAGATACTGAAACAACCTAAATGTCTATTGACAGATGAATGGATAAAGATCACGTAGTATATACATATATATAATGGAATACTGTTCAGCCTTAAAAAAAAGAAGAAGAAAATCCTGCCATTTGAGACAACACCTAAAGAACCTAAAGGACATTAGAGCAGACACAGAAAGACAAACACCATATGGTTTAACTTGTATGTGGAATCTAAAGTAGTCAAAGTCATAGAAGTAGAGTAGAGTAATAGTTGCCAGAGGATTCAAGGGGAAGGAGGAAATGGAGAGGTGATAGCCAAAGGGTACAAAGTTTCAGTTAAGCAAGATGAGTAAGTTCTAGAGATCTACTATACAGTACAGTGCCTATAGCTAACAGAACTATATTGTATTCTTAAATTTTTTTCAGGAGGGTAGGTCATATGTTAAGTGTTCTTAGCACACTCATTACCATCATCATCATATTAAAGGGGGGAGCAGCAAACTTCAGGAGCTGATTGATTTGTCTATGAACTTGAGGGTGGTGATGGTTTCATGGGTATATGCTTATCCCCAAACTCATCAAATTGCATAATATATACAGCTTTTTATGAGTCAATCATACTTCAATAATATGGCTTTAACATCCAGATGGCCAACAGACACATGAAAAAGTGCTCCACATCACTTGGCATCAGGGAAATACAAATCAAAACCACAAGGAGATACCACCTCACACCAGTCAGAATGGCTAAAATTAACAAGTCAGGGAATCACAGATGCTGGCAAGGATGCGGAGAAAGGGGAACCCTCCTACACTGTTGGTGAGAATGCAAGTCGGTGCAACCACTCTGGAAAACAGCATGGAGGTTCCTCAAAAAGTTGAAAATAGAACTACCCTATGACCCAGCAATTGTACTACTGAGAGTATTTACCCTAAAGATACAAATGTAGTGATCCAAAGGGGCGCATGCACCCGAATGTTTATAGCAGCCATGTCCACAATAGCCAAACTACGGGAAAAACTTAGATGTCCATCAATAGATGAATGGATAAAAGAAGATATGGTATATATACACAATGGAATACTATGCAGCCATCAAAAGAAATCTTGCCATTTGCGATGAAGTGGATGGAACTAGAGGGTATTATGCTTAGCGAAATAAGTCAATCGGAGAAAGACAGTTATCATATGATCTCCCTGATACGAAGAAGTTGAGAGGCAAATGGGGGATTTGGGGGGCAGGAAAGGAATAAATGAAACAAGATGGGATTGGGAGGAAGACAAACCATAGGAGACTCTTAATCTCACAACAAACTGAGGGTTGCCAGGGGGAGGGGGTAGGGAGAGGGTGGTTGGGTTATGGACATTGGGGAGGTTATGTGCTATGAAATGTAAACCTGGTGATTCACAGACCTGTACCCCTGGGGCTAATAATACATTATATGTTAATAAAGAAATTTAAAAATTAAAAAAATAATATGGCTTTATTTTTTTTTAATTAGTTCAGTCATAAGTAAACATCCAAATGTTTAGGTCAATGTACTAAATAAGTAACTTGAAATTTTTTGAAAAGAAAAAGAAAGACCATCTATATGTCTTCTTTGGAAAAAAAATGTTTATTTAGGTCCTCTGCCTGACTTTTTATCAGATTGCTTGTATTTTTTTTTAATATTGAGTTGCAGAAATCCATCATATATTTGGGGTACTATTCCCTTATTGGATATATCATTTGCAAAAATCTTCTCCCATTCAGTATGTTGCCTTTTCATTTTGTTGATGGCTTCCTTTGCTATGCAAATGCTTTTTATCTTTGGTGTGTGTGATCTATGGGTGTGATCCCACATCCCACCCATCCCATCCCACCCATCCCACACACACTATGGGTGTGATCCCAATAGTTTGTTTTTGCCTTTGTGTCTCTTGCCTGAAAAGATATACCTGAAAAGATATATATGAATATAGGTACTGTCCAAGAGATTACTGCCTACATTTCCTTTTAGGAGTCTAATGGTTGCATATCGCACATTTAGGTCTTTATTCCATCTTTAGTTTATTTTTGTGTAATAAAGGGGTCCAGTTTCATTCTTTTGCATGTAGCTGTCCAGTTTTACCAACACCATTTACTGAAGAGACTGTCTTTTCCCCACTGTATACTCTAGCTTCCTTCCTCATATTTTTTTCTAAAGTTTCCTTGAGGACTGACCACTTTTATTTATAACCATACAAAACACAGTCTCTCACAGATGTCAGCATTCAAAAATTACAGGCTCAAGTAAATGAAATCAAAGAAACCTAGAAAGTTCTAAGGCCCAATAATTATATTTCAGGTAAATGGAACCAGGCAGAAAAGAAATCAGCACATGTTCATCCAGCACACAAATCTTCCTGCAAACTTGCCTGGATCCTCCAAACTGAGGGCACTATGACTATTCTCACTGACCCTTGGTGAGGAGGAAATAACCAACTGTTGCCTGCCTGCATCTAATAACCAGGGGCATGGAGTTAGTTCTGGACTATCTCTCTCCTGTTCCATTGATCTGTGTCTATCTTTGTGCCAATACCATACTGTCTTGGTTACATAAAAAGATACTCAATACATTACTATCAGGGAAATGCAAATAAAAACCATAGTGACATATCACCTATCAAAATGGCTAGTATCAAAAAGACAAGCAATAACAAGTATTGGTGAGGATGTAGAGAAAAGGGAACCCTTGTGTACTGTTGGTGGGAATGCAAATTACACAATGTAACCATTGTGGAAAACAGTATGAAGGTTCCTCAAAAATTAGAAATACCATAACATCCAGTAATTCTACTACTGTGTATTCACCCACAGAAAATGAAAACTCGAATTCAAAAAGATACATGCATCCCTATGCTTACTGCAGCATTATTCACAATAATGTCAAGATATGGAAGCCACCCAAGAATTCATCAAGAGGAATGAATAAAGAAGACAGATAAAGGACTATAACCCAGCCATAAAAAAAGAATGAGATCTTGCCATTTGCAAGAATATGGATGGACCTCAGGGCACCTGGCTGACTCAGTCAGTTAAGCGTCTGCCTTTGGTTCAGGTCATGATCCCAGCAGCCTGGGATCGAGTCCCACATTGGGCTCCCTGCTCAGCGGGAAGCCTGCTTCTCCCTCTCCCTCTGCCTGCCACTCCTCCACTTATGCTCTTTCTCTATCAAACAAATAAACAAAATCTTTAAAAAAAAAAAGAGAGAGAGAGAGTATAGATGGACCTAGAGAGTATTATGCTAAGTGAAATAAAGTCAGACAGAGAAAGATAAATACCATATAATTTCACTTATATGTGGGATCTAAAAAAAAAAACCAAAAAACAAAACCAACAAATAAACAAAAACAGAAACACTCATAAGTTCAGAGAACAAACTGGTAGGGAACAAACTTGAAGGGAGGGGAATAGTGGTTGGATGAAATAGAGCAAGGGTATTAAGAGATACAAGCTTCCAGTTATAAAATACATAAGTCACAGAGATGAAAAGTGCCACATAGGAAATACAGTCATTAATATTATAATGACATTGTATGGTGACAGTGACCATACTTGTGAGCATTAAGTAATATACAGAATTGTCAAATCACTATGTTGTACACCTGAAAGTAATATAACACCGCATGTCAATTATATTTCAATAATAATATTAAGTTGTAGCTTTGAAATCATGGGGAAAGAAAACCACTTTGGGACCCTGTTTTCTTTGGAGATGATTAAATGCTCTCATTGATGGTCTTGTTGACCATGAATAAGCACTCTCAATACGTGACTAAAACAAAAAAGGCATGAGTGGAGTAACTAAGGATGTAATGCTACTTCTTTTAACCCATTTTTTCCTCCCCCCCCCCCAATTTCTTCCCAGCTCTTAGCTAATTTTTGACTCATTCTGAACAGGAAGGTAATCAAACAAGTGAGCAAAGAAGACTTTTTGTATGACACCCCTCCCCCCTCACCAAAGGTCCCTGAGATGAGATCGGTGAGAGTCCTGCAATAAAGCAGCATGAATCGAGATGCACCTCTGGACCCCTGCCTCCTAGGACAGGATGAAACACTTCACAGAGCATTCCTGTTTTACCGTGCAGAAGCTCCCTTCCCCTCCATTTCCTCAGCCCTCCATCTAAATGTAATCATAAAACCACACTATACTGAACTATCAGGAAGTGCTACATTTTTCCGGCAGAACATTATCTAAATCCGAGAGTGAATCTTTAACAAAGCACTGTTCTCATTTGCCTAAAGTGCAAGCTGATAATAACGGGCTTTGCATCTGTGCTGAAAGATTTCATTTAAGATCTGTTTGCTCCTGGATGGACAGAACCTCTCTGTAGCATCCTCACTTAGAAGGGCTCTGGAATATAAATGAGAGCTCAGGGAGAAAGGTCAGCCAGCCTGAGCAATGCTCCACTAGCCAGTGGAACCACTGATTCACCTCCGAGGCAGAACAAGAGCATGATCTACACTAATCAAGGAAGGGCCAAGAGGCGTGGTTTGAGCTCACTCCATATTCTGATTTGATCCAAACACTGTCATTCCAAAGCAAAGCTGAATCTGTGGAATTACGGGAGCATGCAGTACAGGCAAGACTAAAGTGCAGGGTTAGTCATTTGAAAATTCCCTCCTGAAAGAGAACAAAGGAGTTGAAAAGGGGTTGGTGTTTAGAACTGCAGCAGGAGCCTGGATTTGCCACACCAAACCCCTCCTCCTCTTGGGGTCCCTTTCCAAGTGACACCGTGGCTAAACTACCACTCTTGAGTTTGCAATAGACGGCCCAGATGGATATGTGAGGAAGATTCAATGTTTGTAGTTTTTTAAAGAATAAAACACACAACAATGTAGGTTTTGTCAAAAACCACAAGCTGTTCTGTTGGGCCATCAGAGCACCTCCGGCTCGAGGTTTATCGTGGCTGCCGAACAAGTGCACAGACTGCGGCTGAATGAAGAGGAGTCGGAAGCTCACCCATTTAACGACTGGGTCAGAACGCTTTGAAATAGGACCCAAGCCAGAAGCTGTTATCTTTATTGTGCAGAATGACTGAGTTTGACTTCTGGATCACTGGGTTGGGGCAATACTTCTGCAAAGAAGCAAATGGTGCTGTCAGTGTGGAGGAAAAGAAGTCCCAGCAGCTTAGGTGTTAGCTAGGAGGCAGTGGAGGGGAGGGCAAGGAGAGACTTGTCGAGTGATGCAGATAATGGAGAAAGATAAGCTTTAGATCATAAATCAGCTTGCCAGCACCACCTATGGCTTTGAAAGGGCACCGTTGTTTCTTACTGTATCACGAGCTCATTAATACCGTAGGCAGTCATTACAGGTGATACAAGAGAACACAATTTACATACTAAGTAGTTAATCCTGGATTCCTCAGCATCCCGAATCTGAAATGCCTGCCTTTCTAAAACACTTCAAGGGCACAGTTCAGGTTCATGTCGATACATTAAAGTTTTCTTCTGTCTATAAAAAGGACACCGGTTAAAAGTTATGATTTCGGTACTGTGGCACAGGCTGTTTCACAGGGTGAACCTGTGACCCCCCTGTCTGAAATGGGGGTGGGAACTTTTCCAATGTGAATGATTATTACCACTGACATTTTGATGAAGTTAATGGACACAATTTACATGAAGGGCCACATTTGAGAGCTCTCAGTAGGGGTGGGTATGAATAATATTAAGTTTTGTAATGCAAAACCATAAAATCTATTAATTTTATTATCATCATAAATAAAATTATATTAATAAAATTATCTTCACTTTGAAAATTTTTACGGCTACTGGGATACTTGGGTTGACTTTTCCACATCTTTCTAACTATTGATTGTCAACAACGACTGTGGATGGCCGACTGGGTGGAAAGAGCCCAGGCTTGGGGAAGAGTTTATTGATAAACCCGAACAGGGCCTGTGGTTATATAGTCAAAGTACAGTTACTTAGGTCTGGTCTGCAAATCAATGCTTCCTTAAAAAGCAAGTTCCAATAATGAACATCTTGGCACCTGGCACAGAAGAATGAGGTGGAATAGCTAGAGATTCTCTGTGGGAGGAAGCACTTCAGCAGGGTCTTCCCCTGTTTCAAACACAGATTTCTCTCACCTTCTGCAAGACACCCAGTGGGCTTCCCCATGGATCAAATTGTATAGCTGCAAAAAATACGCCATGACTATTTCATTCAGGAGCCCTGGTTAGGACCACCTTGGAGGATTTTTAAATGCATTTTTTTCTCATTTTTAAAATAACATATTACTTTAAAGTAATACATTATTCAGGATTGTGAAAAGAGAGGGAAAATGCCTATAATTCTAACATACAACCACTGTAGCCTATAGGTGCTCGCTTTCAAGTATTTTTTTCCCACTTATCTTAGAATTCTCTCTCACCATTGTTTATTCGTCCAGGAACACTGAGGAAATGATACATATTACTGTAACCTATTTTTGGTGGAAAGTGTGGGGGATGTAACAACTGATTTGTTTTAATCAACAAGACCAAAGAGCTTTTTGGTTGTTTCAGGAATTTTCCACATGTATATGTGTCAATCATTATGATCATCAGATTAGTGAATGCTACATGATTATTTAGAGGTTATTAACTGTAAGAAGCAGAATTCTGCAAATATTTTCAATTGTTATCTGGTATCTTACCAGAGTCTACTTTTTCCCCCACCAACCTGAACACACACGCTTGCTTATTAGTGCAACACTCTAGGAATTCCCATATCTGCACATATCTACAGAAGGAAAAATTCCTATTCCTTTCTTGCTCTATCCCTGTGTTCTGACGTTGGTATATTTCAACTTACCCTGTTGCAGCTCTGTCTTCACAACCATTCATTTAAATCACTGTGTACTGAAACTTCAGTCAAGCCCTGTAACTAGACACTAACACTATCAACCTAAATAAGAATCAACATCTCCTTGCTTTTTCCTGCATTTCTGAAGGGCTTTCAATTTTGATACCATTGAAGATACAGGATCTTAGGCTGGTCTAAGGACTGCTGAATTTGTTCATTTGATTTTAGGAATTTAACTATCTAAATATTAATTGACTTAGTACATTGCTGAGGAGATGTGAAAGCAAGTAAATTCACACATACAATACTGTGCTCTTGGGCTCTGAAAGAGGAATTTGAATTCTGAAATACTATTGCAACCTATGGACCCCAGAAAGGCACTTAATTGACTTTCTAAGGCTTGGATCTGGGATAGACGCTACCTACCTAGTCAGCCCTCTTAGAAATCAAAGCCGATGAAATTCTAATTTGGGTCCACCCGGACCAAACATTATGTCAGTACCTAGAAGAATTCTTCTACTTAGAACATTACAAAGAAAACAGAGGGATTGATTTAGATTAGTGAGATCCATCTGTAATAAATATTCTACCTAAGCGACTATAAAATTAACTTCAGTATTAAAATGCATACTGTAAAAAAGAATGTAGGGGCACCTGGGTGGCTCAGTGGCTTAAGCCTCTGCCTTTGGCTCAGGTCATGATCTCAGGGTCCTGGGATCGAGCCCTGCATTGGGCTCTCTGCTCAGCAGGGACCCTGCTTCCCCCTCTCTCTCTGCCTGCCTCTACTTGTGATATCTCTCTCTCTCTCTCTGTCAAATAAATAAATAAATAAGATTTTTTTTTAAATGTATACTGTAAAATCCAGCATCTCTTCTCTAGGGGGTCAAGGCATTCCTTGCCACTTGAATGTTGGATGCTTCAGTTGAGAAAAGTACTGGGTAACAATTTATTATATTCATGGCTCAATATAGGAGTCCATGCCTTGACACTTCTCACAGCTCTATTCCCAAATATAATGAAATACATACACACACACACACACACACACACACACACTTTACCCAAAAACAACTCCTTGCCAGAATAGTTATTCTAACAAAATGTTCTAATTTTTTTATTGGGAAATTTGCGAACCTCTTAAAAATGATGGGAAATATACTAATATTTGGTGAGGAATCCTATATAGTAGGGATAGTGACTGTAACACCTACAAGGCTTATAAAGAATTTTTCTGAAGTCACACAGGTGGTATTGATACAACTGAATTTCAAAATCTGGTGACACTGATGACACTGATAACCTTGCCTTTTTAACCCATTAAATTGCCTCAGGGAAGACAACTCCCTTTCCTTAATCTCACACCATTCCCATCTTATGAAGGTCTTATTTCTTTACTCATATCCCAAATTTTTATTTAGCACCTGCCAACCAACAGTTGTGAAAAATACTGAGACCACTGCTTAACCATAATTGCAGGTAATTATCTTTACGTTTGCCATTATTCAAAATTAATATTTTAATATTTTTATTTGTGAAATATTCTGGTGTAATGAATTATACATTCATTAATAAAATAAACGTTATCATCATGCAGATTTAACATAAGCAAATATTGTGACACATTCAATTTTCTCTTATTTATTAAGAACTAGAATCTTGCAGATCCCAACCTCCATCCTCAGAGTTAGCCACTACTTAAAGGTTGGTATGTATGATTTGCATGTGCTGTTTTTATACTTTTATTACATATTTATCTCTAAAGGTCCAGTTTTGTGGGGGGTTTTTTTCTGTTCTTCATGGAATGGACCTTAGGGAGATCTATCTTTTTAACCCTGTAACACTTTCTGCAAAACACTGGTCACCAGTTCCATTTCTATGAAGGAATAATGAGCATCTATTTGTCTAGTTCTATAAGCACTGTTGTCTCTCTGCAGTGAGAACTATGAAATTAGAGGTGAATATGAGATTGAATTTATAGAAACAGTGACCAGACATAGGGAGAGTGAGTAGAAGAGATTATAGAAGACTAACAGGTCCCTGGTTTGGCTTCTGTATTTGTGATGCCATTAACTGAGACAGGAGAATTGCTAATATAGGGCAGGTTTTGAGGGGGAAGAGGAAGGGTTTGGGATACTTTAAATGTGAAGTGACTGTGAGAGTTCTAGCTAGAAACAACTGAATTATTGAGCATTTTACAGAAAAGACGTCCATGCACGTGTGTGCCTATGTTAAGTGTGAGTGTGTGCATGTGTGTAAGGATAACAAATTTAACTCACATTATAACTTGAATGAACATATAAAATACCGTTTCTTTATTTGGTCTATAGTTCAACTGGCTTTTTCACAAATCCTATTTACTAAGGAGAGAGGTGGGTATAACTAAACAGCCCATCTGATTTTAAGTGTTTTCCAATCACTAATTTCATTAACCCCTTAATTGTCCAGACTTATTTTTAGCTCTCCCCCACAACCCCTTTAAGATGACATCATGGGTGTAGGAGTGTTCATGTGACTTCATGATAGGAGACTGAAGGGCGTCCCCAGATCCATACAGCATTCTCTGAATCTTCATGGTGTGGACAACAAAAGGTGAGACAGCTATCCTCTGAAGTATGGTTGGCCAAGTTCTATACATTTATACCTTCTGTTGACATCTGTAATGTAAGTAATCCATTTCTTGTCTGGCCCTTCTCTTGGTTAGTCACAGCCTAGTGGCCCCTCTCTGCCAATGTAGTGTCTCATTGTCACTTCATGGCTATAGATGCCTTTAAATCATGCCTCTGTTCTCCATCTGGCCCTTTATGACCAGAAAGGTCCACTCCAAGCCTCTGCTATGGACCCACAGTAGTGGGCCCCAGGGAAGGCCCAAGCTCTCAACTTGTTTGCACCAAGGAAGATTTAGCAGGGCAAAAAAGACTCTTCTGCTTGCTTCCTCACAGGTCTCTGCCTGCCTATGTTGAGGCTCTTACCCTGTTATTGGAGGTCTACTTTACATAGCAGTCTTCTAAAGTTCTAATGGGGATTAATTTAGCTTGTCTGCCTTGGTAGATCTTCTCTTTTATTTGAAGCTTGGGGTGGTAAGACCAGAACACACTTCTGACAATCTTGCTTCCTTCAGCCCTTTTGTCCTTTCTTGCTTAATAAGACCCCAGGAGCCTAAGGGGTACTTTAAAAAACAAACACAATAGCTACCTCTAATTTCCTTCCTGGCTCACCCTCTTACTTAAACCTTAAGAATGGATGGGATGTATTTGCTATAACAGAGTGAGAACTCAATGATTTGAGTCCTTTAGGTTTAATATTTTGAGTTAAATGGGAGGCATTGGGGGGGCTGGGAGGAGGCAAAAGAAATAAGCAAATCCACTCTTTCTAAATATAACTTGACTTTCAAACCCATTTTCATGCAAACACACCAAGTACCAACCTTTTTTTTTTTCCTAATAGACTACAGGAAAGTAAGCTGTCACTCCATTCACAACTGGAACTATTTGGTGAAGACTGGTATGTAAGAATGTTCTCTCTCATTATCAAAGAAATGGCTTCAAAATAATCAAAATGGCAGAGCAAACTTCATGACTTAATGGTGAAAATCAAAATGCTTTTGTTTATCGATGCCTGCGTTAGCTATTCATTCCATTAAGCATCTGCTATTAGCTCAGTTCTTGATCCCAGATTCCTGAGATGGCCCAGAGGCACTCCCTGCTCAGCAGGGAGGCTGCTTCTCCTTCTGCCTCTCCCCCTACTCTGGCTCTCGCTCTCTCTCAAATAAATAAATAAAATATTTTTTAAAATGTCTTAGTTTAATATTGCACAATAGTATCTCTATTGCATGTAGATTTGGAGTCATGACTGAATAACCAGTTATCAGTGGAACTTATTTAAAAAAAGAGAGATGGGCAGAGTTCAGAAAAAGAAAAAAAACAAATACTGGAAAAGGAGAGAGGGAGAAGGAGAAGTTAAAGACTGACTAGAGACAGGAATTAATGGAGATAACCTAGTCTTAGAAGAAAGAAAAGAGAATATAGAGCATGAGATGATGGAAGAGCTTTTGTGGGAGGACTACTGGTCCTTAGAGATGGGCAGGAAGAAAGTGAGCATGGCCATGAATAGAGATGGGTATGTGCAGGTCATATTTGACAACAATTTTTCTATGAAATAGGAGGCAAAATCAATGACTGGGTGCGAGACCATCAAGGTTAGACTAAGGGCACTGATACATTTATTGAAAATTGGGAGTTATTATTCTGGCAAATGGAAGATGAAGCTGTTTAAGGACTGCATAACTAATTCTGGGTCACAGCATGATTCCAGGTGTTTTCAGTAGGAATGTTTAAAATTGCCCCAATTTGGATGGTTGTCTGATTTTCTCCAGTAGTAAGAGGGAAGGAAAGGTGACCAGAGATGGTTGGATTGTTCAATGTTCAGAGCTTTGCAGGTCAGGTGTAACAGACAGTTGAGAAGATGAAAGTGTTGGGGCATTGGAAGGAAAGAGGCTGAGGGGATAAACCAGGGAAGTAGCTCATCAACTGGGAGGAAAAAAAAAATGTTGACTAAGTCCTTTTTCCTAATGGAAATTGTGACTTTTTAGACTCCCTGATAAAGCAAATCCCATGGAAATATAATGACAGCTGTTTATAGGAGTCCAATTAAATCAAGTAAGATTTGCATTCTCTCTTTGTAAACCTCCCAGAAGAGACTCCTAGCAGAACTACTCTGTCACTGGGAGTTACGACTATGCAGGTAGCTAATAAATCTACCCCTTTTGATGAACACATGAATGTGTTATGGGAGCCTAGTATATTTTATCCAGCAAGAAAAGATGGATTCTAGTAAACTTGGTTTGCAATTCTGAAGACATAAATCACTTTAAGAACAATCATTAGGACTAAAGACACCAACATAATAGAAAGTCTGGAAATCATTTAACAAAATACCTTTATTAGAACCAGGGAACAAATATAAATTCATAATTTATTTTTTTACAATCTGTATTTTTAAAATAAATTCCGGATTGGGGGCTATTACATTTAGGAATATTTATTTTCTGGTTGAAAATTTCCCGAGAGAAGTAGAAATTGAAAACCTATCAAATCTAGCATGCTGACATCCAACTGCTTTACATTTACATATTCAAGAATGTGAAGATTATCTCTACAGAGAAGGTGGAAAGCTGAGATGTTTTTACGCTCTTATTCCCATCTTTTTCCCTGGGTCACAGGTTATTTCTTCTGCTGCTTCAATTCCAAACTCAACTTGAATTGGACACACTTTTTATTATGTTGTATCTCTTACGTTAGGAGAGAGGAAGTATTATATCTGGTGATAAAAATAGACCAGAAAAAGCACTATAAAAAAGGCCAGCTTGGTCTGATCCTGAAAACTTCAACCAAAAATGTAACCTATGCTTTAGTTATTGCCAGTAAGGGCTGGATCAAGTCCAAAAGGAGGTAGTTTTAATCAATTGTTTTTAGGAGGAGAGTCTATAACCTACTGGCTTGAAAATCTTTGAACAGTAAGTCTTGTAGAGATATAGCAGACTTGCCAAAATTGCATTACTGCTTCAAACCATGGCAAATTACACTGCACTTTAAGTTTTATTACCAAGTGAGACAGCACACAAATTCATTTCCATGTCTGTTGCCAATTTAAATGAATGGCTGGCTCCTGCCAGCTCAGGAAGACACCAGAGGAAATGTTGCACAGATCACTGGTGCATGGAATAAATGATAGCAGGCCCTTGGTCATTTAATATCAGAGTAAAATTTATATTTCAAGTAGGCCTTAAAAATGTAATGTGAATTATGCTATGTGAGGGTAATAATTCAAAAAAGCAACCATATTAAATGCCTACTATGTACTCAGAACCATTCTAGATGCTGCAGATGACACAGAATTAAAAGATATAACCTCTGTTCTCATAATTTCTTCTATGATTAGTCAAAGTAATCTAACACACAGGAAAATATTTTAGAAATTACCTAATTAGTGTTAAACTGTTTGGTGCATCCAATGCTATAGGAATTCAAAGAAAAGAAAGATCAGTTTAAAAAAAAAAAACTCGAATAGTCATAGGAGGCAAAGGTCTTGAAGACCTGAAAGAGAAAAGAAAAATTAATATTCCAAGCAAAGAAACAGTATAAACAACAGCAAGCACTTAAGAATTGGGGTTGCAAATTCATAGGAGTTATGGGATTCATTTGACAAAAAGAGTTTTGATTAATAGAGGAAAATGAAGATCTGAACATGGCCAAAGCATGGAAGAACTTAAAAACCTACCAGAGGCACTGAATATTGAGTAGTGATGGGTAGTGGTTTATTGTTTTTTCTTCCCCCAAACCCATAACCAATACTGAACAGCCCTATTAACCAGGAAAGGGGCATACATCTGTGATCTGCGTGGGCTAAAAGTACTTTTGTGCCAGGCGGAGTTGGCTTAGAAATAAAATGAGTCTGGATGCCAAAAAGCAGGTAAGAAGAGAATGAGTGGGAAACAGCCAATCAGAACTGGAAATGCAAAAGTCCCTTGGGAAAAGGGGAGGGATAAGATCAGGACAGAGACTGAGTTGTAGAAGAGAGGAAAGGGAAGAACATATTGATTTTATTTTTTGGAGAAAAATAAGAAAAATTAAAGGTAACAGAATGAAGACTAGAAAGATTAGAAAGCTGAGAAATATGATATGAAGTATATAACCAGTTTTTAAAAAAAATGAAACTTAGAGAAAGTACAAGAGAAAAGTAAGATAAACTTTAGGGAAGAGGTCATGGAATAGGCATTAAAATAGTAAGAGAAGGAAAAACAGCAGTAACCTAAGACAAATACATCCTGAAGGGACAAGGAGAGATAGTAGGAGGTAAAAGGAGAGAAGGGTTATTGTAAGTAAGTGTATTTGAGAGGGGAGGATGGGGGAAGATGAAAAGTGGACAACTTCTGAGAAGCAGAAGATATGCAACATTGTTTCTCCTGCCTTGTCCTTCCCCAGAACCACCATGGCCAATCTCAAACCCAAGTGAGCCCGAGCAGAGTGACAAACTCCTCCAGGCTCCCAGCCCCCAAGGCCTTCTCAGGGTGTTACATAATTTTAGGGCTTCACATTCAGACTTCAGAACCTCAGTTATTGTCACTGTGTACTTTTTTTTATTCATTTCTATTTAGTTTTCTATTACCTTTCCCACAGTATAAGTTCCTAAACTTTTCCTCCTCTCAACCTCTCAAAACCACCCACTCTGCACCTTCACTGGATTTCTTCTCTTACCCAGCCTTCCTTTGAGGAAAAGAAAAGAAGGGAGGAAGAGAGGATGAGGGCAGGGAGAGAGGAAGAGGAAGAAAAAAAGAAAAGAAAACTTTCCCATTTCCTCTAAGTTACTTTTTCCATGTGTTCCCTCCGTGGATACCCAGACAGACCTCGTTGGGTCTAGCAGCCCTGCCTCCTTCAATGGTCAACGGTTCTTCAACATCCCTCTGGCACACACTTCGATCCTACTTGAAGCTTCCTTCCTTTGAAACATTCTGCACTTCCAAACTTAGCTGTCTGGCCCAAAGGACCATACCTTCTTCCTGAAATCTCTCCCCATTTTCTTCTACATCAAGATTCCTAGCTGCAAGCTGGTGAATAACATAGAGAAGGCACTTATTAAAAGATTATTGAGTGGCTGACAGAATCTTTGGAAGGGCCAAAAACCCAGGCTGGAGGGCAAACTATTCAGAATCAGATTCCCAAACCTGCCTTTGAGAACAGTTAGACAACTGCTGTCCCACCACTGCTCCCTCTGAACAGCTACCACTGGGATTCCTGCCAAGAACTCGGCTCTACCACAAACACTACCACCAATACCGATGCCACTTTTGACCAGAGAGGAAGTCTTGCAGTCACCACGGCCTGCAAAACCCCAATGCCTTTTGTTTCCTCCCTTGACAGAAAAATGGTTGCACGCAAACTTCTTTTTCCACGTTGCCCACTGCAGAACTGAAATCTCACATGAGTACAACTGATTAGCAGAGCCCAGTAGGTACTCAGCGCATACGAGCTGAATGAAAGAAAGAAAAATATAAATAATAGGAAGCATAAATTAGAATCATAGTCGTTAACTCTGGACACCTAGAATAATTCATTTTTCCTCTGCCTCCCTTTGAATTACAGTCACACCCAGAGCCCAACAATTCTGTAGCTCCATTACTGTTGTATACTTCCAAGATAAGCAAAGAAAATTCTATTAGCTACCAACTGGCACACATAGATCAGAATTTGTTTTTTAAACTGACGCCCAAGTCAGCTTCCTCCATGCTACACCCATATGCTACCCCAGATGTTGTGCCTGTTTCATTTTAGAGGCTATTATGCCTGCCTCCTCTTTGCTTCCAGAACATCTACACAGTAATAATTCCTGCAGTCAGAGACATCTGAAAAGTTCTATAATAGTGAAATGATGCTTTTTAAAATTTGCATAAGTCATATCCATTCATGGCTCATGTTTTCCTTAATATACATTCTATATTAGCATCAAACCAATGCAATAAAAACTCATTAATCCAGTCCCCGCTCATTTTAAACTCAATCTCCACTGATGACTCCTTGTTTCTGCTTCTGTTTCTTTCCTCTCACCTAGAATGCCTTTTTCATTCAACTCAAATTTATGTCTATCGGCTCCTTCCAAACTGAACTCAAGATTACCTATTCCAAAAGCCTTCTTCGATTAAACCCACCTGATTCTGATCTCTCTAGGGTGCTGTACCCTATCAGAACTTACAAACTCTGCCTGTCCTTTGCTTTTGCAGTTGTGAATGTGATGTTTTTATTGGTTTTATGCCATTTTCAATGTGAATGTTTTCTCCCCAGCTAGGGAATAGCTCTTAAAGAGAAGGGACCATATCTTCTGTTTTCTATATATATACCACTCCCCCAACCTACCTCTGAAGTAGGTGTCCAGGACAGTCCCCTAGAGGAAAGGATACACTCAGGGTGAAGGCAGCAAGAGCAAAATGTAACCCATTCCCTTAAAAATAATTTCAACCTTCATCTTACCAACAGTAGAAGTATGCCACCAGGAACTAACAATATCTTACAATGTCATCTTTAAAGATGTTGAGAAATGATGAAGCCACATATGCAGCAGGCAACAGCTAAATTATTTAAACAGGAAGAAACTATGTGGAGGGATTTTAGCACTGAATCTCTTGTTGTGATCTATGACAGGTAACTCACTACACATTTTGATGACCCAAGTTACTAAGAGAATAAGATGCAGAATATTTCATTCCACAAGTATAAAGAAATAATGTGTTCACTTTGTAGACTGATATTTTAAAAGAACTAAGGTGTTTATCTGTTTGGCAAATTTTCACTATATACAGTTTGTAACTTTTTCTCAAACCAAACAATGAAAATGACACTTTATGAAACAATATGAAATTTGAACTCTTGAAGATATTTGATGATTTTAAGGTGTTCCGTTAATTTGGAAGACTGTGATAATGATATTATGCTTGTATTTGAGCAAAGCCCTTATATTTTAAGAATACATACAGAAATACTTATGAATGAAATAATATATCTCTGATTTGCTTCAAGATAATAAAAAAATGCTTTATATACATTACCTTAATTATTATAACACCTTACAAAATAGATGCTGTTCTGCTCACTTTACTGACCAGGAAATAGGTTTAGAAAGGTTAAGTTTCCTTTCTAAGATCACACAGCTAATAATTGACGAATTCAGTATTCAAACTGAGAACTATTTAATACCAAATTCCACATTCACAACCTGTTGTGAAAACTACCTATTTTAACATGACCCAAAAGTGAGATATTCTTTTATTGCAAAAGGAAATATTTATTAAGCAGTCCATAATTATGATTTGATTTGATGGTCTTCCCATTAAAAAATACTCAAGAATATATAATTTATTGAAGAAGACAAAATATTCAGCAGATCTATAAATCATCTATAACTGATAAGATACTGGCAAGAAGAAAAAATTATATATATATGCACATATTTATATGCATATATATTATACATTAAGTTCATATCATCTTATTTGAAAGATTTATGACTTAGGTTCATCATCTCCTGTTCCACATATCCATTCAACTAATGAACATATACAGCTTAGAAAATTAATAACTAAAGAGTCGATTCAATTTAAGCAAATATTTATTTAATAGCTTTTATGTTTCAAGCCCTGCGTGTGAATGTAAAAGTCTAGAAACAAGTTAGATATTGCCTTTCTCTATCCCCATACCTCACAAAGATCTTAGAATCTAGTTACTGAGAAAGGCTATAAAAATGACCTTAAAACAAAGTGTAATAAGTGCTGTGAGAAAAGAGCAAAGTTCATTGGAGTTCAAAAGACAGAGATTACTTTGAGTTGGAAAAATGACAAAGCTCCATGGATGAAATAATATTTGAGGTTAATAAGACCTCAGCATTATATTACTGAGGGTATAGACTAAGCTTCTGTAGCATAAAGACCTCAAAGTAGAGGGGCTTAAATAAAATAGCTTCTATCTCTCCCATTCAGGGGTCTATAAGTGAGGGTCTAGGACTAACAGGGAATCTCCATCATCTTAACCCATGGGTTCCATGGTTGCTCCAGTCTTTGCCAATTTTCAGCCTGCGAGAAGGAGGAAAGAGGTCCAGCAAATAATTCCCTTATTTTTTTATTTTATTATTATGTTCAGTTAACTAACCTATAGTACATCATTAGTTTTTGTGGTAATGTTCAATAATTCATTAGTTGTGGATAACACCCAGTGTTCATCAGCACATATGCCCTCCTTAATACCTATCACCTGGTTACCCCATCCTCCCACCCACCTCCCTTCTGTAACCCTCAGTTTGTTTTCCAGAGTCCAGAGTCTCTCATGGTTTGCCCCACTCTCTGATTTCTTCCCATTCAGGTTTCCTTCTCTTCCCCTGTGCTCTTCTGCACAATTCCTTATGTTCCACATATGAGTGAAACTGTATGATAATTGTCTTTCTCTGCTTGACTTATTTCACCTAGCACAATCCCCTCCAGTTCCATCCATGTCGATGCAAATAGTAGTTATTCATCTTTTCTGATGGCTGAGTAATATTCCATCAGACAATTCCCACGATTCCCTTTAAGTAGTAACATTAAATTTGTACTGTCACTTCCACTCCCATCCCATAGTTATAACTTAGTCATACAGCTGTCTCTACCTTCAAGGGAAGCTGGAAAAGGTAGTATCTCTACCTATACAATCATGTGCCCGGCAAAAACAGAGTTGTCTGCAAAAGGAAAAAGTGGAGAAATTACACTGAATGCACTCAATACCCCTGTGGTCAAATATCCATGTTCACCCTTCTTCCCACATATAGAATTCACTCAGCCCTGCCCAAGGGATACAACTCAACACCCATTCTGACATGGCAGTCAGTTCAAAGTCCAGGATCTTGGGATAATGCGCTGTTCTTCTTGTAATGCCTATATGTAACTCCTCAAAGTCTAGTAACCTATGAAACAATTAACATGTTATCTGCTCCTCAACACGTAATAAGCAAACAAAAAGTAGTAATGTGATAACTGCTGTAGTCACTCCCATATGGAAAGGGGAAGAATATGAGTAATCACTAAGCACAGTAACCATCAAATCTTCTTGAAAAGGAATTATGAATATTCTGAAATAGCAGTGAAGTAATTTCTTCAATTAGTCCATCAGACTGTCTTTGCTTTTGTTCTTTAGGAGTAACTCATTTGGCATTGTCCCAGATTCTTGGCTTTACCTTCTAGGATACTGGTTATCCACCTTCTTTCTTATGAGGCCAGAAAATAAACATACACACACACATATACACAACACAGGAATACTACTCAGCCTTAAAAAAGAAGGAAATCCTGCCATTTGTAACAACACAGCTGAAACTGAAGCACTACACCAAATAAGCCAGACACAGAAATAAGCCAGACACAGAAAAATACTTCATGATATCATTTACATGTAGAATCTTAAAAAAAAAAATCACAGTCGTAAAAACAGAGAAGATTGGTGGTTGCTAGGTGTTGGGGGTTGAGGGGAATGAGGAGATGTTGGTCAAAGACTACAAACTTTCAGTTATAAGTCGAATATGTTCATACGTTCTGAGAACCTAATATACAACATGTTGACTATAGTTAACAATCCTATATTGTATACTTGCAGTTTGCTAACAGAACAGATCTTAAGCATTCTCAAAAAAGCGGTAACTATGTGAAGTGATAGATGTATTAATTAAGTTGATTGTAGTAATTATTTCAAAACATATATGTTCACCAAATCATCATGTTGCACACTTCAAATTTATTACAGATGTATTTATCAATTATACCTTAGTAGACCTGGGTGCTGTACATAAACAATGAATCTTAGGACACTGCCATCAAAAACTAATGATGTATTTTACGATGAGTAAGATAACATAACAAAAGAAATGTAAAAAAGACTAATACCTGACAAAATACAATTTAATTTTTTACTTTAAAAATTAAAAAATTAATTAATAAAAAATTAAAATGTAAAACAATATTTAGCTCATAGCCCCAGAAAAAGGTTACAGACTGAATTTAGCCTGAGAGCTGCAGTTGGCCAATCTCTGCTCTAGAGATTTTTTTGTCCATTTTTACCCATAGCCCAAATCTGAATTGGGTGCTAGAGCCTATACTCTGCTTAGGAGCTATGCAGCTCTTAGTGCATTTGCAGCTGATGGAGCCTAGGAAAGCTGTGAGTTGTATTAGGGTTGAAGTATCACAGAATGTCCAGGCCCATCATTTTTTGCTTTGGCAATACAATTTTCTTCTAAACATATTAGTTTTTTTTTTAATCTATTTGCTTCTAGTCAGTACCATGTAAAAGTAACCACAGCCAGAGCTCTTTTTTTATCATAAATTTTAAGCCTGGCACTCTCCTCCATTAGTCATTGGCTTCTGTATTTATCTTCCTCAATTTCATGACAGCTGCCTTGCAGTCTGAGACAATATGCTAGGCAGTTCTCTCAACCTGATCTTCACAACTAGAAATCCCTGAGCAATAATCTGCATTCTGTTTGGTGGGCAAAAGCAGTTGGCTTGGTCCATTTCACGAAGCCTGGAATTTCTGAGGTCTCCCTCATTTTAGATTATGGGCCACAGGCAGAGTGCTTCCTTTAACAAACTTCTATTACCTGCTATCTCTATTTCCAAACTAGCCAGTTCCTGCCTGGACTTAGCTTTTCTCATGTAGTAGTTGGTTCTAAACGCCCCAAGAATCAGCCAAGAGTCACCAACATTTTGCCTTTTCTAATCACTTCCTCTAGAGTCATGGGTTCTGAAGTCAGGTAATCTACCCCCAAAGTTACCACTGGCAAGAATTTTGCCTTTCAAAACAAAATAATTAAATGGTTCAAACAGAAGTTAAAGACACTATTCGGCTAACATGCAGGGGATCATCTGAAGACCTGGTAACTTCCCTGTCCAAGCGCACCTGGAGTTTCACAAGTGAAAACAGGGTACGGGTCTTTGTGGTATGGTTCACATAGAAGTGTTTGTTTCTCAGGGCTGCAAACTTGTGTTTGGAAGTTGTTCTGGTTTTCATGCCTCTTGCTTAGGATCATCAGTGCAGTCCCTTCCCAATAACTGTCAGAATAGTACTTTTCTGCCTTTTAAGCCTTGCAGTTTTTTGGTTAGTTGAGGTTCCCAAGGTAGGGAAGACAACAACTTAACAAGAGAAGCAGAAAAGGAACCAAGGACCATCTAGCATGTCTGCTATGGTCTTTTCATTTACCCAATATGTTGCCATACCTCACCAAGAGTTATAGCCACACATTATAAATGTAATGTGTCTGACATGCAGAAGTTACTCAGTCACTGGTACTTGTTAATAAGACTTACTCCAATGGCAAAAAGGAAAGAGTAGGATGTTCTTGTGCAGGGAAGAAAATCATGAGATCTGTGTCTTAGGAAAATAAATAAGACAGCCGAGAAGAGAATGGTTAGAAGTGCAGACAGAGAAGTTTTAAAAAGACCTGAAATCAGATGATGGCAGGAGGACTGGAAAAAGAAAGGATGGATGTGAAAGGCTGAAAAACAGAACATGTAGAGCTTAAAAATCAAGTCATTATTATAGGAAGAAAAAAAAGTATTCTGCCTGGGTAACAATAAGGATAAGGAAGATAACATTAACAGAAATAGAGACACCAGACAGAAGTCTGTTTTGGAAATTATAAGGTTAAATTGTTAGTAAGCAACCCAGAAACAGATACTGAGCACAGAGCTACAAATGAAATTCTAAAACCCATGATGTAGGCAAAGGCTATCATTGGAGATTCAGAAGCCATACAAAATGATTTGACATTTACTACCATAAAAGTGAGTACAAGTTCTGAAAGAAGGGAATCGAACGAAGTCCCTGAAAAATACTTACACTTGGATTTAAAGAAGATAACATTGTGCTATATGCAAAGAAAAATTTCATTCAGGCATAAAAAGGAATGAAGTACTGATACACATAGTAAGGTGGATGGATTACAAAATAAGTACGCCAACTGAAACAATCCAAACCAACGAAGAGTAAATATGTATAATTCCATTTATATAAAATTCCAGAAAAGGAAGCTAATCTATACTAACAGAAGGCAGATCAGTGGTTGCTTGAGGTAGGGAAGAAAGTCCAAAAGAACTTATTCAGGTAATAGAAGTTTTCTCTAACCTGATTACAATGGTAGTGTGGTTACCTGGATATATACACTGCCAGGATTTATAGTACTACGTAGTTAAAACAGGTACCTTTTATTATATGTAACTTATATCTCAGTAGAATTAATTTTTAAAGCTTATATTTAGTGGTTAGAAGGAAGACAGGACAGAGAGGAGTCAGAAAAGAAGTGTGCAGAGAAGCAAGGGGAAAATCAATCAAAGAGAGAAGTTGAAGGTTCACAGATGCCCAAGAAGAAGACTTCCAATAAGAAAAGTATAGTCAGCATCACTGAATGTTAGCACACATAGGAAGGAAGAGTATTAGAACAAAGACTCAAACAGGGCAATCATATGGTCACTTCTAACATCCAAATTTGTTTCAATAGAGAAGATAGAAGTAGAAACTAGATTTCAATGGGTTAAAAGTTTTTAAGTGGTGAAAAATTTAGGGAAATGAGTCCAGGCTTTTCCCATACTGAAAAGCAAGGTAGATATGGAATTATACCTTAAAAGTAAAAGGGAAGATTTTTCAGGATATAGAAGAAAGATGTCCCATAGTAAAAGACAGAAGAACAGTCTTGAAGAAATGGAGAAATATGAATTTTTCTCAAGAAATGGGAAATGTAACTAAAGGAAAAGGTAATTCATGGGTAAGTTTGTAACAAAGGAAAGAAGAAGTAAGATGGAGTTCAAAGGGAAATATTTGCCCATGCAAAAGGAAGAATGTGTTAAGGGAAGACCCACATGAAGATAGAGATAGAGCTCTTCAGCTAGACAGGAGGAAATATCAAATGGTCTCAACCATCTAGTCAGTTGAACAAGAAAGGTCATTCATTAAAAGTAAGGAAGAGTGTCTGAGCAGGGGCCTGCAAGAGGTGGAGAGGAATAAGGACAGTTGACATGGGGAGTTCCATCAGAAAACATTTCACCAGCCTCAGTGTGCACACAAACCACCATGGGTTCTTGTTAAAATGCAGACTCTGATTCAGTACTGGCCTGACCCTCCACATTTTCTATCAACTCCCTGGAAGCCTGATGACCAACCTTATTTTGGATAGCAAGACCAGAGGGAACCTGTTGACAATGGGCAAAAGGGTTGCAAAATGGGAGTAGGAGTCCAGAGTTGGAGAACTCATGCAAACACATAGTAATCTCCCAACTAAATGCTAAACATCAAGGATGCAGAAATTATTTGTTGCTACGTTCTGACATCTGACACTGTGATTGGCATGTAGGAGGAATTATATAAATGTCCGCTGGATGAATGAAAGAATGAGTAGTTTTCTCTCAGGGAAAGTGGGCAGTGGCAATTAACCCATTTTGGAGAATCAAAGGCAGACAAGGCAGAAAAAGAGGATGGGAGGGGTGGGAGAATGAATTCATGGAAAATTGGTATTCATGGAGTCCAGGTAGAAAGGAGAAGTAAGTGATGGCAATACAGGGAATTGACTGGGAGCCTCTTCTCCAAGAAAGATGAGAGATCACAAGGTAATAAGTAAAGTGCAGACTGAGGAGGGAAATGAAAGAGAGAAATATTTAGAATAGAATTTATAATCCAAAAGAGCTACATTTCTATGAATAAAACCTTGACAACAAAGACATTTCAACTGAGAGCAGTACTATGGCCTGGCTGAAAGCTTATCATGAACTAATGAGACTGCAGAAATGTTTAATAGATTTACTTATATCACCATGTCAAAAAGAACATGAAGGTTCAGCACAGCAGCCAACATCTTTAGTAACTAAACTCTCAGCAACAAATAATAACCATTCCCATTCAGCATAATTGCAATGCCAAAAATAGAACAGAAAAACCTAGTACCACTTATATGCATTGAGTTGACCTAAGTTGGGTAATATATTCCTAGGTTTCACCAAAAATAGTTTACCCGCTTAGGTGATAAAGATAGAAAAAGATCCAGTAATATTTTATGGCATTTTGAGGTAAATTTATATAGCTCCATTAAAAATCTTCAAGGTTAAAAATCATGAAAATCGGGGTGCCTGGGTGGCTCAGTGGGTTAAAGCCTCTGCCTTTGGCTCAGGTCATGATCCCTGGGTCCTGGAGTGGAGCCCCACATCAGGCTCTCTGCAGAGAGCCAGTTTTCTCCCCTCTCTCCCTGCCTGCCTCTCTGCCTACTTGTGATTTCTGTCTGTCAAATAAATAAATAAAATATTTTTTAAAAATCATGAAAATAAAATAATTAGGTTCAAGGTTAAAAATAATGATACTCAAATACTCAAATGAAGAATGCCTTATTGGCAGGACCATTATGACAATATGTTTTGGAAGAAAGTCACGTGTGAGGCAAATACTCAAGAATCTGGATTTTCAAAATAATTATTGATGACCAAAAGAAATCATTTTGTATCCCAAACTGAGTAAAAAGTATTGATCTTTCCAAAAAGTTAATGTTGACATCCTCTTCTAAATGTTATTCAAAGGAACCAAGGTAGAAATAGTCCCCATAAAAAAGAATATGGGGAAGTGCTTCCATATATCTATGTGTGTGCATATATGCACAGGCAAGCACATCAGACATGTACTCATTCCTTATCATTGCACAGACACACTCATACAAATGGGAAAAAATGGACTTCAAGCCCTTCTGAAGTTGAGATGGAAAATGAAGGAAGTTCGAGAAGCCAATGTCCACTCCATGCCAGGAACTCCAGTATTTCACATCTGTTCTCTCATTTAATTCCTATGTTTCATTTCCATGATTTAAATTGGAACAAATTATTAGCCCCATTTTGAACACATGGAAACTGATGCTCAAAGAAGTTAAATGACTTCCCAGGTCACAACTACCCACAGATGCAGCCAGTCTATCTCATCATTTTCAAGCTTCTTTCCACTCTGCCACACTGCCTCCCTGTATGATTGTAATTATTCTCACCCATTCTATAAATATGCATTAATTTATACAGACTCCAGGCACTGGAAGTAAGTGCCTGTCTTTGAATAACTCATAGTCCACTAACAACACCTGGTTCATGCCCAAGGTCTTATATGCAAATAATGACAGCAATGTGTGGAGAGGGTAGGTGGGGAGTACTATGGGAGCCTGTGGGAGGAGTGCCCAGCTCCAGGCAGAAGGATTCTGGAAGCCTGGAGACAAGTATCAAGTATGTAAGCAGACTCATAAAGGATTAGTTCACCTCGTGGGCAATAGGGGAAAGGACTGATAAGCAGAGGGAACATACTGGGCCCATATTCTGAGAGGTGCATACAGTTGAGACAGCTCAGGAAAGAAACAAGAAGACAATATACATATGGTGAGAAGGAGTTTATTGCCAGTATCTACTATCCTGCGCCCGAAGTGTCCCAGGTACATCTATTTCCCTGGATATGCTCACCATGAAGTTGTTCCTCTTCTGGAATATTTTACAAGCCAATGTATACATTCCAATGCTTTATTTTGAGAATTCACAGAAGGATTCAGTGCTGAGAGCTCTTATTTCACAAAGTTTCTTGGTGAATGGCAAATTATGGCATCTTGTTAAATAGCGTCTGAGCCCAGTAACTCAAGAGAAATTGGCCATCTAACCCTCAACTTCTGAATTTCTGAAAAATTATAGGAAACTCACAACTGTAATGAAATATGAAAT
Organism: Mellivora capensis; assembly: GCA_004024625.1. Classification (NCBI taxonomy): domain Eukaryota; kingdom Metazoa; phylum Chordata; class Mammalia; order Carnivora; family Mustelidae; genus Mellivora; species Mellivora capensis. The sequence goes on along the minus strand of PISX010000439.1, from coordinate 224,404 downwards.
GATATTTCTATTTTATAACAGAAGAATTTAAAACTCTTAGGTGTGTCAAACCAAGAAATACAACTGGACACACAATTTTAAAAAATAGTACCTGATCTTACAGTGCTCTGTTTCTGAAAAATACATTTCTCTAAATTCTTTAAAAGATGGGAAACAGGGGCACCTGGGTGGCTCAGTGGGTTAAAGCCTCTGCCTTCGGCTCAGGTCATGATTTCAGGGTCGAGCCCCGCATCAGGCTCTCTCCTCAGCGGGGAGCCTGCTTCCTCCTCTCTCTCTCTGCCTGTCTCCCTGCCTACTTGTGATCTGTCTGTCAAATAAATAAATAAAATCTTTTTTTTAAAAATTTAAAAATATATGGGAAACATTAAAATATTGCATTTTATTTATTTTTTTTATTTCTTTTCAGCATAACAAAATTCAGTCTCTTCAATAAATGGTGCTGGGAAAACTGGACAGCTATATGTAGAAGAATGAAACTCGACCATTCTCTTACACCGTACACAAAGATAAACTCGAAATGGACAAAAGACCTCAACATGAGACAGGAATCCATCAGAATCCTAGAGGAGAACATAGGCAGTAACCTCTTCGATATCAGCCACAGCAACTTCTTTCAAGATATGTCTCCAAAGGCAAAGGAAACAAAAGCAAAAATGAACTTTTGGGACTTCATCAAGATCAAAAGCTTCTGCACAGCAAAGGAAACAGTCAAAACAAAGAGGCAACCCACGGAATGGGAGAAGATATTTGCAAATGACAGTACAGACAAAAGGTTGATATCCAGGATTTATAAAGAACTTCTCAAACTCAACACACACACAAAAAAATGGGCAGAAGATATGAATAGACACTTCTCCAATGAAGACATACAAATGGCTATCAGACACATGAAAAAATGTTCATCATCACTAGCCATCAGTGATATTCAAATTAAAACCACATTGAGATACCACCTCACACCAGTTAGAATGGCCAAAATTAGCAAGACAGAAAACAACGTGTGTTGGAGAGGATGTGGAGAAAGGGGAACCCTCTTACACTGTTGGTGGGAATGCAAGTTGGTGCAGCCACTTCGGAGAACAGTGTGGAGATTCCTTAAGAAATTAAAAATAGAGCTTCCCTATGACCCTGCAATTGCACTACTGGGTATTTACCCCAAAGATACAGATGTGGTGAAAAAATATTGCATTTTCAATAATATTAAATAATAAAACTCTCTCAATTGTCTCTGCTAATTTTTAAAATAACATTATCTTGCTCTAATGCGAAATGCTTTAACTTCTAATGAGTTTGAACACCTTTTGCATTGGTTTACTGATCCTCCTTCATGGTATTTCACCACTTGCACTTTTCTCATTTCAATTTGGGGGCATTAATACACTTCTTGTTAGTTTTCAGTCCCTATTTGTATTGAGTTATATAAAGTATTTCTCCTATAATTGGGAAAAATTTTGTGCTATGTCTATTCATTTTGCTATTAAACCTTTTTGTAGGGTTAGAAGATTTGGATGACAGGGAGAAACTGAGCAAGAAAAGGAAAAGTTGATATCTGCCTACTCAGACCAATTAATTCTTTTTACAATATTTTAAACATTATGTCTTTAAAAACATCTCCCCAACCCTTCTTTTTTGATTGAGGTATAACATACATAACATACATAACGTACATAACTATTAAAAGAATTTTTAGATGTGGCACATCATGTAGCCATCACCTAAATCAAGACATAGAACATCTCCAGCAACCAAAAGTTTCGCTTGTGCCTCCTGCCAGTTCATAACTTCTCCTAAAGGAAGTCACCATTCTGATGTCACCACTATAGCTTACTTTTGCCATTATATGAAATACTTTATTAATATCTCATTTCAAAGATTAATAAAAAATTTTAATGCAAGTAGCTCTTTTATCGCTCTGAAATTAATTAGAGTATGTTAATAGGTATCATAACTAAGTCTTTCAGAAGACCTAAAAATATATACCCTGCTAACAGGTAGAAATTATGAAATGCCAAAGTTTTTATATGATATATTGAGATGAATGTTTCTATATCCAAATCTTATAAAGCACTTACTTGTGAACAATAGGCAATAGCAGGATCGTGTTTTATACATAAATCCAACCTTAATAATTGCTATATGTCATTCCTATGTCCCTTTTTCTAACTGAATTTAAATAAACCTCTCTACATTACACTCTTCTGTTATGGATGAGATATGATTTTTCTTTTTACAAACAGAGAAAATTATAAAGCAAACAATGGACTAACCCAAACCTAAAACCAATTTTTCCCCCAAATAAAGGTACTATAACATGTTCAAGAAGACACTGGTTTTCAAACACCAATACATAGGTAAGAACTAAGGTTTTCCTGCCAATTACTATGAATTCTGCAAACATAGCTAAATTTCCATTTAAAATAAGTGTGTTGTTTGTTTGTTTCTTGCCACTATGGGACCAATTTCCTTTGATGATGTGTTTGGGGAAACAGAAGATAAACATGTTGAGAGGGAGCACTAGATTCTAATATTTTAGTTTGAAGTTCTCAGTATTTAAAAATAAGACTTTAATGTGTAGAATGAAACTCAACCATTCTCTTATACCATACACAAAGAAAAACTTGAAATGGATAAAAGACCTCAACATGAGGCAGGAATCTATCAAAATCCTAGAGGAGAACATAGGCAGTGACCTCTTCAACACTGGCCACAGCAACTTCTTTCAAGATATGTCTCCAAAGGCAAAGGAAACAAAAGCAAAAATGAACTTTTGGGACTTCATCAAGATCAAAGATCCTGCACAGCAAAGGAAACAGTCAACAAAACAAAGACGCAACCCATGGAATGGGAGAAGATATTTGCAAATGACATTACAGACAAAGGACTGATATCCAAGATCTATAAAGAACTCTCAAGCTCAACACACACAAAACAGATAATCACATCAAAAAAGGGGCAGAAGACATGAACAGACACTTCTCCAGAGAAGACATACAAATGGCTAACAGACACATGAAAAAATGTTCATCATCATTAGCCATCAGGGAGATTCAAATAGAAACCACATTGAGATACCACCTTACACCACTTAGAATGGCCAAAATCAACAAGACGGTAAACAACAAGTATTGGAGAGGATGTGGAGAAAGGGGAACCCTCTTACACTGTTGATGGGAATGCAAGCTGGTGCAGCTGCTTTGGAAAACAGTGTGGAGATTCCTTAAAAAATTAAAAATAGAGCTACCCTATGACCCTACAATTACACTACTGGTATTTACCCCAAAGATACAGATGTAGTGAAAAGAAGGGCCATCTGTACCCCAATGTTCATAGCAGCCATGGCTACAGTTGCCAAACTGCAGAAAGAACCAAGATGCCCTTCAACGGACGAACGGATAAAGAAGATGTGGTCCGTATATACAATGGAGTATTATGCCTCCATCAGAAAGGAAGAATACCCAACTTTTATATCAACATGGACGGGACTGGAAGAGATTATGCTGAGTGAAATAAGTCAAGCAGAGAGAGACAAGTATCATATGGTTTCACTTACTTGTGAAGCATAAGGAATAAGGAGGACATTGGGAGATGGAGAGGAGAAGTGAGATGGGGAAAATTGGAGGGGGAGACAAACCATGAGAGACTGTGGACTCTGAGAAACAAACTGAGGATTTTGGAGGGGAGGGGCATGGGGGGTTGGGTGAGCCTGGTGGTGGGTATTATGGAGGGCACATATTGCATAGAGCACTGGGTGTGGTGCATAAACAACGAATTTTGGAAATTGAAAAAAAAATTAAAAAATAAAAAGAATACTTTATATTACTTGCCTTTTTTTTTTCCATTTAGAATATGCTAGCAAGCAAGTGGCCCAGAAGGCCAAGTTCAATGCAGGGAGAGAGTACACACACAAAACAAACAAATGAGCCAGTACTTTCACTAGAGGCCAAAATCTGGCAGAAAATGAGGGTTCTGGAAGGGTGCACATTTGCCTGATCTCAGGAAAACACAACATGTAGAATAAAAGGTAGTCAAGCATAAAAAAGACACCTGATCACAAGGAGTTTAGTGGTAAACAGTATCTATTGCTCTTTTATCTTACTAGTTATTTCTAAAAATTGTTATTTCCCTAAACTTCAAAATGTATGTAATATAAATAACATCACCTTTTGAACAACATTAAAACAGAAAACACTTGCATCAAGAGAGTTTTGATAAAAAGGTCAGCAATCAAAGGTTGCTGCTGTGGACCTGCTTCCTAGTCCAGGCCAGCCTGGGGGTGGACCAGGCCTCGGGGTGTGGACAGCCCCAGCCTGTGAATGTCAGCAATCCAATGCACCACCCAGAGCAGAAAGACAATCATAGTGAGACACACACTAACACTCTCAAAGCTCTCCTTTAAAAAAAAAAAAAAAATCTACTATTTTTCACCAGATTTAAACTAGAGTGTCAAGCAAGCGGAGTAAACACAATAAAAATATTCTACAGATCTGAATAATTTGTAAAAGTTAAAGCTGGGCAGAGAATCCAAGAAAAAAAGACCTGCCTTGGGCAAAAAGAAACACAATATCCTCAACAAAATAATGGTTTCCTATATGATAGCTATGGGGTCTCTGCCTTTTTTATTGTCTTTGTCAATATTATTTTTACATATTTTATAATTTTAGCCAATCCACAGAACCTTCACATTTACCAATGCCACCTTCTAGAAACTCTAGATATTGTGGAAAATATTCTGTGAAGATCCTCAAGGACTCTGGAAGCCATGATCTTTCCTCGACCATAGCAAGGAGAGAGAGTTCTTTCCAACCCTGTAAAGGGCATTCCAGAAGTGGGTGTCCGGAGAATATCAACAAAGATGCAGGGAGGGAAGGATTTTGAGTTCACCTAGAGCAGACTTCAGAACAGAACCTAACACCATCTAAGTCATGAGAATTCATTTTTGGAACAAGGAGAATACATATACATATCATAATTTTTAATGGACAGTTTTATTGCTTTGTGGAATAAATACATTCCAATAAGTTTGGCTTAAAAGAGGCTACGGGGTACATTGAGAAATGTTTGGAATTTAGAATTTCCAGTTTCTCCATTTTGGAAGCAAATAAATTAACCTCTCTGAGGCTTAATTTCTTCATTTGTAGAAGGAAGATTCATATTTCTATTACAAAGGAATGCTGTCAGAATAGAATGCAACATTATATCTAGTAGTGATATATAGATAGATAGATAGATAGATATAAAAGCATTAAATGGTAGCTCTTATAATTATTTCTAAAAAGCACACCCCCTTCTTCATGTTTTTCCATCTGACTTATTCACTTTTCTAAGGTAGTACTTGTGTGGCTTCCAGATCTCCTCTCAGTCATGGCCAACTTTTCTTTCCCAACTCTACCCACAGAGCTCGGGAATTTATTCTGTTTGGGGTTTTCCCCTGACTCCATACAAACAGAGCATATAACTTTGTTCCTGCTGTTTCTCCTCAACTCGGAGATTTGTAATATCTACTAAAGTTAGGTTGCATGTCCCATTTCCCTAAAACAGCCCTCTGTCTAAAATACTGTGTACTGACCAGTGATCTCCTTTACTCTTCAGCCTACAAATTATACCGTATTCTTTTATCATCTCCATAAGTTCTTTCCTACTTTTAAATTTACTCAGAAGGAAATCCAGTTGGAGCTTCTAAGAAGAAAATTCCCTTTACTAGAATTTGAGAGAAGTAGTTATTCACAAAGAAACAAGGCAAAGTTGCAAAATCATCATCATTGTTGTCATCATCATCATCCAAACCTGCAATGAAACCTAACCAGTTGTAAGTTAATATTTCACTTGAGAGCAAAAAACAAAACTCAGCTGTTAGATCTGGGGAGGAATTTAAAGATCATCAGCTCTATCCTCTTCAAATGGAAGATAAGGAGACAGGCCCCAAATGGGGTAGAATCCTACTGAGTGTCTTGCATTAGACATGTATTAACTCTGTGCTAGGACCCACATGCAGCAAACCCCTATTTGCATGAAGTTCTTCCTACCTGCAAGTATCAAACGAGACTGGGCAAGAATAATTTTTGTAAGCCACAATGCCTATTCTTGACATGCAATGGACAGTATGTGTTTGGGGGAGAGGAGGAAATGAACTCTGTTTCCTGTCTTACAGTTCACAAAAACATTATATCATGATCTCATTGGATCGTCACACCTTCAAAACGGTGAAAAGAGCAGAGCCGGTATTATCACCACTTTCCAAAAAGTTAACTGGATCTACAAGACTTTCTCAGGGTCAAACAAGTGGTAAATGGGAGACTCAGGCTTTAAAATCCATATCTGCTGAAAAATCCATGCTCTTCATCTTTTAATTTCATTTAAATTTTTAAAAATTTATTATTCTATAGTTTATTTTTTTAAGATTTATTTATTTATTTTAGAGAGAGAGAGAGAAGGCGAGAGAGCACAGGAGGAGGGAAAGAGCTAGCATCTCAAGCAGGCTCTGTGCTGAGCATGGAGCCCAATGGAGGGCTCGATCTCACAACTCTGAGATCGTGACCTGAGCTGAAACCAAGAGTTAGATATTCAACCAACTGTACCACCCAGGCACCCCAAAACTACTATCCTATGGCTTATATAATAGAATAGTGATTAATAGCACAGCTTTTATAGGCAAGCAACCAAAATCTGAATTCAGCTTCTACCACTTAATTAGCTATGGGGCCTTACGTAATAGAGTTACGTAACCATTGCTGTATGTCTTGGTTTACTTATTTTAAGTGTTAAAGTTCATTTAGTTCTCTCATGGAGGATGTGAGAACCCAATAATGTCGTATGTATAAAGTCCTTAGGACAATGCCTATCATGCACTAAGTCATGAGTTGTAGCTATCATTTGGTTTCCTTATATATAAATACTTATTAGTATAAATACATACAGTATAAGCCTTCCATCAAAAAAAATTAAACTAAATGCTTCTCTTTATATGGGGATAGTACATGCAAACATAGGCCATGTTTTCCATGAAGAGTCCTTTTAAAAGATTATATTTTCAGGGATCAAAATTTATACAGCCTTGCTACTCGAAATGAGAACCTAGGGATGAGCACCATCAGTATCACCAAGGAGCTTATTAGAAATGCATAATCTCAAGCCCCACCCCAGGCTTGATGATGAATCATATCTGCATTTAACAAGACTCCCACTCAAAAATCTGAGAAGCACTGGTCTACCACATGGTGCTGGAGAGCTGAGTGAAGGCATTGTGCACAGGCACTAATATCTACTAACTTCAAAGCAAAAAACATGCATTTCATTCAGCAGCAAACTCTGAAATCATTCATTTCCAACATGGGAAGTCCCCCATAGCTGGATACTCTTTATAGTGTTTGGTTTTATTAACTTATCATTGATTTATTATTCTCCCTCAACCCTACTGTTCCACTCTCAACCCAGGAGAATACATTATACACATTCTGGAATCTTGTGTTGGTAAGAGTTTAAAAAGAAAAGACATGAATGATCTAAAAGTTTTCTTTTCATTAAGTCTCTTTTCTCCTTCCCTATCCCAACTCAACTCAAAAGGGCAGCAGCTGCTGAGAGTAAATGTAGAGGCTTCTAAAATTAAATCAGAAAAAAAAAATATATATATATATATATATATTTATTACTGAGGTTGGAAGGGAAGGTGACATTTTTAAAGGTTAAATTAGGTAAATTAATTGAAAACAGAACAAGTAAAAATCAATCCTCCTTGCTGAGAGTAAACACATGCTATTTTTCAGTTGTTTGATATAGTAGGTCCCTTTGCAACTCTCCCTAAGATTCCTTTGTGATGGATAGAGACAGGGACTTCATTATATTTTTTAGTTCCCTCAGTGCCAAGGCTATATGGCTCCATAGCTAGCAGAACTCTTATGATTAGAATGCATGGAAACAGTACAAAGAGTTAACGCAGGCCAACCACCACATGTCAGTCAAGAGGACTTCAATATGGAGGATTCTCAGCAACAATGAGAATGTTGTTATCAAAAAGGGATTTAAAGATTTACAGGGCAGAGTCATTCCCAGATTTCACTCCCGGGGCTTTGGTAGTGTTATTACTGTGTTTGATACATGGCTCCTCCTAGTTGTCTCAGTGTGTGACTATGAGCCAGCTCTTCTCTCTCTGAACTTCACTTTCTTCCACTATGGAAGTGGGATCCTAATTCCTACCCACTAGATAAATGTGAAGCTAAACTGAATTAAGATAAATATAAAACACCAAATCCTCTGTTACCATTTATCACAAGCTCAATAACTATTAGTTCCTTTTATTGCATGTCTCGGTACAAAGATTTGATTATCACTAAACATGTTGGAAGAAAAGGGTTTGCTTGTAGATGGAAGCTTCAGGGAATTGATAACATCTGATTTATGTACACTGTGGTTATAAGCCAGAGGTGGAGTTTGCCAGTCTGTCAGCAGAGCTTCCTTATTCTAACACCCTCTTGGGTAAAAAAGTAGTTCTACACCTCTGATCACTTCGCCTGATAGTCTCATCTGATCAAATTACACAAAATGTTGTCTTTTCCTAGAAATTTTGCTGCAATCATTAGTTATCTTAAAAATACACAATCTTATTGGGAGGTAACACAAAACAGAAAATTCAGCTTCTACGATATAAAGTAATGATTTCCCTCTATTGGTTTCCCCAGCAGTAGCCAGATAGTGTCAGAGATGATACACAGTTGTACTATTATAACTGGAACACTGACAGCCAGTATGTTTGAGCTGTTAAACTTCTACTGTGAGGTGGCTAAAATATGTAGATTTTCTTTTTTTACTCCTGATCCAAAAGAGTCAACTTCCATTTGGGGTGGTAGAAATATACATTTTTTTTTGTCTCAAATACATACACACACACACACACACACACACAAACACACACATACACACAAATGGTCCTTAGAAAATCAGATATTTATGCAAAAAAACTCTCAGTCCATACTTCACATCTTATATGAAATATTAATTCAAAATATAGCAGTTCTATATAAAAAACATATAGCATTTAAAAAAACACAGGAGAAAGTCTTTGGGACACTGAGTTAGGCAAGGTTAGATTTGACCCCAAAAGCAGAAAATATTAATAACTTGGACTTTAAAATAATTTAAAGTGTTGTACATTGCAAAAGACACTATTAAAAAAGAAAAGCTGTTTTGAACTGGAAGAAAATAATTGCAAATTACATATCTGACAAAACACTTGTATCAAGAAAATGTTTAACTCTCGGAACACAAGAATAAGGGAATAAAAATTTTTTTAAGATTTTATTTATTTATTTATTTGACAGACAGGGATCACAAGTAAGCAGAGAGGCAGGCAGAGAGAGAGGAAGGGAAGCCGGCTCCCCGCTGAGCAGAGAGCCCAGGACCCTGGGATCATGACCTGAGCCTAAGGCAGAGACTTTAACCCACTGAGCCACCCAGGCGCCCCAAGGGAATAAATTTAAAAGATGTTGGGGCACCTGGGTGGCTCAGACAGTTGTCACTGACTCTTGATCTAAGCTCAGGTCTTGATCTCAGGGCTCTGAATTCAAGCCCTGCATTGGGGTCCATGCTGGGCATGGAGCCTACTTTAAATACATACATACATACATACATACATACATACATACATACATACATACATAAAGCAAGCTGAGAATACCAAGTGCTAATGAAGATGGAACATAACTGGAACCCCGGTGAAAATGAAAACAGTGCATATACTTTGGAAGATAGCCTGGCTGCTTCTTAGAGAATTAAACATATACTCATAGGTATTTTCCTAAGAGAAATATAACTCGTACTCACATGCAGTACGACTATTTGTGTAACATTCTAGAAAAGACAAAACTTGGGAATAAAGAACAGATCAGTGCTTTCCAGGGTTTGTGGGAAAGGGAAGGAAAGGACTACAAGGTCCATGGCATGTGGGTAGGGAGGGTGAGGGGTGACTTCCTTTATTTTGATTGTGGTGGTGAATTGATGACTTTATGCATTGACAAAGTCATAGAACTGTGTGCTTCAAGAAGTAACTTTTATCATATACAATTGTCATGGTCGTAAGTAGTATATAATAAAAGTTATAGTGGTCACCAGGTACATGAAAAGGTGCTCAAAATAACTAATCATCAGGGAAAAGCAAATCAAAACCACAATGAGATATCACCTTACACCTGTGAGAATGGCTATCATCAAGAAGACAAGAGAACAAGTGTTGGTGAGGATATGGAGAAAAGAGAAACCTATATACTGTTGGTGAGAAGGTAAACTGGTACAGTCACTATGGAAAACAGCATGGAGGTTCCTCAAAAAATTAAAAGTAGAATTACCAGATGATCCAGCAATTCCACTTTTAGGTATACATCCCAAGGTAATGAAAATGGGATATCAAAGAGATATCTACACACCCATGTTCACCACAATATTATTCACAATCAGCAAGATATGGAAACAACCTAAGTGTCTGTCAGTGAATGAATGAACAAAGAAAATATGAGACTGAGATATATACACACACACACACACACACACACACACACACACACACATATACTGGAATATTATCAGTCATGAGAAAGAAGGAAATCCTACCATTTGAGACAACATAGATAACTTTGAGAGCATTATGTTAAGTGAAATAAGTCAGAGTGAAAGACAAATACCATATGACATCACTTACATGTGGAATCTAAAAACTGAACTGTAAAAACATAATCAAATGAATCAAATGGTAGTTACCAGGTTCTAGGGAGGGGAAGAAGGAAATGGGAAGATATTGGTCAGAGTACAAACTTCCAGTTGAAAAATGAATGAGTTCTGAGGATGTAATGCATAGCTTTGTAATTATAGCTAACAATACTACATTATACACTAAAAGAGTAGGTCTTAAGTGTTCTCAACATAAAGAAGAAATGGTAATTATGAGACATGACAGAGTTAGCTAACACTATGGTGGTCATCATATTGCAATATATATGTGTATCAAATTAACATGGTGTACACTTTAAATGTATATAATTTTATGTGTCAATTATATCTCAACAGAGCCAGAATAATTATTATAACTAGATAAATGAATTAGTAATTCACAAAAACTTTACAAATCATTAAAAGGCAACCTTGTGGTGGATTCTAAATGCATCAAAAAAAATTCAAGAAAACGGTTTCTTTTTATCCATTGTGAGAAAACTTTTGTCATTACTGTTTGCAACTTTCCCACGGCAATGGAAAACAGTTTATTCTCCCTAAAATGAACAGAACAGAAATAATCTATGATATTCCATATAACAAACTAAAATTTCAAACGTTAGCATGTTTGATGTTCCATAATTCTGCAACTGGTAATGTGATCAAATAAAAAATTAAATTTAGGGGTGCCTGTGTGGCTCAGTTGGTTAAATGTCTGCCTTCGGCTCAGGTCATGATCCCACGGTCCTGGATTGAGCCCCATAGTGAGCTCCTTACTCAGCAGGGAGCCTGCTTCTCCCTCTCCCTCTGCCTGCCTCTGTCTCTGTCAAATAAATAAATAAAACGTAAAATTAAAAAATTTAATATATTAATCCCCAAAATCGTGGGAATGAATAACATATACTAACTGGGTATTTCCAAAGGGCCCTGTCACAGTTTGGGATAAAAATTACCCCCTGAAATAATATTCCCATCATCTCCCTAACCCCCATGACCTACACCCAAAGGAACAAGAATAAGGATAGTTCCGTTAGATTGTAACCATGCCCCCATTTTCATGACTGTTTTCCTAGCAGCTTGAACACTGATTTATTTGTAGTAAGTCCACAATCAATATGTTTACTTAATAAACAAATAGAAGAACACTTGAAAGTGTCTCTATAAGAGCTCTTCACAAATAAAAATGCTAAGTCTAGTCAGGACAGCCACAATTTTAGCCAACAGCTGACATGAGGACAAATCTCTATTTCAATTTCCCTATTGCTCCTTACTGCCTCTCCTCCTACATGGGTATGGCAACACACTCAGCTTTAATTCCACTGCAGCACAGATCAAAGACCAAGCCTAAAGGAGGGGGAGAGACAGTAAGTACTGTGTTGGCACCATAAGCAGACCCACTTAACTACTGTTCGTGGGTTACCAAAGAACCAGAGCCTCTAGATTTGCCTCTGACCTCTAGATCTTCCAGAGCATCCTAATTTCAGAACTGTACTAAAAATCAGTTCTCCTCTTTGAACTCTATAAAATGCATTTTGTTAAACTCATAATGTCTAATATAGTTTTGAGATATTCAAATTCATAAAAACATACTCCGTTTCCCCAACTGCCCCCAAACACTTTAGTTGGATTTGATGGATATCCATAAAAAATCCAAATGCACAGTATGTAATGATATCTTAAAGTCACAATTTTAAGTTAAAATATACCAACATTAGTCAAGAAATTATCCTTGAGGATGCTGGTGATTATCCTTAGTTGATGAAGAGAACAAAGATCACATAAGCAGTAAAACATTCATAGAGAATGAATCCTCATAGCTTCAACAGAAAAAAATAATGTAAAATACAGGAAGCAAAGTGGATAAAAAAAAATAAGAGGAAGAATACATGGGCATTATTATGGTATGACCTGAAGGAAAAATAATAATTAGAAAAACAAAACATTCTGAAAATGAATGTAATTCAGATACATGTAATACCAATGAATTAAATGTATTCAATATTTTAAATTTCAAATCCTTCCCCACGTGTACTTAGAGCCAACTTTCTCTTTTACTTTACAGAGAGAAAACTTGAGGTATTAGAAATGTAGCCAAGCTCTCTCAGAAAACTAGAGAAGATGTCAGAAACAGAACCCAAATATTCAGCCTGGCATTTCTTTCAATCAAGAGCATTCCCTTTCTAAACCCAAAAACTGAATAAAAATGATACAAAATCAATCAATTCAAAAAATAAAATGCTCAACCATTTAACCGGTAATTTGTACATGACTCCATCTATTTAATGGCTTTTGGTTTTCACTGAATCAAATGATAGCTGTCACTGCACCTACAGAGAATAAAAAGCAGTCAACTGATTTAGTCAACTGAAGTGAATAAAATAAAAAATAGCAACCTTTTAAATTGTTCAGGAGTAAAAGATTTCAAACTACTTAATCTCATTAAAAAGAAAACAGTATTTTGTGGGCATTTAAAAAATATGACTACTCCATTCTCTTAAAGTTTTAAAATATTTTTTAAATTATTCCTGAATCCATTCACTTCATGATTATTTTTTCATAATGATGACCCTTCCTTCTCATCTCTTTTCATACTTAATGCCCTAGGTGGTCTGTAGTATCAATTAAGAATATGGTGTGTGTTAGGGGAAAAAGAGTTCTCTACCCTACATATAAAAAATTAAAGTTGTTCATTAGTCACTTTAAATGAGAGAAAGCAGAAGGCTATTTTATTCTATTTTTTTAACTCAACCAAAGGTGGCGGTGGGGGGGCGGTGAGGGGGACAGCACAAATGAAGAAGAAACAAGGAAGGTCATTCTGGTCATATAACAGATGGACAGGCTAAAGAGGGATTGCATCCTAGAATGTTTGACCTTATTAACATAAATAGAAATTAAACCTGCTCAAAAAACTTAGAAGGTCCTCTACTATATCCCTTAGACTTGACTTGAATTGTTAAAAAAAAATTAAAATTAGAAGTGTACACATTGATGTGACATTTAATTTTGCATTTTCTTTTATACTTTTAAGATTTCTACACTGTCAAGAGAAAAATTCATTCTACATTCTAGCTGCGGGTGGGTGCCCATGAGGCTCCTGGACCAGAGGAGGTCACTCAGCATTTCATCTCTCTACATTTATGAATGATTTGGACCTCCTCTTTTATCAGTGTGGGTTAAGGGAGTTTATTGATCATTTTCTAAAACATCAATGGACAGACAAGCACTTTGCCAGCTGGAAAAAAGGACAGCTGCAGCAGCCTGCAGAACACCCTTGACACAGTTATGGAATGCAGCCAGGAGCCAGGGCTGGGGGCCATAGAGGAGAGAACATACCTTCAGGGACTTTGTCCATCGGTAAGGTTAGAAGGTCAATGTGTATCAGTAAAGAAAATCTAACACTCATTCTTCTTTGCTCTGATGACAGCCTTCAGACTGTTTGACTAAGATCATCACTAACAACACAGGAAATTTTCACCCCTGAGCTGTCTCAATGGATCAAATGCATGAACAGCCATGAGGAGCAATTGCTCCCAATTTCATCAGAAACTTTTCCCAAGGTTTGTAACCATGATACCTCACTTTTTTTTTCAAACATTATCAAACAAGTCCAAAAAACAAGATGAAAGTTGTCCTTTCACTTTATACAGGTAGGATTTAGCAGAAAGAACACCAGCCTGCATCAGATCTGGCTTTCAGTCCATACCCTACAACTAACAAGGTGGGTGACCATCATCAACTAACTTAAATCTCTCCAAGACCAGTACGTCAAAGGAGGAGTTGACTCATGGTATTTAAAGTCATTTCTAATTCTGAAATAGTGAGCCCAGAAGTTGTTTCCTGTAAATTTCAACACCACTAAACACTCATATTTGTTGACTATATGATGTGCAGATCTCCAAAGAAACAAATGGGAAATTTTCAGAATTAAGAACTATGTCTATGTCAGGTTGGATGCAACCCAAACATTTTGCACTATCATCTCTCTTTCGTCCTTTGCCTTTACTCATTTCTCTCACCACCTTGCATCTCTTACCAAAACATTCTCTGGTCACTCTGCTCTCTCCAAATCTTGCTTATTTTGCAAACTCAAGCAATTCTTGGTAATCCCCATGAAGCTCCCTCCAACAAACCACACCGATATCCTTTCTCTTAAATTCAATTGTTCTTATAATCAGTAACAGCTACGGTTAGCTATTTTTTCTTAACTATTTAATTCCTCTTGCATTGATCTTCCATGACAATACTGCAAGCTCCTCACAACAGGGACTGCTGAGACTTTTCTGGATCTCACACAATAGCTGGCAAAGTACCAGTGTATTGGGTCCATAAGTGTGCTATTGACTAATGAGTAGTTCAGCTCAGGAATGTTAGAAACAATTACCATACATTTACCTCATAAAAACTTTATATCACTCAACACTCCGGATTCACTGGACCCTCTCCCAATCTTAAACAATGAAATTCCTTTAAAAAGTTTTCTTTGTCTGCATAACTTTAAAAGCACAAGAAAAAAGATGTAGCATAATACCTTAGTGTTGAAAAAGGATTTTTTTCTAGCTCACCCTTTTTACAACTATTCTTCACATAACCTAGGAATATGCTGGCATTTATTTTTTCTGATGACAGCCCCACATAATGACTGTAATTTGTACTTATGTTCATAAATCTATTTAATTACTTGACTTAATAATCAGGTCAATCCACAAGGAGTCAAACACATTTATACATCTCAACATATTTTTGGTCAACACCCAATTATTTTTCTGTGAGGCTCATTCTTAGCCAGGCATTCTGCATTTTTATTACACTTCTTCTTTTCTTAAGTCCCTTAGCCTTTTTTTTTTAAGCAAATACCATTCAGTTTTTGTAGACATTTTTCCAATATCAATGTCATTTGAAGAGCTATTTTTTCTTTCTTTCTTAACAAATCTTATCTTACAAACAACTTACTAGCATGTTATCATTCACTTCTTAACTGATGACTAATACAGTGGTTAGACATTCTGCAACTGATTTCAAGGAAATTTCTATATGAATATACCCAAATCTCACCTCCACTGGAGGAAAAATTCCTTTCAAGTTAAATTACTTCTCCATGTCAGAATGATTCTCATTAATTTTGTATTTGGAACATTCTTCTACAAAGAGGGAAAAGTTTAATGTCTTATATTTGTGAGATCATTTATCATATAACACTTGGATAACAACTTGTCTATATTTCCTACTTAAATAGGACATATGTTTGAACAATGCAAAAGCATCACTTAACTGAACTCACTACTATCCATCAAACTAGTAATTCATTTATCACAATCTAGACCAAGAAGTGTGTCTGTTTGTTTTGTGTTTGAATTGACGTCTTTGGTCAAAGCCTAAACTTTTTCCCTTTCTTGTTTTTTTTTTTTTAATTTTCAGTAATTACATATTAAATTGAAGCTGATTTTCTTTTTTTTTTTTTTTAAGATTTTATTTATTGATTTGACAGACAGAAATCACAAGTAGGCAGAGAAGCAGGGCAGAGAGAGAGGAGGAAGCAGGCTCCCCGCTGAGCAGAGAGTCCTATGTGGTGCTCCGTGCTGGATCCCAGGACTCTGGGATCATGACCTGAGCCAAAGGCAGAGGCTTTAACCCACTGAGCCACCCAGGCGCCCCTGAAGCTGATTTTCAAACAGGGAATGGACTCAGTGAAGTTATTTTGTATTACTATAATGAGGGTTCTCCATTTAAGATTGTATCTGTTTTACATTGTTTGTACATCCATTTTTCTTCTTCTATTCTGTCGTAGTTGTCATGATTTTCTTTTCAAGCAAATGAAAATGATTCAGGTAGTATTCATAGTTTACATTCACAACTTGGTCTCCAAATTCCATTTGCATGTCCTATAATGCATACCCATTTACTCTTTTCTTCTAAGAAAGTTAATGTCATCTACATAAAATTTTTCTGCTTCCACAAGAGAACATTATTCTACCTAATAACAAAAGGAATTCATTTTAATCTACTAGCTAAAAATTCTTTGAAAGCAATGTCCCAACAACTATAAGGCTGGACACAAGTATAATTATGGCAAAATAAATCATTTGCCAAAAACTGTTTATGAAGTTGTAGGGATATTTTCCATTCAATAGTTATTCATTTAACAGATGTCCTATGAAATATAAACTAATTATTCTAAAGACTTTTCTTAATGTATTGAAGAATTTAATTTAAATATAGTTCTCTTCCTGATAATTCCTCTATTTAGATTTCCCAGAGGTACTCATTGACAAGGTCTTCAAGGAGGTAAATTCAATCAGTCTAGAGAAACTTAGCTACAATGCAACTGGCAAATTTCTGACTGCCTAATGTTCTCATTATAGGCTTAGATTAAACCAAATTCAGCATTTACTTAGAAGAGACTAGAAAACATATACTAAGTTACTGTATATACACTGTTTGAGTGTTTGGCATAGGGCAGCCCTAATGTCTATTTCCTGAGAAGAATTGTTAGTTTTCATGCATTCTACCTGCATTAAAATCAGAACAATGTCATATTTGACTAATGATACAGAATATACATTTTAAAAGGGAAGAAATGCATGTAAAATGGAAAAAATAAACAGAAATTTCTTCTCCCTTGTGCCTTTTAAAGAGCCTTGAATCAGACCATCTGTATGTACTTCACAATGAAACTCAACAGGCAGCCACTGAGCCTCTTCTCCATAGGTATGAAATGAGAAACTCAGAGAGCTGTTGAACATTGCATTTTCTCAGTGGAACAGCACACACACATTTAGCACAAGGGGTTCTGCTACTGAGACACACTGGGGAAATTCAGTGTTCAATGGCTTCAGCTTCACACCCCACAAGCACAGTGTCACGCAGGCTGCTGTGCTCAGCTTGGTGCGTTCCATAAAACAAAGACAAGTACTTTTAAAACCCAGCACAATGATAACGACTAGAGCTGAGTTGCTTCATTCTCAGATATGCAAAAAAGGACAAACACAAACCATCATTTTGAGATGTTTCTCTACATACTGTCTGTTCTTTGCTCTGAGTCTCCAAAAGTCTCCAAAAGAGAGAAACACACACACAAAAAAAACCCTATCCACATAATGGTAATGTGTTTGTAAATATGTTTGCCTTCACATGGGTTGTTTTATAGCACTGAATATTTCTGTTGGCAGTTATATTAAACATTTCCTTTATTCCAAGTTACCATTTATTTATCTGTTTATTTTACCAAGAGCGAGTTCGGGTCTACACAACAGCGGGCCTGGCACTCTGGCTCTACATTATTTATGAACCAAAATGCAAACCTGGTGGCTTAAGGCTCAATGTTCTACATATATGCAACTGTGTTGCATGATAGCTATCATTCTTCTGACATGATCTTATATTTATACTGGTCTGAGACTCGAAACAGGAGAGAAAAACCCTAGAGGCAGGAAAAGAGGAGCACAATACAAGAAAGACAACTTGGAAGTCATCTTGCTCTATCGTCACCAGGGGAGTTAATTGTAAAGAAACATTTTTCTAAGGGGTGCCATCACGAGGTTTGTAACTACACAAACAAATTACACAGTAGAGTATTTTGCAAGCCTTGCTTAGAAATAACTGTTCAGCATAGGAGCCATAATCACCAACATATCATCTGACACTTGGACGAATGTATGGCTGCAACACTGCTGAAGGTAGCAAATGTTCTCAAATTGTTCCACACGGAAACCTAGCTATTCCACTACTAAAAAAAGAAAGCAATTCTAAATGAAAGAAAAAGTCAAAGGCTACTGCAACCTGAAGTTCAATCAATATAATTAATATATCTCTGCCTTGTTTAGCACGACTTTATTTTCTGTGGTCCCTGGAATTTTTGCCCTGGTATTTCCATTGGCCCTTATTATAGAGAGTGATTTATGCTTATAAACAATATGTAGCAATAGCAAAATCTGAAATTGTATAGTCCATATGATTTCTACAGTCTATTTTTTCACACGATTTAAGTAACAGTCCAAATATGGAAGCTTCTGGGTATGTTTGTGCTCATACACTTGAGGACCTATGCAAAATTCCCATGGCCTAGCTGATTACAGCATGTTCTCTATGGGTTTAGGTAGCAGAATATCAAGATCACAGATCTGAACTCCAGGTAAGGCACACAGCTTAGAGCTATTGCAGGGCCATATGTTTTAACCTTAAGCCCAGGTAGCTGCATAACAAATACTAGTTACTGATTAGATTACATAAAACACAGATGGTCAAAAAACCGATCTCAGTAGTAAAATAAGTGTATATGCTATCAATGGTGTGTTCATGGCAAAAATGGCAAAAATTATGCATGCTATAATATTCCATAATATCTGCAATTTTATGCCCCTAAACACCTTAACTTTGTAGTACTAAAAACCAACCATAAATTACTGAGATGTTGATCACAGGAAGCATTCAAGTCCTAGCCCAAATCACTGTTGTTAGGGCTATTTTTGCCCTGGGTAATGGATAGGATTAGGTTACCTCCATGGTCTGCTTATGGTCTAAGGTTCCAGTGATTTCTTATTTTGTATATATGTTTATATATTGATCAAATATTCACTTTAACGGGCATCAGTGTGATCAGGAAAAGTAGGTTATGAATAGAAAATGATTTATTATACTTCAAGTACATTTTTGGGAACCAAAGAAAGAATATTAGAAATGTGTTATAGAATAAATCCTTTCTCTTAGCTTTATTTACTTTTAAAATCAGGCTCAATTACATTCTGCTATCTCTGAATTGTTCATCACAATCTGTTTGGTCTCACTTTTCTCTCTGTATCTTGGGAGTCAGAACTACAAGCTTCAGAAGTCAGTTCAGATGGTTATCTGCAATTTCTCTTTGTAGGGCTCTATGAGGTCAAATCCATTACAGCATATGTTCAGACTGACTTTGCGCACTTAACTCTACTGGGCTTTCAGTGACATACTCAGCACTTCACCTGAGAACCTGTTATCCATAGATACAGAAGATGTTAAAAATGATACATACAAAAAAAAAAAAAAAAGAAAGAAAAAGAAAAAGGAAGAAAGAAAATGGTTCACACCTACACAGGACATTTGTAGCTGACTAATCTACAACTCCTAAAATCATCTAAAGATCATGCCACCTTTTTTAAAGATTAAAATCTTTTTTACCACTGAATGGTGCTACTCTGTTCCCAGGACACCTGGGCTCCAAACAGAGAGACGTGAAGTGTTAGACTTCCTGGGAAGGATAACAACATAATCAAGTCACTGCAAAATTTGCTATTCACTAAGGGAATATGAGGCAGTAGATAAAGTTCAACAAACACTGGCAACTGATTCAGAAACAGGAAACACTGAGCAATTTTACCTTCCCAAAAAGAATACAATACACTAAGCATTATAACCATACTACTCACGTTCTACCAACTTGTATTCTTCTTGGAGGATTTCTTCTTATTTTAAAAAGAAAACCTGATATGATTTTCCAAACTATTAGTGAAGACAGAGGGGTCAGAAGATAATAATATATAAACAGATGGAGTTTATTTGCCTTTCCTTTACTGTCATTGCTTAAGAAAAAAATTATATAGGTAACAAAGGAAGAAAATATTTACATTTTTGCCACCATATGTGACACTGCAGGAGCAGTAGATGATATTTTGAGCTTTTATTATTAAAAAGTCCATCTAAGAAAAGAGTAAGAGGACAAAGTGATCACCTAGCAAAACTGCAATGGTTTTTTTTGCAAAACAATAGTGCTTAGAAGCCAAGCTTTACACTGAGAGACACAGCCTGCTGCCAGTCTGAGAATGCCTGAAATGACCTCAGAAGTAACTGGGCCATTGTTCCAGCCCCTTGCTCCCCTTCCTCCTATACCCTCACCCACAGAGATGCCAGCAGGAATCAGCTACCCACCCCCACCCCCAGGTCCTCTCAGTAGCTCTATCCACCCAAATTGAAATAAGGTGAGAAGAGGGGAGATCTAGCTGTTACGGTTTTTGCATGCTTCCTCTGCTAGATCCTATGCAGAGAATTTTTAAATATCTAGTTTTTAACTTCAGAGAAGTAAAACTCTAAAAGCAGAAAACCACCTGCCCCTTCTACTCCAATAATAAAGTCCTTCCTAACTTTATTAATTTTTGCACTCATCTGCTCAAGCTTAGAATTTTAATATCTCTTTTGACTATTTATACTTTCTGACCACCTCTGGCCCTATACTCCATCCCAAAATATTCTCACCAACCTTGTTTCTTCCTTTCTGTTTGGTATTTATTTATTCCTTTCAAATCACTCTAGCACAAGCCCTTACAACCTAAGAGTTGGTTGATTTTTTTTTTTTTGAAAGATTTATTTATTTATTTTAGGGAGAGAGAGAGAAAAAGAGAGCACATGCAGCGGGGAGAGGGAAAAAGAGAATCTCGGGCAGACTCCCTGCTGATCACAGAGCCCAATGCCAGCTGGATCTCACCACTCTAAGATCATGACCTGAGCCAAAATCAAGAGCTGGATGCTTAACCAACTGAGCCACCCAAACGCCCCTGAGTTGGTTGACTTCTAAGGTCATTTCACTATTTACCAGATGTTTAGGTCAACACCTGTGAATGCTCTGAGATTGACCCGATTTGTAAACTAACAAGTTAGCTTGCCACAGTTTCATAGATCCTGGAAGAAGACACAAAATTCCTTGGTCAGAGACAAGAATATCAAAAAATAGTAATATAATTAAAAATAAATAAATTTAATTAAAAACAAACTATTCAGAAAAAATAGCACTAAGTAGCCAAAAGTGTCACCACTCACTCTACCTTCTTGAGCCTCAGTTCCCACAGGGCAATGTGAAAGGATCAGGTGACTCATACACATGGCATTACAGGAAAGGAACCCTTTCCTTTATAATGGGCAATAAACTTGCTCAATCCTCCCCAAAGGGAGACATTATTTTTATTGCACCAGACAATAAATAAACCTGATTCCTGCTCAATAAATAAACCTGATTCCTGGCTCTAACTTTCAAAGCTGTTAGCTATGCAAACATCCATGAAAAGTTAATCCAGAACAGAAGCAGCCAATGGCCCTGCTCAAAGATGTAGAGAGATGCAAAAGACCCAGGCAGGATTGTCTCCTAATACCTTGGGAAGACTACTTACAGTCTCTAAATATAAGTGGCCTCATCTGTAAAATAGAATAATAAAACCCACCTCATTGGACTGTTACAAAGCCTAAATTAAATAATGTACCTTAAAAATGTTTCAGCTCATTGTCTGACTCAAAAGTGTGCAGTAAAAAAAAAACAACTTACCTAATTATTGCTATATTACTCAAGGTCTGTCCCTTGCTACCTTTACTTCTCATTTATTTTTCATTGATATAATACATGTGTGTTTGGTCAAAATGGTCTGTTCACTTACCACTACAGAAGACAGTCTTTGCATTTCCATCTCTATAACTTCACACATCTTTCCTGGCTGAAATCCCTCCCCACCTTTCACCATAATCCCAACCACCTTTCACAACCAGCTGAATCTCTGCCAATTCTTCAAAATTCCCTGAGTCATTGCAGGCCCCAGAGAATATCCCTTCTAGCAACTCACTGCATTTGCATATACCCCTCAATAAATGCCAGATTCCTTTCACCTTATTATATTTACACACTGATGGATTTAATTTCTCCTAGCTGGTCTCTCACTTGACTTCTTTTTAACATTTCCACATGGGCTTCCTTGCTTCTCAAGTAAAAGTCAATTATGTATACAAAATAAATTATGTGATAATATAGCACCATGATACAATTGTCAGCAAGAACCTGTTTTTCCCAAGGTGATTAAGGAAAGCTTTAACTAATTTTTTTTAATTTACTAAGTTTTATACATCCCATTCTCTCAATGGTTCCTCTAAATTTTTTTAATCCTGAAAATACCTGTTCCATGTGGGAAAAGAACCTGTACTTACAACTTTAGCTAACTCCCTGAGCAAAACCAAAGTTAAGTAGAAATTGGAAGTTAATATAGTCTTTCTGGGCAAGTGGCTTAAGTTGAAGTGAATTGAGAGTTCAGTGCTGGTGTCCACCTGTCACCGGAAATGGCCATCATCCCTGATGTTCTGGGCTAGAAACCTTGGTAAAGGGAACAGGATGAATTAAGCTGTTATTTGAAATGGCATGAGTCGCTCCTATAGGCAATCCCACCGAGGATGCTGTTTAGAGCCTAAAGTAAGTCCCCAGGGAAACTTGTGCCTCAGCTCCAGAGCAGTTTGTGTGTCATTGTGGCCATTTCTGAGAGAACTAGGGATAAATCCAAGTCTAGAGGCAGGACGGGCAGAATGACCACAAGAGAGATCCGGGGGCAGCAGCTGCACGTCAGCACAGGCCGGTGTGTGAGCTTCTGACTGACATCTCAGAGAGAAATGAATCTTGATCTGGGCACCTTTCCTAGCTTTATTTTGAAGAAAAACTTTTTTAGAATACAACACCACATACTATCAACACATTAACTACATCAGTTAGAATTCTGATGCTTCCTGAAAGGCAAGGGAAACCTCCATAGAGTAGCACTGCCCCATATATTGCTCGGTAATGATGGAAATGTCCTGTATCAGTGCTTTCCAATATGATAGTCACTAGCCACGTGTGGCATTATACACTTGACAGGTAGCTAGTGTATTTCAAAAATAAATCTTTTTTATTTTTTTAATTTTAATTAAGTAAGTAGTTGGGTGGCATAGCCCCAGAATCCATATGACTGTCCTTAACTTTCATGAACATTGTCTCATTTAACCCTCAAACTAACCCTGCAAGGTAGGTATTAATCATATTTACTTTATTGTTATGTCTATAGATGAAGAAATAGAGAATGAACTGTTTATAATCATTACCACAATATTATATAATAAGTGGCAGAGTCAGAATTTAATCAGATTTTTTCTGATGACAAAGGTTAAGTATATTTTTATCTTTTTTTCACTTGTACCACCTTGCCTTTCCAGAATCAAGTCTAAATTCCCTGGGCATGAAAATGCTTTACAATTGGATCCCCGTCTATGCCTCCAGCCTCACCTCTACCACCATGCCCTCCACTCCCTCTACTTCAGGAATACATTTGCTCTCTAAACCCTAATGCATTATCCTAACTCCTCACTTTCGTGGCACCCATAGCTCATAAGACCCTCTTTACCGCTCATCTTTTTCCATGTCTGATGAGCTCCTGTATTAAGTTCTGATCTTCTGTTTCTATGTCCATTTCCTTGTCTCGAATGTGAGCTGAAGGAAGAGTACCATACCTATCCTGTGCTCCCAGAGTGTGGCACAGTACCTAATAGACACCCCAAGAGTACTTAGTGACACAAAAAAAGGCGAAAATGGAGACATAAAAGAATTAAATTCGTCACACCTTCACAGAGCCTGATGATGCATGGCCCTGTTCTGGCACTGAGAAGAGTCTGAAAGATGAGCACATTAAGAAGGCAAGATTTTTTCCCAAGCATGTCAAAACACCAGCTTTAACATTTTGTGAAGAGGAAATGTGTACATGATCACGGTGTGCGATAGGCACCATCAAGGCTCACACGGGCAGCTAAAGGATCAGCTCCTGAGGGAGCACCACATTCAGGCACCACAGGCATGCTTTCACAATCTTTAGACTGGAACGTGCTAAGCCATGGTGAAATAGTACTCAACCTGTGGTAAGAACCAAGTTGGGGTACGAAGTTGTTTCATTTGTCTATGAGGATATGTAGCCAGAACCACTGCTTCCCAGAATCCAAGTTCACCTTGATATGTATTATTCTGATAGAAGATGGAACTGGCTCCCAGTTTAGCTTCTGTAAGTATCTCACGTGGGCTGATTTATAAATAGGTTGATTATCCTAGGGAACAGTCAACCTGCAAATCTCTCCCCTCTCACCACCACACCTGCACCTATAGAAACATGCAGAAGTAAGACACCCTTATTATCCTTATCTCTCGAATAAATAAATAAAATCTTTAAACAAAAAAAAATGTATATGTATACATACCCATGCCCGAGTCCCACCCTCAGAATGTCTGGTACAAGTGCTCTGTGATAAGGCATAATAGTTTATAAAGGCTCCTCAAGGATTCCAATGTGTGTCTGAGGTTGAGACCCAGAACCCTAACTCATGAGATCAGTAGCTTAACCGCCAGAGTTTCCCTAGAAAAAAGATACTATAAACTTCAGCACCGCAGCTGACTTTTTGCAAACAGCCATTAGACATTAGTGAAAAAACTGCACACGAGGAAAAAAAAAATCAGGACTTGAGCAGAAAAACACGAGCCTATAGTTGAGAAGTGTATGATGCATTCTTACACCAACTCTTTTGCCCCAGAAACTACCTACGATGTGCCCTCCTTCACAGCATTGTGTGACCCGTACTCCTGTGATTTGTTTGTTGTCATAATTCAATTCAACAAACAATAATAGAGCGTTTATAATGTGCATTCATTCTTCTGGTCCAGATATAGAGAAGAATGAGATTTAAAAATTGTGTTTAGAACCTGAGAGTCTAGCAAGGGAAAAAGACACAAAGTTTAACATGATGTGTTATTTGCTGAAATAGATATAAGTACAAATGGGAAATGGGAGTTCCAAGTACAAAGGAAGAGAGTGAATTAGATTAACCCTGTCACTCAGAGTAAAAGCCAAAGGCTGTACAATGGTCTACCAAGCAAGCCCTTGATCGGGTGTTCTGTAACCTCTCTGACCTCATCTCCTAGTATACCCCTGTGGATTGTTCTAATCCACCTCCTTGTTCTCCACACAGAACACTCCAGGCATGCCCCCAACTTAGGACCTTTGCTCAGGCAGTTCCTATACTTTGAATGCTCCTCTTCCAACAGCCATATAGTAACTCCTACACTAACTTCCAGTCTTTTCCCAAATGCTGTCAATCCCAGTGAAGCTTACCTTGCTGACCCTATTTAAAACTGAGACCCAACCATGCCTACCACCCACCTCCAGTACCTCAACCTCATTACCCCTACTTCACTATTTTCACTGCATAGGTCACATTCCAACATAATACATGACTGACTTATTATGATTATTATTAATTGCCTGACTTCCTGCACCAGAATATAAATTCCAAAACTGTATTAATTGTTTGGCCCATCAATAAGTCTCAAGTCCCTAAAACAGTGCCTGGCATAGGCTAGGCACCTAACACGTTATGTTGAATTGATAAATAAGGATTTTAGCAAAATTTTCACCTAAGCTACCTGGCTTCTTTCTTCTTTTAACAGA
This sequence comes from Mellivora capensis, assembly GCA_004024625.1. NCBI lineage: Eukaryota > Metazoa > Chordata > Mammalia > Carnivora > Mustelidae > Mellivora > Mellivora capensis. The sequence goes on along the minus strand of PISX010000439.1, from coordinate 198,476 downwards.
ATCTAGTTTGCTGTTCTGTAGCCATGGCCCTTCTGGGTTGGGACAGTTAATGAAAGCCCTACTGATGGACCTATGGTGCAGGGATTATCTCCCCCACCTTCTTTGTGACTACTGCTAATCATTCATCTTGTAGTCTATCGGTCAACAAATATTTATTCAACAACTATTTTATGCTATATGCTGGGGACTGTGAGCTTTTAAAACTCTAACCTCAAAGGGCTCAATGCCTGATAAAAAAGAGGAAATCAACACACAAATTAGTACAGTAAGAGGCAAGATGTACTGAGCCAGGGAAAGAGTACGGAGAGCATCGTGACTTTGGAGTCCTGGGAAGGTGCCTGAAGTATGAAACCCAGGACAGAAACTCTAGCCGTTCTAGCCGTGGGCAGCTCAGACACAGGATGACATTAATCAGTTCATTTACCAAAGATGGGGTTTCTAATTTCGGCCTCTAATAACCTGCTCCCCTTCATGAGATTCCTGCCAAGGGAGTTGAGAGGTGTCATTAAGGTTTCTAAGCACACTTGAACCGACTTTTCTGATAACCTTTACCTTCCAAATCAGGCATGAAAACCACTGAACAATGGTTAAGACACTTTCTACTTTCTTTTTTTTCCCCTGGCTATAAGGCATTTGATTATTTGTTCTAAGCCATATGCAGTTCAGGATACTTCATGAGAGGCCTGTTAAACAGCAGTTTAGCAATTGGGCTATTCTTTTAAGGCTCAGGCATGTCCTCACTGTAAATGTAAAACAGCTTGGATCAAGATGCGTAGTTGGTTCCACATGGAGGTGAGTGAATGATGTGTTCCCAGGAGTAGAAGCCCTCAGACAAACAGTGTTAATCGGTCTCACCACCGAGCAGTTGGTGACAATAACAGAGTTAATTTTAAAGAAGGGGAAATTAAATAGTGGTTGCAATAGTGCTAGCCACTCTTAATTATTGTGATGGCAAATTATGAACAATTTCCTGTCACTTTCCCTTCTAAAGCAATTATTGATGTTGCCTTATGGCTGAACTGTGCTGAAAACTCTCTAAGCAGGAGGCTGTCTGATTCAATGCTTTGTGGGCTCATATTCAGAAAACCATTTGGCCTGCAAAGTTGCTGGATTATCTGTAAACACAGTGAAAGGAGACAGTGATTGCATGAAGCAGAGGGAATGCTCCTGAATGCCAATAAGGCAAATGTCATGACAGGAACACAAAGCCAACATTCCATATGACCTTTTAGATAGAAACCAATTTACTTTGGTACCATCTCAAACAGAAAATTATGGTGTAATTCCTCATGTCAATACATAATTTATTTTGTAATAAATAACTACCCGCATATTTATGGAGCGCCTCTCCCCTGGTTTTTATGATGCTCTCAGACTCTCTCTCTCTCTCTCTCCGGCACACACCGCCCTGGAATCACTGCAAAGCTTTCTGTTTTCAGGCTGTTCTCTTCACTAAGCTTGGTGATGACTGAGGAAAACATTATAGGATTAAAAGCCACTTTCTAGCCTTGCAAAGAAACTGAAGTTATTTATTTTCTTATTTGCAAATTAGCTAACATCAGGATGAAGGATTCCTGAGAACAAGTTTTTTAAAAAATCATCGAGATGCAGCATTAAGCCTAGTCTAAAGCACATTTCCTAATAAAGGAAAGCCTCTGCATTTAAAGCAGCATAAACATCAGGCAGTGAATCAACAAAGAGAGAATTCTGCCTCGCCCCAAGCTTCCACCACTTTAAATGCATCTGCTTCTTTGTGGGAGGTCTAAGGAATGAGGGCTGCCTCCCAAAGTCACCTCCTTCTCTGTCTTTACAATGCAAATAGAGTCAGTTCTTGAGAAGTTCTGCCCTTTGACCTCCAGGTCAGCACTTTGAATCTCCCCTAGGCTGGCACTGACAGGAGACTCTCTCCAGCTGACAGCTGGTCACTGACCTAGCTGAAAGCAGTTGGTGGTCTTCCCTGAGCCTTGAGCCACAGGTCACCTCATCAGTGGCTTAGCTATCACAGCACGCAGTTAGCGGCCTCCTTACATGGCCTCCCTCAAGGACGAGAGAGGCGTGGGGAGCCAGAGCAGCCGGTGGGCACTGCCAGCACACCCCCTCACTCATTAGACTGAATCACATCCTTGGATGACCGAAGAGATTCGGAACCTGAGTGGCCAAGTTCTAGCATCTTTAACAAATTTCAGAATAAAGGGGAAATGAGGGCAACTCACAAGACAGAAAATAAAGAAGAGTGTATGTGCTGCTTACAAACGGTCTGCTTTCATACTTTTGGCTTTTTTAAATACCTGTTTTTAGACCATTTTGGCATTAGTGATTATAAGCATTTGATTACAATGTGGGTTCTATCTCTGGCTAACTCCCATAGCTTAATAATAAAGTGGCAAAGTTAATATGAGACACCACAATCATTCCTTTATAAATTTATCCGCCATGCCACACAATACACGCAAATATATACACATCTCAAACCAAACCAAACAAACGCATTTCTTTGGCTTCACAGGAGAGGCAGTAGTACACGATGTGGACAAAATAAGGGCTCCAATTCAAAGACAACATATTGAGAAACAGAAATCAATACCCAGGGGAGATTTTACTTTGCACCTGTATTATTTTTAATGAGTTGCCATATAGAATTACCATAAATGAATGGAGTCCAGGAATCTCTGAGGGCTAATTGGCCTCATTCCTCTAGTGTGCCAACAGAGTAGTTTCTGTTCCGTTGGGAAAACATATGCTAAAACCCAGATCGATGAATCAATAACATATTGGCCATCTAATAATAGGTGCCGAGCAGAAAGACTTTTATTGCACGTTTAGAGAAAATATTTTTGACTACATAGTCATCCCACATCCGAAATGCCGTGTCCAAACAGATACTGAAAACACATTTCTGATACAATCTTTAGGGTTGTCAATTTACCCAGAGTAAATAGTCTGAGTCTTTGTGACTGTGTTGTCAAATAAGAACCAATCATGACATTTACTTCCTGGAAATTAAAGCCTTATAAAGCCTCTGCCGAGTTATATAGGCAAAAAAAAAAAAAAAAAAAAAAAGCATCTATGTGCCCTTTCTTCTAAGATTTTATAAAGAGTAAGACTTAGATGATACAACATTTAATAGTGTAGTGTTATTGTTTAAAGAAATAAATAAAGCATTAGGGTTTAACAAGATAAAACCAAATCCTTATACATCAAAGATTTCATATTATTTTCACATGTTAGATTGGAACGGAGGCTACAGACTTTCCTATAATTTTAATATTTGAAGGGTTACTTCCAGAAAATTATGGCTGACTTTTCTTCATCACTTTTGAAAGTATAATTAGATAGAATTGGCTTATGCTAACACATGAAGAATTAGATGATTAATAACAATCTGCACATAAATGACCTCAAAGACCACTTGGTTCAATTATTGAACACGTACAGGTTAAAAAAACTGAACCCCAGAAAGGCAAGGACTAACACAAAAGTATGGTGCTAAAACAAATATGTATTATGTATTATCCCACAGTTTCTGTGGGTCAGGAATAGGATCACAGCTTGTCTGGGTACCTCTGGATCAAGGTGACTTTGCAGTTTAGCCAAACTACCAGCCAACATCACAATTTCATTTGTAGACTCAATTGAACAAGGGGCTCCTGAAGTGGAGGAGAGAAGTGATCCACTTCCAAATTCACTCATATAATTGTTGGCAGACCTAGATTCACTGTGACATAAACTGCTCTCACAAAATGGCAGGTGGCTTTCCCCAATGTGATCCAAGAGAAAGCAAAGAGAGTACCCAATATGGAAGCCACAGTCTTTTCACAAGCTAAGATTAGAAGTGATATTCCTCCATTTTTGCTATATACTCTTCATTAGAAGCAAGTCAGTGTGTTCAGCCCATGCTCAAGGAAAGGAATTACACAAAGGCATGAATATGGAAAAGTAGAGGTAGTTGGGGGACATGTTAGAGACTGCCTACCATGGCTATGACTACAAGCTAAGTGTTATTTCAAAACCAGAGCTCTTTCCACTACCCTATGCTGAAATGTAATGGATAATTTCCTGTTTTTTTGTTTTTTTTTAAAGATTTTATTTATTTATTTGTCAGAGAGAGAGGGAGAGAGAGCGAGCGAGCACAGGCAGACAGAGTGGCAGGCAGAGGCAGAGGGAGAAGCAGGCTCCCTGCCAAGCAAGGAGCCCGATGTGGGACTCGATCCCAGGATGCTGGGATCAGGACCTGAGCCGAAGGCAGCTGCTTAACCAACTGAGCCACCCAGGCGTCCCTAATTTCCTGTTTTTAAGGGTCCCTAAATATTGTGCAGGGCATTTTAGAAGACTGTAGGATCTCCATTTCTGAATGACTTTTATAACAGAACATCCTTCCACCTATTTGAGAAGGTTCAATTTTAATGTCTAGGGAGGATAAAAAGTACAGTGTATAGAGTGTGGTACAGACAGAGGTTGGAGTAGCTATCCAGCTAAGTAATTAACTAGGTGAGGTAACTCATTTTGTCTTCTAGGCCTACTTTCTTTAACTCCAAAATTTAGAAATGGGACTAAATTTCTAGGTTCGCTTCACACTACAGCAAGTAATGTGTCTCCAATTCTGCTACAGCTTTGAAAAAAAAGATTCTCATACTGGTCACTCTCAGGATTAACCCCACATATAAGTAAATCAAATGACCATCCCCAGTACTTTACATGAAGAAAAGAAAAAAAAGTTCCGCACCACAGTATTTTTTCTCTCTAGCTTGAATTTCTATATTAGATACTCTTTTCTATTTGTTATTAAAAGCTTCTGCTAAAATGCAAATGTGTTATCTGGAACAACAAATTAAACTATCATCCCAAATTAATTTTAACTGAATTTGTTTTTCTTGTTAACTAACATATCAGTGGCAAGGATCCAGAGAATGGAGTAGAGAAGAAAGAAAGTTTTAATGAAAATGTATTTTTTTTTACAAAAGTGTTTTAAGCTTTGGAAAGACAGACTTAGAGGAAGCTGTGTATTAGGGAGTGAAGAGTGGTGAATATCAACAGTAAATATACAGGCACATAAAATGATGAAGACAAATCTAGAAGTAAATAAACTACCAATATAGGCAGAGTTCTGAGGACAGCACAACACTTCCATCCCTCTAAGTTTTATCTTAAAACCACCCCCGTATTCACAACTTCCCATTATCAAAATGCTTCTTCCTCTAGGCCTCAGATATCCATTTTCACTGTCACCCCATGGAGATATCCATTCTCACTGTCTATAGCCCCTCAACTCATTTTCCCCACTCCTTATTCTCAAAGCATACAATGTCTCCTGTCTTACTTCCATTCTTCTTCATTTTAAATCCTAAGATTGACTCACAAGTACTCCCTTGCACTTCCTTGCACTTCTTTCAACTCTCCATCTCTCTCTATATCATCAGACTCACCAAAACAAAACAAAACAAAACACAATAACCAATTCCAAATGAGTCCAACTGTCTAACTTATACACATCTACACCTGTAGAGTTGATTGACACTAGAAAAAAAAAAAAACTGGACATTTTAGCTTCACTATAAATTCAGGCGACCATAATGAACAATCAATCCTGCCAAACCAGCCAACTTGCTGTGCCTCTGGATACTCCAAACCCCCTTCTAGTCTTAAAAACTCTGAATATGCAGGTCTCTCTGCCTAGAACTTTCCCAACACTAGCCACAACTTTCACCCTGCAAATTTTATTATTTTATTTTATTTTTAAGATTTACTTATTGACAGAGAGAGAGAGAGCGCGCGCACAACAAGCAGGGGTAGGAGCAGAAGGAGAGGTAGAAGCAGATTCCCCGCTGAGCAAGGAGTCCAATACGGGGCTTGATCCCAGGACCCTGGGATCATGATCTGAGCCAAAGGCAGATGCTTAACTGACTGAGCCACCCAGTCAAATTTTAGTTTGAACATCACTATCTGAGAAAGGGCTTTCCTGACTCTATGTACACACAATTTCATTAAAATCTTTTACAGCTTTGCTTATGCTCCTTGTCATACTTAATCACAATTAGTAAATTATACATGTGCTTGTTTGTTATGTACTTATCATATCATTTGTTTTCCACTCTAGACTATGAACTTCATGGAAGTTTAGGACGATGATTTGTTAGCCATGTATACACTGCACACTGGCTAGGACATAGTAGATGTTCAGTAAAAACTTGTTGAATGAATGAACAAATTAATGTACCATTTTTATCTTTTTGGCCAGAAGTGGCCCTGTCCACATGTCTTAAGAATTCTTGAAGCTTCTCTCTTTCCATTTGTTTCTTTATTCAATCAGTATTCTTTTAAACACAGAGATTATTAATGGAAACTCTGGCACAGACTTTGCTTCGGTAGCATAAATGGCATCAGTTGACATGGATCCCACTGTTGCCATTGGCAACAGTTAAATTAGGTGTATAAAACCTGACACAAGACCTGCAGCAACCATTCAGTAAAATAACCAATCAGCCTTTCAGCAAACATAATACGGACCTGTGTGACTGTGCTTTTAGTATGAGCAAGTGCTGAGCATTGTCCTGACTAAGACAAGGCATTAACACAGCTCCTGACTCCTATTTCCATTGTTGCTTAAAAGGGCTACCTAATTAATTGATTTATTGAATCTCTACCAATGCACATTTGTTCCTTGGTAAGCTAATGAAAAAAGCAAGGGAACTACTTTTGTGAAAAACAAGAAAGGGGTTGTCAAGGTCCTGTTTTATGTGCATATCATTGTAAATAAAAGTATAGTGGACATGGTTATTGACTGTATAATGCCAAGGGACAGACATGAGCACATCTCTAGGTCTGTGTGTTAAGAGAATGGCATTTTATCTGAACCAGCTGACTATTCTCACTCCTTACAACTGTATATCCCTCACTCTGTCCTGACCTCACTGGCAGCATGCACTTTATAAAAGCAAAGACCCAGTATAGTACATACACTTTTAAAAAGGTAGGTCAGTCTAGGAAATAGAACTGCTAGCATAGTTATAACCCTCCACAGCTAACCCACTCTGCCTGATACCTTACGTCATCTAATGGTCACCAAAACATTCCCCATGTACCAATTATTAAGCCTATTTTGCAGATGAGGAACTTGAGTCTCAAGGAGAGTGACCCACTTGTTTTTACACAGCTAGGAAGCCCAAGTCAACACTCTCTGAGTCCAAAATCTGTAATATAGTTAAGTAACCCAGGGAAAAAATAAACAGGCCTAAGCTAAACCAATAGGCATAGAAATGGAAATAGAGATAAAGGGACAGACTTGAGAGAAATTCACAGAACTATAGGAATTGTGACTGATTTAAGTTAAGGTAGAGTGAAGGAAAAGTGGTTTCTGACTCAGGTAAATAGATAGACAGCAATGTCATTGGCCAAAATAGAGAGGAAGACCATATTTAGGTAGGTGGGCAGTAGAGAAGAAGGTGAAAGATAACGAAATTCATTGGAACATTTGAACAGGGGGATGCTTCTGCTATGTGGTATGTGGAAGCAGGGTCACGAGCAGGAGTCTAGCTAACAAGAAAGATATCAGTAAGGAGATCAACAATGTACACTGCTGCTGTCAGGGAATGAAGTCAGATTTAATTGAGTTTTTGTTGGAATTTGCAACTAGGAGACTACTGATCACCTGGAAGAAAGGAATTTCACCTAATAATTTAGAGATGCAACCCAGTTATGGTAAAACAACCCAGTTATGGTAAAACCTCTGCAAAGAGGTTAGTACTGGGAAGGCAGACTAATTTCCAGCATTTTTGGCTCTAAAGAGAAAATATACTGAATGTGTAACATCTAGAAAGAAATGTAAGGCTAAAAGAACGATGGTTTGGTTTTTTTTTTTTAACTTTTGATTCCAAAATAAATTAAGAGTTTCACAGAAGCTATAAAAATAGCACAAAATATTCCCACATACTCTTCACCCAGATTCTCCCAGTGTTACCTTCTTATATCTGCTATATCAATGTGTATGTGTGTGTTTAAGATTTCAGCACCATACAAGAGTATACTGCAGATATGATTCCCCTTTAATCCCAATATCCTAAATATTTCAGTATATGTTTACTAAAAAAACAATCAAATTCTATTTCATAACCACCATATAACTATCAAAATCAGGACATTAATACTAATACAGCTCTGATGAGAGTGACATCAGCAAAACAGGGGCATAGGAATTCTAGCATTTGTAGCCCTGGAAACATCAGTTTGAGCAACTATCTGCATGCAAAAGTACCTTCATGAGAGCCAAGGTGAGGGATTACAGCACCTGGCTGGAGGACAGAAATAAGAAAAGATGCATTGATGAAGGTAAGGAAACATTGCTTCGCATTACCTCAACACCCTTCTCCAAGCACAGGCACCTAGTAGAGAGAGAGACACCCTCCTTCTGAGAGAATGGGGTGAGTGTCTGACTTCACCATGGGCCTCAGAGCCACCCCACCCTAGCACCACCCTGATTCCCATGGTCACAGGTGGCTCCATGGCCCCAAGCACACAATCAGCCCCTGGGAACCTGGGCTCAAGGTAAACACCCATGGATCCAGGCCCAGAATTACGCTGACTCTTGCAGACCAAGGCTTTTGACCCTCTCCAGCACCAAGCTGGCTCCTGTGGCCCCAGGTCTTCAACCCACCTCAGCACTACACCAGTCCTGCAGCCCTAGCCTGAAGGGTGGCTGCCATAGATCTAGGAAACTGACCCACCCCAATGTAAGAATGGCTCCCACAGACTCTCTCTATAGGCCAGCTTCTGACGCCTCAGGTTGCAGGCCATGTTCCAAAGCCCCAGGCTCCAGTCTCACCCTAGCTCCAGGCCAGTTCCCATGGCCCCAGCTTCTAGGCAGGCTCCCACAATAACAAGCCCATCCCAGAATATCTGGACTAGCTTACTGATGAAGGATTTTGCCTCTCAAAGCCAGTCTGCAAAGACAGGAGCAGGTGCCTACTTTCTCAACTACACACACACCAATGCAAAACCACAAGGATCATGAACAGCCAAGGAAACTTTGATGATGACATCATCAAAGGAAACTAATAAAACTCTAATAAGTGGTCATAAACATGTAGAAATCTATGAGGTGTCCAACAATGGTCTTAGAGTAATCCCCTTAAAGAAATTCAGTGAACTACACGAAAACACAAGTAAATGAATAAATGAAATTAGGAAAACAATTCATGAACAAAAGGATAACTTCAACAAAGAAACAGAAACCATTAAAAACAGAACAAAATGAAATACCAGAAATCCTAGAGTTGAACAATACAAGGACTGCACTGAAGAATGAAAAAAAGAGCTTCACCAACAAACTCAGCCAAACAGAAGAAAGCATTAGTGAACTATGAGACTAGTCACTTGAAATCATCAAATGGGCAAAAAGAAAAAAGAAAAGGAAGCAAAAAGAAAAAAGAACTTTAAGAGAGTTTATAAAAGCTTGCATAAAGTATGGGATACCACTAAAAGAAACAAGCTACACATTATCGCAGTTCCAGAAAAAGAACAGAGGGAGAAAGGAGCAGAAAACTTATTTGAGGATATAATGGCTGAGAAATTCTAAAATATGAGGAGAGATCTGGATACCCAAGTCCATAAAGCTCATAGGTCATCAAACAAAATCAACTTAAAGAGAACCTCTCTGAGACACATTCAAATTCATGAAGCTAATAAGTTACCCCAAAATTTCAACCCAAAGTGATCTTCACCAAAACACATTATATTAATACTATCTAAAATCAAAATACTCAAAAATAGCACAAGAAAAAAAAATTATATAAAAAACCTATATAAGGCTATCAGCAGATTTCTCAGTAGAAACCATGAATGCCAGGAAAGAATCAGACGATGTAGTCAAAGCGCTGACAGGAAAAGAAAAAATCAAAACAAAACAAAACTGCCAACCAAGAACACCTTACCTGGCAAAGCTATCACTCAGATATGAAAGATAGATAAAGACTTTCCTAAACAAACGAAATTGAGGGAACTCATCATTTCTAGATATGCCTTACAAGAAATGTTAAAAGGAGTTCTTGAAGCTGAAATGAAAGCATACTAATTATTAACATGAAAACAATAAAAATATAAAACAGGGGCGCCTGGGTGGCTCAGTGGGTTAAAGCCTCTGCCTTCGGCTCAAGTCATGACCCCAGGGCCCTGGGATCAGGCCCACATTGGGCTCTCTGCTCAGCAGAGAGCCTGCTTCCCCACCTCCCACCCCCTGTCTGCCTCTCTGCCTACTTGTGATCTCTGCCAAATAAATATATGTATATAAAACATAATGGTAAAAGTAAGTACATAGTCAAAATCAGAATACTCTAATACTTATAAAATAGTGGCCTGTTAAAACACTTAACTATAGTATAAAAGTTTAAAGGACAAACGTATTAAAAGTAACTATAGCTAGAATAATTCAATAATGGATAAACAATATAAAAAGTGATAAACTGTGACAGCAAGAACATGAAATATGGGGAAAGGGGAGTAAAAAGATAGTTTTGTATGCAATCAAAGTTATTATTAGCTTAAAATATGTCATTACATCTGTCAGATGTTTATGTAAGCCTCATGGTAACCAAAAAGCAAAAACCTATAGTAGGTACAGAAAAGATTAAATGAAGGAAATCAAAGCATACCACTTTGGAAAATAATCAATTCAAAAAGAAAGACAGCAAAAGAGGAAGAAAGGACTAAGGGAAATACACGACAGAAAACACAACGGCATTAGTGGTTTTTTTCCTATCAACAAGGACTTTAAATGTAAATGGTTTCAATTTTCCAATTTAAGGCATAGAGATACTGAATAGCCAAAGATATCCTGTGAAAGAAAAACAAGGCAAGATGCACCATACTTCCTGATTCAAACTATACTATAAAGCTATAGTTATCAAAACAGTATGGTACTGGCATAAAAACAGAAACATAAACCAACAAAACAGAACTGAGAGTCAGAAATAAAGTCATGTGTATATGATCAGCTAATACGTGACAAAGGAGCAAAGAATACCAAATGAAGGAAGAATAGTCTCTTCAACAAATGGGGCAAAGAAAACTGTATATTCACATGCAAATGAATAAAATTGGGCCCCTATCTTACACTACTCATAAAAACTAACTCAAAATTGAGAACTTAAATAGAAACTCAAAACTATAAAACCTTAGAAGAAAACATACAGGAAAAGCCCCTTTAAATGGTCTTGGCAATGATTTTTTGTATATGGCATCTAAAGCACAAGAAACAAAAGCAAAAATAAGCAAGTGAGACTACATCAAACCAAAAACGTTTTGCACAGCAAAGGAAATAACCAACAAAATAAAAGGCAACCAATGAAATGGGAGAAATTATTTGTAAACCATATATAATGTGGGAGTAATATCCTAAATATATAACGCACTCACACAACTCAGTAGCAATTGTCATCATTGTCATCATCCTCATCCTCATCCCCTCTTCACCATCTAATTTAAAAATGGGCAAAGGACCTGAATAGACATTTCTCCAAAGAAGACATAAAAATTGCCGACAGGTACATGAAAATGTGCTCATTATCACTAATCATCAGGGAAATGCAAATCAAAACCACAATAGGATATTATCTCACACCTGCTGGAATAGCCATTATCAAAAAACAAGAGATGACAATAGCTAGCAAGGATGTGGAGAAAAGAAACCCTTGTGCACTGTTGGTGGGAATGTCAGTTGGTTCAACCACTGTGGAAAAGGGCATGGAGGTTCTTCTAAAATGTTTAGTAGAACTACACCATCCTACAGCAATTTCACTTCTGGATATATATCCAAATAAAATGAAATCACTATCTCAAAGAGATATCTGAACCCATATGTTCACTGCAGCATTATTCACAATAGCCAAAGTATGGAAATAACTTAAGAATCCATCAACACAATATAAAGAATATATCACTTTTTTTCATTATCACTTTTTAATACATCCATTCAAAAGTGAAAAATATATATATATACATATACATACATACATATGTATATATATATATTCACACACACACACACACATACACAAAGGAATATTATTAAGCCTTAAAAGAGAAGGAAATGTTGCCATTTGTGACAACATGGATAATCTTGGAGGGCACTCTACTAAGTGAAATATGTCAGGCAGAGGTAGACAAATACTGTATATTCTCACATATATGTGGAATTTAAAAAAAAAAAAAAAACTAAGCTCACAGATACAGAGAACAGATTGGTGGTTTCCCAAGGCAGGGGGTAGGTGAAATGCGTAAAGGTGGTCAAAAGGTACAAACTGACAGTTATATAACAAGTAAGTCTTTGGGGTGTGATGTATAGCATAGTGACTATAGTTAGTAATTCTGTATTGTTTATTTAGAAGCTGCTAAGAAAGTAGATCTTGAATATTTCAATATTACCTAGACTTACTGTGGCAATCATTTCACACAGTATACAAATATTGAATCATTATTTCATCATTATATAATATATAAAGTATATATAATAGATATAATATGATATAATCATTGTACATCTGAAATAATATTTACATGTCAATTATACCTCAATTAAAAAAAATCCTGCCATTCGTGATAACATGGGTGAATTTAGAGATATTATGCTAAGTGAAATGAGTCAGAGAAAGACAAATAGTGTATGTTTTCACTTATTTGTGCAATCTAAACAAATTGTACACAAACAGAGGGTAGAGTGGTTGCCAGGGGCTCAGGGTGGAAGAAAGAGGGAGATATCGGTCAAAGGTTATAAACATCCATTTATAAGGTCAATAAATTCTGGGGATCTAATGTACAACATGGTGACTGTAACTAACAATATTATACTTGAAAGTTGTGCAAATTTAAATCTTAAATATTATCACCACAAAAAATTTAGTAATGTGAGAGAACAGAACTATTAACCAATCTTATTGTAATAATCATTTTGCAATACATACATGTATCAAACCATCACATTGTATACCCTGAACTTACATAAGTTGTATGTCAATAACATCTCAATAAAGTTGGGGGGAAAGAAACACTAATACAATGTTACTATCTAATCAACAGGCGTCTTGTAAATTTTTCTCAGTTATCCCACTTAATGACCTTTTAACAAAAGAAAGTTGAGTCCAGGTTCCAATCTAAAATCACATGTTATTTTTCATTAGTTATCATGTCTCTTTATTCTTCTTTATCCTGGAAGCTCTACATTCTATCTCTTTCATGACCTTGGTATTTTTGAGGACTAGAAACCATTTATTTTTGTAGATCATCACTTGTTTAGGTTTGTGTAAGGTTTCCTCACAATTAGATTCAGGTTATGTGTTTTTTATAGAAAGACCACAAAAATGAGGTTGTGTCCTTCTTATAGCATCCTATTAGAAAATGTGTATTTGTCCCGTTGCTGGAGATGTTAACTGTGATCATTTAATTAAGGTGGTGTCTGCCAGTTTCTTTCTCTGTAAAGTTACATTATCTTTTTGTAACTAATAAACATCTTCTGGGAAAATCCTTTGAGACTAGGTAAATACCCTGTTTTTTCTAAAATCATTTACCCAGTATTTTTGCATCCATAGATGATCCTTACCTGAAATAATATAGAAGCTGCCAAATTATGATTTTCTAATTCAATTTTTCTTTTATTTGACAGCATGCAAGAAAGACCTTTTCTTCTACTATTTTTCCATTTTCCAGATATTTATTTAAATCAGTCTGAGCTTATGGTTTTCTTACTTTATTCTAAACATTACTCTCATTATTTATGTTGATGCTCAAATTTACCACATTTGACCAGTGGGAGCCAAGAGAAAGAAATGTTTCCTAAGGGGTCCAAGAGGGATGAAGGATTGCTAAGAGAGCTGGTACAGTCCATCATCACTGATGAGCCGAGATACCTGAGAGCAAAAGGTAGGTATATGCAGAGCACAGGTGGAAGGACAGATGCAGATAGGAGAAGAGATTGCTCATCCACTAAACTCATAGAAAAGACAGAAACAAAAATCTATGGCAGTACTCAAGAAGTTGAGAAGTTCATGATAACCTCCTCATCTTCTGGGAAGTAGGCAATGAAACACTCACTAGAAATGAAGAGGATATGGAAGGACATAGAGCCTAATGGGAGCTTAATGAAACTGACAGCTGTGTGACAGCATTATGGGGAATGGAAAGGCAGATGACAAGCAACACATAAAGGAACCGGTGGTCCCTGCAGAGGTTTATTGTCTTCACTGTCCCCAATCTATCGAGTTGTCTAGATATGTTAGTACTGTTTCTTACACCTCTGCCTCCCATCACCATACTGCTCAAAGGCAAGTTGTAAAACCACGTTCATTCTACACAGTTAAAATATGTTAGGTGAGTGAAATAGAAGCATGAAGGGGAAGGTGAGAGAGTAAAAAACTTTTTTGCTAACACAATTATAGCAATGAGATTGTGTAATCTGCTCTGGCTAGAAAAGGTAATAAAAACAAAAGGAATTGGTGATGAAGAAAAATGGGAGGGTCAAAGTTCTGGGAGTTCAATGAGGTTTGAGAAGAGACAGAGAGGAGAAATGGAATTGAGATTGTGAATGATGGAGATTAGGCTCAAAAAATGGGATACTGGAGTTATAATAGAGGGGTAGCATTTCTAAGCAATGGCAGTGTCTTCTCATCTACTACATGACATGTCAAGCCTCACAGCTGGTCCAGCAAGAAGACAGGACACTTCACTGACACAGAGGTATCACCCATAACACCCGTGTCCTCCAGAACTCAGCCAACAATCATAAGGTGAGGAAAAAATGCCTCTGAGCAACAGTACAACTAGATGAGAATTTGTGCCCCAAACTCATACTGTTTCCCTGAGTGGTCTTGAGATATGAGGTTTGCTTGGAGAATAGTCTAACAAAGTGGGGTTTCTGGCATGGTGGCAAACTAGAAGGATCTAGAGAGGTGAGCTGAGGGAGGAAAGTGCTATAGACTGTCTGTCACATTTTATCATCCTGATAGCAAAAAATGAAATGACACCTGAGAGTGTTGACACCTATCTCCACGTCACCCGTGGTGACTCTAGAGACATGCATCATGTAGGTGCATTCATGGTGAGAGGCTGTCAAGACTAGGCATCAACATACTGAGCTGTGGGATGCCTGGGTGGCTCAGTGTATTAAGCATCTGCCCTTGGCTCAGGTGAGGATCCCAGAGTCCTGGGATCAAGTCCTGCATAGGGCTCCTTGCTCAGCAGGGAGCCTGCTTCTCCCTCTGCCTGCTGCTCCACAGATTGTGCACACTCTCTCTGTCTCTGACAAGTAAATAAATAAATAAATAATCTTAAAAATTAAAAAAAAAAATACTGAGCTATAGGTAGTAACTCCATGGGAGCCCAAAGCTATCTTTCCCTCTTCCAGTCCACAAGAGCATGAAACTATGGCCCTTCCTATGATGAGATCTTGCCAGAGCAAAGCAGAATCCAGCAGGGGAGACTGAGTCCTTGATCCATGAGCCCCCTTAACCAGATCTCAGTTTCTACCGCCCAAACAGGTTCTCCCAAGGCTATATTATATGCTATACACATTATTTCATTTATCTTCTTAGTCTCTGATCTTCAACTATAATCCACATAGGAGAAAAGATTTTTTAAATGTATTGCAAGCAAATATAGGAATCTGAAAAGTATACCAACATGGTTTGGCCCAGTGAAGAGGCAAAGATTCCTCACTGTACATTGACACCTGAAAGATAATCTTACTAAAGCAAGAATATGATCATTTGTCTCCACTGTTGGTCCTGAGCTATCTAGAAATGGTTAAACCATGCTGGGCATATTCTGTCAGTATGCTTGAAAATATGTACTATATTTTTTTAAAGTTTCTATATTAAAGAGTAAAATGGAAAAATATTTGGTGCCTTAAAGGAGATAAATTTTAATTATTTGTAATAGTCACCTCTGGAGAACACTGTGACTGTCCTTGAGACCAAAAACAAAAGTAGACAGAAAGACAGAGTTCAATGTAATATTTTTTGGACGTTTTCCATCATACAAATACTAAGCCAGGTTCTTAATGTTTCATTTGTTGTAATTCTTACAACAGCACCATGAGTGCTATAGTGTGCCCAAGTTAACAGCTGAGAAACAGAAGCTTTAAAAAGGTTAATCAGTTAATCTGTTTGAAAATGGCAAAGACCAATCCCAAACTCTCTGGCCCTAGAAATTGTTCCCTTAATGACTCCATTACGGCACAAACTTCCTTTTTTTTTTTTTAAAAAAAAAAGTATCCATCGCAGGCAAAATCCAAGATAAACACGAATTTGTGTATTTTTGTTAATGTTTTTCACCCCAAATATTTTAATAAGGTTTGTATATCCAAATTCAGTCTAAATATTTTACTCAGAGGTAACTGTATATACAAGATGGCTGAAAAAATATGATGTTTACAGCTGTGATATTTTTGCAGAATTTATAATTCTTTAGGAAAACTGTACTAGTAGATGATATGTCATAATCATTGATGATATAAAAGGTATTAGATCAACAAAGCTATTTCCTTGGCATGAACAAGAGTAAGCCTTTAGTGCATTGATTCGATGGTTGATCTTAGCCAAAGATGCAGAATCAAAAATGGTGTAGAGAAGACCTTTGTTAGCTCTTTTGGAAAATAGCCTACCAAAGTCTTATTTTTTAAAAAAATGGAATGGAAGCAAAATTCTAATTCACAGTGGTATAGTTTTTATATTCCTTCATACTAATTAAAAGATGAGAAATCATGAGTGATTTGGGCTCAAAAGAGACAACTACTGGTCATTTTTTATGCTATATCCATGTTCTGCTTACCAGAATAGTATTTCTGTCCTTTTCTCCTTCCCAAAACTATAGAGCCCTACAAAATGCAGAGCCACAGAAACTCCTGTGCAGAAACCTGATATTATTCAGTATCAGTATCAGGTTATTATTCAGTAATAACCTGATATTATTCAGTATCAAATTCTCCTAGTACATCCCATTTTTGTATTGCAACATTTCTAATATTCTAGTCCTGGCTTTTGTAATGATCAGTATAAATTTGTTAAACTAGAGCATGGAATAGCTTTCAACTATGAAGAAACATCAATGAACCAAGAAAACTCATTTCACATGTGGGTCAAATGTCACAGAATATGGGATATATTACTGGATTATTAGACTGAGGAAGAGGAGGGGGTAGTTGTCATATTACCCATATCCAAAAGTCCTTTTGAGAAAGCTGTTTGATAAGGTAAAAAGCCTTGGCTAAAACAATTATTTCATTTTCCTGATGCCAGAATGATTCTACAGTTCAGAAATGTCAGTAATTAACAACCAAATCAACTGTCAGAGACATCTTAGGTATATGAAAAAGATAGTTAAGACACTTTCTACTTTCTTTTTTTTCCCCTGGCTGTAAGGCATTTGATTATTTGTTCTAAGCCATATGCAGTTCAGGATACTTCATGAGAGGCCTGTTAAACAGCAGTTACACAGAAACTGATTATTTTGGTATTAAACGAATGGTACCATTGGTATTACATAGGATTTTATATTTGATTTTCATTTACAAGGCATTTCAGAGGGGTGGGGGAGGTGCACATGTGTGTATGTGCTGCATATTTTAATAGATGATCAAGGTACTATTTAAAGCTAATTTGCTAAGCCTCAGATTTAATCTTAGCATTTTTAAGGAAATTATAATGACCCATGAAATCTCAAACCCATAAAGCAGCTTGCTGGTTTGTCACAGGCAGCTGTCTTAGAGCAACACCTAGTGGTTCCTTGGCCTCTTTAAATGAACACTCTGGAATTAGGAAGAAGCAGTTAAAAAAAAAATGCTTCCTCTTAAGAAATTTTAAGTAAGATGGAAATGTTTAGGATAATGTACACTCTCTGCTTTTTCATGCCTATTTAAAGTTCTGTTTAATTTCTATTTGGTACAACTTTCAATCAAAATACTGACTTCTATCAATTTGGTGATTCTATCATATGGTTAAAAAGAGTCTGGTTTATTGCAAAAACCAAAGAAGTATAGATATCTATCTTGCACAAAGACATTATTCTATGACCAAAAATAACTCCATGCAAGGCTGTTAGTAAAAAGAGGCTAACTATAAATTTCAAATAACATATGTAACTGCAACAGAAAGATTTAGTAAGGCTTTTTTTTTTTTTTTAATCATTGAAAACCATGAGGTTAATTTGAGCCAACATATTTTTAAACATGGATCTTTGGAAATTATCGTGCTCGTTTTATGAATTTTGTAAGAGGATTCGGGAACAAGTCTTATAATTCTGTGAAAATCTTTTACCCTGAAGGATGTGGTGGAGAGTTTACAATCCTTTTTTGTCAGGTGTGATATTGAAATCCCTTCACCTCTTCCAATAATATAATCACGAATGGGGAAATTCTACCGTAATCATTTACAGTGTCTGTGGAGGTCTGCAAGATCACAATCTCCAAATTGATTCAAGAAATGTTGACATTTATACCATTCCCTGGTCATGTTATAATCATTGTCAGCAGCCTGAATTTGTGAGGTTTTTATTTTATGTTCTTGTCAAAATCTCTGTCGCAGAAATGAGACTGAAAAAGTTTAATGCTTTATGTGCTCGCTGAGAGACGATAATAACCCCAGCTTTCTCTGACCTCCTCGGAGTTTCAAAATTTAGTGGCTGGTTAGTTCTCTTCACTCCTTTTGCAGTCTCAGCAGCCTAAGAAGCCAAATCATCAACCAATTGAAATGCAGAGTATAAAAATGGTTCAGAGCCTTCTCTCCAGCTAGAAACCAGGCTCGCAGCACCATCTCTGATCTCTCCATAGGAAAGGGGGTCATGTTAGGCATGTAATTTCAACCTTCCCTAATGGCACTTTAAATAAATGGATGGCAAGCAACACTAGGACTTCTAACAAAAGCATTAAAATGTTCAGGGAGCTTCACAATCAAGATAACTGATGTTAAAACCGAGTACAAAAACAAATATGGTTACAAAGTGAGTATCACTAAAATTCACTACAGTACCTTAAAACGTGTAGCCCGGCCAGAAGTATTTCCTGTCTCTCTTCCTGTACCTCAGTTGTTTTCCTAGAATATGAATGCCAGAATCATGGATTTAGCATTGGGATCAACACAGTAACCAGAGAGGCTCAACTTTACTTTAGCATGTTCTGCTGGAAGGCACTACCAACACCATTAAGGAATCCCATTGGAATATTTAATACTTTTCAATATCATCCTATTGTCTTTCAGTACAGAAAAGGGAAGTTTTTATTCCAAGGTTATTTCCATCCAGGACCGCAGGTCAATGCCCTCTGCTGCCTGCCTAAATCTATCTCATCACACTGACTCGGGGGGCATCCTTTTAACACTGTCGGAACCCCGATTTCCGGCTAAAAACAGGTGAGTATATTCTATTAGTCTACCAAAAAAGTCAATTAAAAACAACTTCAGGAAGTATAACAAAAAACATTTAAAACTTTCCACAAATTCTTTTGTTAAGTAGGATGAGTTATTAGTTTAACTACATAAAGACAGAAATCTGCCTGGTTCCATGGTGTAATGGTGAGCACTCTGGACTCTGAATCCATAAAGACAGAAATCAAGATTTTGTTTTCACAGTTGATTACACTGTAGGTGGCATTTGACTGCTGCTTCCTATCTGCCTTCTACTTTCTGTACAAGATGCATTTGCCTTTATACCAATATATTTTTGAATATAATTGGTTGTGACTCAAATATGAAAGCATTTTGATTGTAATGTAAGTCTAAATGGTAAATAACATGAGTTTCATTCTCACTTGCTTCAGCCTAGAGATTGTACATTTCTTCCTAGCACTTTCATCCATGCATACCTAACGATTTGATTTGTGAGTTTAAAAAATAAGGTGTCAGTACAAATGGAATGTTCATATCCTTATTCTACACAAACTACTTAGAATCAGTGTCAATGCTGGGTTACACTAAAGATGATGTTCTAAGATTAATTCCCTATACTCTGGAACAATATGTATATATAGAGAGAACTAAGCCTGCTTAAAAGAGCCAAATGAGTTTAGTATTCTGCATTTAGAGAAGCCCTAGTAAAATAGCTGAAAGAAACACCAAATGGTCCTAAAAAACATCTATTGAATTCATACTCTCCAGGCAATGCTTTCTAAAATGTAGAATTTCATCAGTTCTGAATTGAAAAGATTGATCTGCTTGTCATGTTGAATAGACTCTAAAAGTAGTTTAAGCAACAATTGACCCTGAGCACAGAACCAGCCGAGTCTTCTGGGCTTCGGGCTGAAGGCAGCTCCAGATTTCTAAGATAACTGAAATTGTCTCTGTTGTGAAAAACAGCAAAGCAGCTCACAACACACTGAAATGCTCAAGAGGATTTTCATAATTACAGCTAAGAGAAATGAGATTTACTGGAAGCTGCGTTTACATCAGTATGGCTGTGTCTTTCCTCACAATTCCTCATGCTTTAAAAAAAATCAATTCCATTCACTTTCCATAATTCCATTTGCTTCTTTTTTTTCTTCTGAATACCAGCCACTAAATTTAAGCCATATTACAAAAGGCAACTGTGAAATTTTTTTTATTTCTGATTAATTTATTTCTGCTACTGACTTGCAATTTTTGTCAGATATTTCACAGTCCGCTCATCAAAAAAGACATAGGAATATGCTAGAATTCACATGCTTTAGGCAAGTGAGAGTCAAAGGAGAACAAAATATAACATATATATATGTATATATATTCTATCATATAATGATAATGATAGGATAATACAAAAATGCATTCCCTAAATTAAGAATATTCCACATGAGCTATACAAAAGATGCGAGCTGAATACTATAATGTACCATCATGATATGTCAATAACTGTTACATTAAGAACATAAACAACACACTGTTACATTATTTTATAGTAACAATTCACATTCCTCTTTGGTCAAGGACCAGTTTCCTCTCTCTGTTCTTAGAGCTCCTTATAAAGTTGTCCTCCAGCTGAGCTCCCTGGGTGAAGGGAGGGAGAGAAGGAAGCAGGTTGCCACTGTGTAGCTAACACACCAATCACCGCAGACCTGCTGGCTCACCTGGGGGGTATGCAACAACATCTGGCCTTGCACCTGATCGCCTTCCCTGGATCCTACATCTGCTTCTCTGACTCCTGGCCCAGGTGTGTGGGCTTAACTCCATGACAAAGGCCCAGCTTCTATAGGACCCTCTCACCACTAAGGTCAGAGGCAACAAGAGCAAACCAGGGATTCCAGCTCATGTTTGTGGGTTTCAGCCTGTCCAGGATCTTCCCTTCCAAACTGCCCACTGTGTGCCCTTGGAGCCCCAGCATAAGATGTGGATACAACGGCCTTACAGAGACTGTTCTACCAGTCCCACAATCTTGTCAGCCAGTTCCATGTAACAAATAAACATACAAAATTTTAAATACACACATACAAATAAATACAGTATTTCTATATAATATATGGATATATGTTATATATACACATACATATTTACATAGTCTGCTTCTGTGGTTAAATCCTGAGTAATACAGAATTTGGTTTTAAGAAAAAAGTGTTTGAAAAACCTCATCCAGATAATAAGTATTTGTTGTTGAATATTTTAGTGACATTTAAATCTTAGAATAATTTCATGTTCACACTGAATAGGATTCCTGAGGTTTTCAAGATTGGCTCTTTTCATATTAACTGAGACCCCAGGAGTCATGTTATAGTCATGATCCAAGGACTGGCACACTAATGTTTGAACATATGTGATTTTTTTTTTTTTTTAACATATGTGATTTTTAAAGGAAAAGGAGGCTTTGGAGAATGCCCAGGAACAGAATGGAAATTACCCCAACAAGGACAGAAATTGGCCAGCAGTGGATGGTAGGCCCACCCTTGTGGTAGTTGGTCCTGGTGATCAGTTTAAGCAAGAAAAATTGCAGTTGACTCAGTCTTTTATTCTGCGTTCTTCTAATGCCTTATATAGTAATTAGGCTTTAAATATTAGAAGATGAAACAAATGCCACCATCTAGTAAAAAGTTACAGAAAACATATGAGAAGATAAATCTACATTTTCAACACACTGCTTTGGGTATGAATAATTGCTATTCTTCCTTCAGAGCACAGCAGATTGGTTCATTTTTATAAGTATCAGTTAGGGACATTGGCTTGATTCCTACCCAAAGGCAGTAATTTTCCACTAAATCATAATGATGTTTCAGATCCTACCAGCAGCAACCATAGTCTTTTCTATACCTGCCATTTTTCTAGGAGTTTATAATTTGGCAATGATACTTCTGGCATTCCATTCCTTAAACTCAGTAGCAATTGTTCTTCAACTGTTTTGTCACTTATTTTCAAAAATTAAATTTGCTGAATTTTAGTTTTACACAAGTTAAACAGAAAGCAATTTTATTCAATATGGCTCCAGTCCAAAAAAAAATTTGTGTAAACAGTATTTTGAGAATTTTAGTGTTCTGATTAAACTACTCTATAAACTAAATTGAGCCAGGCATATTTCAGAGGAAAAAAATGTCCTCCTCTCCAAATTTAATTTTCCTTTTTTTGTTTGGAACACATCTTATTGCATCATAGATAAATCTCATTTTAGAATGCATCTAATTCGTAGGCCTTCAGCTAGCTGTCCTTTCAAACATCTTTCCACCTTATTCCTTATTAGATTATTAAACTATCACAAACTCTTGGTCATACCACTACAAAATGATTTTCCTACAATCCACAATGCTGCTGTTATCCTGATTAAAAAGACAATATGAGAAATTAAAGTTACTTGTGACTTTAATGCACTAACAATTAAGCTTGTCTCATTTTTGACCAATTTTAATAGAATTCTAAACCAAAATAACTACGCTGAAGCTGTGTTTATTTTATATTCTACTTTTTCCACTGGTCAATTTTATTGTAAATATATCTTTCTGACATTTCCATAATAAAGAATGCTCTACCTAGAGATGCAGTTTATCTAAATTCAAACTAGACCGTTGTTCCTTCTTGCATTGTTTGCCACAGCCCCTGCATTATTAAATTGCAGCATCTTTTCCTAACATATTTAGCATATATGCTGCAAAAGTTCAGATTGTTCCTTTTAAGAAAAAGAAATTATTCTTCAATGTCAGCCAACAGCAATGTAAAACTACAAAAATCTGAGGTGCCTGGGTGGCTCAGAGGGTTAAAGCCTCTGCCTTTATCTCAGGTCATGGTCTCAGGGTCCTGGGATGAAGCCCTGCATTGGGCTCTCTGCTCAGCAGGGAACCTGCTTCCCCCTCTCCCTCTGCCTGCCTGTCTACTTGTGATGTCTCTCTCTGTGTTAAATAAATAAAAATCTTAAAAAAAAATACAAAAATCTATTAAAAGGAAAAAGAAAGAAGTAGTGATATTAAAAATAAAGAAGAACTGTAAGTCATTATTTAGTCATTTTGATGGGAGGGCATTGGTATCAAACATCAGCAAACCACTAGGGAACACAATACGCATTACTCCTGCGCATTCTCTAGTTTCTTAGCTCCCGTTTTATTTTTTTTAATGATTTTATTTATTTATTTGACAGAGAGAGAGATCACAAGTAGGCAGGGAGGCAGGCAGAGAGAGGAGGAAGCAGGAAGCAGGCTCTCCACGGAGCAGAGAGCCCAATGTGGGGCTCTATCCCAGGACCCTGGGATCATGACCTGAGTCGAAGGCAGAGGCTTTAACCCACTGAGCCACCCAGGCGCCCCTTATTTTTAATGATAGTTGGGAAACAATCTGTTATTTTTAAAATCTAAGTGAGAAGAACTCATCTTTTCTCTTCATGCTTTAATGCCTATCTCCTCCTAAGGAGAAAAAATACGGATCTTCTTTTACTAAGAAATGGAATCCTTTTCATAAGGATGGTGAGTACTATGTTTTCACTATTCCCTAGCCATGTAAGCTTTAAGTAAAATTCACCTAGAATTCCAATCAAAAGATGGAATTTACCAAGTCTGTACCACCAAAGTGATCTAAATCAACCTTTCTCTTCTTCAATTTAAGAGTCAGCACCTTCACTGATTTTGAACACCACGGCCTTAGAGTCCACTCATTAAGGTGCTTATTAATGTACTTGGTTAAATTAGCATGATTATTCTAAAAAAAACCAAAAAAAAAACAAAAAACCTTCTGAACTCTGAGAAATAAAACCTTAAGTGATATCAAATTATAATATCCAGCATGCCAAGCACTTTGAAGAATGTAGTAATATAGAAGACATATGCGTTGCCTTCATACTCAATTTAAGGAAATAGGACATAAGCATTTTTCAACTTTGGCTCTACTAGCAATTGGAAACATAGTAGACTTTGCTTCCATAATTGTTGTAAGAACAAAGGAAAAGATAATTACCATAGAAAAACCAAATAGCACTGGAAAATAAGCAATGAAGAAGTTCAAAGACTAGAGAAAACAAATTGGCTTATGATAATTAGGAAAGGCTTAATAGCAGTAAAACCTGAATTTATGAATATGGTAGACCGAGATTAGTAGAGAGGGATGAACAGGGTGTTTTAGGAAGATGGAAAGACATGGTACTAGGGACCCCCAAAATTTCAGTGGTATAAAACCACTGCTCTTATTTCCTGCTTGTGTAACAGTTCAACGAAGATATCCCTGGTTAATGTTTCCTCCACACACAATTTAGGTATCTAAGGTCATTCCATCTTGGAGTCTCAATGTCCCCCAAGGCCTCAGAGTCTTTTCCAGCCAACAGAAGGAAAGAAAGAGTCTGGAGAACATACATCCACTTCTCAAGCACCTTGGCGTGAAACAGACATACACCACTTCCGCTCATGCTGCACTGGTAAATACAGTACAATGGCCATACCAGGATTTAAGCAGACACTAGAAAATGTAGCTCCTGCCTGGATTGTCAGTGACAACTCTAGGTTTTAAAGGAGGAAAATGCATTTTGATGGACTGCTCTCTATCTCTGTCACACCAAGCCTGCCAAGAAAGTACAGAAGGTGAAATGTTCATTTTTTGCAGTCACCCAAACATGAGAGTTCCTTAAAGGTACTACAACAGGCTGGAGTGCACAGAGCTGGGGAACATTCTAAGTCAGAGAATGAAATAATCAAAGCAGCATTCAAAAAAAGAAAACAGGCAGCAGTATCCAGCAGGACTGTAAATAGAATAAATATTTTCCAGAACAGACAACATAGCTGGCAAAGGGCACAGAAAATTTTAATCAGAATTTGAGGTATATTCCTAAGAAAGGAAGTTGATGCATGATTAGAATGGAGGATGGAGGATGAAAAGGAGGAAAAGGAGAGAGGAAAGTGAAAGAAAATATTGAGCATTCAACCTTATATGACAGTACCCCTAACAACAAGTAGGAAGTAACTTCAGAGAGAAGAAGATGAGTCCAGGAACATGTTCAAAAACCCCACGGGGGCATCCACACAGAGCTGTCTAGCTTGTGGTCACACAGGGCAAGGTGAAGATAAGGAAGGATCAGGAGAAGAGGCCTCCTTCCTGACTCTCACCAGTATGCAATTTTTTCTAGGCTACAATAGTTATCTACAAGAGGCAAATGAACTATTCTGTGACATGGCAAATCCATTCTTTTTGCCCGTCTACACAATCGATACCAATCGCCACAGCCAAATTGATCTGGCTGCAACTCACATCAATTCTCAGAAGACTGAAAGGAATGGATTGGCCGTGCCATAGGCCAGCCATTTTACATCCTCAGACATGCCCTATTCTGCCTTAAGAGTTATTAGGCCAATGGAGGAGGAATTCAAGGTCTCCATTCTGTTCATTTTTTTTCAAGATCTGATGTCACTTTTTTTTTTTTTTTCAGATTTCACAGCTGCCTAAGTAATTCTGTTGCAAAAATTAAGAATCAATTCCTTTCCATTTTTTTAAAGTCAAAGCAATTACATATGACCATCCTGTGCATGCAAAACTCTGTCTTGGATAAAGAAAGTTTCTAAAGTGAAGATATGCAGATAGAGAAAAGACGCATACAAATACAAAATTAATTTGCAGCCCCATACACACCCCTTTCAATCCTATTAGAGAGAAGAAAGCAATGTAATGAGTATGTCCTCTGCACTAGCTACTGCTCAAATGTAGCTAACACACTTTGCATTTCAGATTAGCCCAATATAAGTATTATATCTCCATTTTAAAGGAGCTTAATAATTTGTCCAAAGTGATATACCTAGTTAGTGACAGAGGTGGCAATTAAAGCTTTGGTATGACCCAAAGCTGAGTGCATTCTGACTTTACAAAGCTTTTCCTGTGGTTCTAATTAGGCCCATTAAGCAGCCAGGTGAAGAGCTAATTCTTGTTGCCGTATAACCAAAATGCTCAAACCAGCATCCTGCACTCCTTTAAATCTGACATAGAGAATCAATTCATTGGGTAAGAACAGCAAACATCTCCCTGGACTTGTATTCATGCTAAGGTGGAACTGAATGATTATTTTGAACCCTGACCATAGTGAAGGATAAGAAAGTAAACTCCAATTTACTCCTGGTTCATCAGTCTTGTGGGTAAAGCAGCCTGGAATTTGCCAAATGTAGTTAGATGTGTCCTTGACAAGGCAGAAAAATACACAGTCATTTACTTAGGAAGCAAATCTGCTGTGAGGTCCCGGTCAGTCTGTGGCCAGTAAACACATTTCCCTCTGCTCCTCCGTGGACAAGCTAAACCCAGAGAGCACAGCAGACCCCAGCAGGCTGGTGTCCCCAAGGCCTGAACAGGACACTGCAGTATTTCCAAGATTGCCTCCAGTAGGTATAGTATGTGTCCTCCCAATGCAATTACTTGAGGAAAGAGCCAAGTCAGGAGTGCGGGGCCAGTTCGGAATATAATTGCCCATCCAAATGGGGTTAGGCAAAGAGGCTCCAGATTTAAAGTCAATGTAGACAGAGATTAAGGAAAAGCTGAAGGGAGAGGAGGTATGAAGCAGAGCCAGGGGGCAGCTAAGGCTGTTGTTTTTATCTAGTGTCATAGCAGAGCCAAAGAGGATTTTAAACGCTGGCCATGGAGCAAAAACATATTTTACCTTGCAAGCTGAAATATCCATGGGCTGTGAAAGATCAAGAAAAATAAAAATATATATATATATTGTTATTACAAGGGCATCACAGAGAGAAGCACCATTTCAGAATCACCCCTGAAACAAATAACAGAATGAGCTGGATCAGCTTCTCTCCAAGCCTTTGCTGCGCTCCCTCCCCCCACACATACTCCAGGTCAAGTTGCAGATCATCTCTTTCCTCACACTCACTAGTGTGTGTGCCCTTTTTTGGTATTACATTTCCTCAACACTATAAAATAAACTGTACCATGGAGTGTTTTAATTTCCTATCGTCTTCGGAAAATCATGCTAATAAGACATTTAGTGAAAGGAGTAGTTGCCCAGTAAGTGGCAATAATCTTTTATGAGTGCCACTGTGAAAACTATGAACAAATATGTTGACCTTGAAAGTTCCAATCTTACCGTGAGTGCAAGAACAATGACACAAATACTCATTTAGATGAATGCTTACCACGCTTGGTCTTATCGTTCTGAGCTACCCACATTTCAATTTCCTAGTTATACTCAGAAACTATGGTTTGTGATGGAAAGCAAAAGGATACCGTTGCTATGGTAGCAAAAACATATTTTTCTCCCTCAAAAATAGTATATCAAAGACCAGTGAGAAAAAAATAATACTAACTGCACTTGCAAAAAAAAATTAAATTTAAATACAAGTTCTTACAATTTTATCATCTGCTGTTTACATAGCGTTCTATCTTC
The DNA here is from genome assembly GCA_004024625.1 of Mellivora capensis. Lineage (NCBI taxonomy): Eukaryota > Metazoa > Chordata > Mammalia > Carnivora > Mustelidae > Mellivora > Mellivora capensis. Next base: position 170,711 of record PISX010000439.1, on the reverse strand, counting down.
ATGTGTAAGGGTGTCTTACGATGGGCTTACTAGTTAAAGTACAGGTTACATTTTTCTCTTTGAGCAGGTTGTCTGACATACAGAACACATCATTTAAAATCCATGAACGAATAAAAGAATCTAGATTTGCAATTGTACAAAATGATATCCAAAAGAAGTTTTTAAAAAAAGGCCTTAGATCAATACGGCTAATAAAAAAGATGACAAACAAGTAACTACAACCATAACAACAAAAACAATGCCTGTTATCCTTTTGAATTCCTTTGCTTGTCATTCAAATGGGATATTACCCTTTCAAAGGACTGGCAGAATAACTCAAACTAATGTACCAGCCGAGGTTCTGCATATTCCCTAATGCACATCATTTTTGTGATATTACTTTTGCAGATACTACACTGGCTTCCTGCAAAATAAAATCCCTGAAATTATCCTGTATTCAATGAGCTGTTGACATTTTTTAATAAGCGAACACAACACTAACGCAGCTGCCTTAATTCTGTGAATTACTTTCCCGCCAAATTCAGCGGCGCACTGATGTCACACACAAGCAAACCGTTAGAATCAGTCACCTCTCCAGCTGTTATAGCTCCTGCATTTCCCATCCTCAGCGTATTTTCTCTTTTATGTACTAAGATGAATGTCAGTGTCAGGTCTTTAGAGGAGCTGGTGATCTTTTTACTGCATATTCGAAAACATGTTCTTACTTCTTATTTCTACTCCATGACAGAAATTCTAATTCAGAAATGTTCCTTTCTCACAGATGCCCTTGAGAAAATAAACCCAAGATGTGTCCTAACATAATTATTACTTGTAAATTGCCATACATAAATGTACTGATTTCAGGTACTCCTAATTGTATTGTTTACTCCTGCTGTGTTTTTTATTGATTTGATTATTGAGGTTTATTTAGAAATTAATGTATTCTCAGACTTTATCCCAAAGCCAGTTTGTTCTGTGAGACCTATATCCCAAATAAATATCTACTGAACAAAGAATGAACAAACCGATTACTGTATTACAGGGACGAATTATATTACTCTTTCCTGGGAGAAATAAAAAGCCCCGGTCATTAGAGCTCAGTTTGACTGTGGGGAAAATGTTCTGTCTGGTCAATGTTTTTCTTCAGCGCCAACACAGTATACCACTGCCTTTTCCTCTGTGGTTTAGGATGCAGAGTTTAGAGGTACAGAGAAAACAGAAGTACAGAGAAATGGTCTTTGGAGAATAGAATTATTAGGTCTACCCCACATCCCCTATACACCCCCTCCCAACAAAAATAAAAATAAAAATAAAGCAATATTTTGGTTCTCTGAGGAATAGTTACAGTAAAAGGAGATCTGTTTCCTTGAGCTAAGTTGAAACTGGAGGCAGAGAGGTGAAATCAAAGGTAGCTGCTCCCTGTAGCAGGGAGCTTGCTCAAGATGATCCTGGAGTCACACAGATAAAGTCTCTAAAGTTGGAGGTGTCGTGTGAAAGCCATTTTCTGCTCTCCCCCATCTTTATGATGTATAAATTCACTGTTGGTAATTGTACTTTGGAGCGTGATTTAAAGACTGCTTTAGCCAGAGCCTAAAAGCAGCATAGGCTCCAAGCCATTCCATCTTTGGCCTCATCTGTGAATGCTGTCAATAGACATGCCAAAAATGATGCAAATGGTTTGAAACAGTGGGCTACTCTATCCTTTTTCTATTAGTCTCTACCCAGCACTCACATTGATTATTTTTAATGTCTTATGGAGAACACATTAGACTGAACTGGGTACCAGTTGCTGTTAAGGTATCTGAAATAGGAAGAATTATTTCTACTGGAATTCTAGGGGTTGAAAATAAATTATCAAGAATAAAAAGTGCCCAGAAAATCAGTCGTGTAGAAAATAATTACACAATGTTTTCTGAAACTAAAAGTGTATGTATTCTCACAAAGACCAACTTCCCAAATCTCCCCATAACAAACTATACCTGTTTCTATATTAAACCATAACAGTGGTGAATCAGTTTAGTTTTGAAAATAACCATTTTTCCTAAGTGCTCATAATAAGTTAGAAACTCATGTCATGAATAAAACAGATGAGACTGAAGCAGAACTAAGGGCTAAGAAGATTCAAATGTCCAATCAGGTGCCTCTTTCCACAATGCCTTTACATACTATGTAAGTTCCAGCTCTCAGTGAAAATATGAAGATGATATGACACAAGCTGATAAGGTAACAGTCATATCAAGAAGAGCCAGTAACTCAACCAGTTAAAATGTGGCCATCTATAAGCCAACTTGGAGGACTAGTACCAACATTAACTTTTCAAGGCTGACCTAGGCACCTGTGATTCTCACCCTCTCCTCTACTGTTTGCCACATGAGGTGTCCAATGCCCTTCCTCCCTTTTTCTTGGCCTCTCTTCTGCTTCTTCTTCTTTGCATAACTTTGCCATTCCTCAAGGAAATTTTCATACCTTCTTTCTTCCTTTTTTTACCTACATTGTACAAAAGTGCTCAACTTTCTGGAAGTGTTTTGGTTTTTTGTTTGTTGTTTTTTTTTTACCCCAATGCCATTTTCTCCCCTCTGACTCCTCAAGTTTCTGTATTTGGTTTCTTCCTGGCCCTTAACACTTCTCAAAAACTGCTATCCTGATACATTGGCCTCTTTTTGGATATCTTACCAGAACTCTATGTAGAATCTTATATTTCTTTTCTGGGAACTCTATTCTTTAATTTCTGTAATATTCCGAACGTTGTCCTCCTACTTCTCTGAACTTCTCTTTTCTTCTTTCTTCTTTCTTCTCTTTCTCTACCAATTCCTTAAATATTGGTATTCCATAGGTATCACCCTTACTCTTCTTTTCTCCTCAACTTACATCATTTCCTAATGTAATATCATCTGCTTTCATGGCTTCAATCATTATTGATGACTTTCAGGTCCGTGTCTCTAGCTATAGCCTGAGTTTCTAGCACATGTGCAAAAACTACTGGAACTGTGGTAATAGCCACACGAGTGTCATGCAGATACTTTGAACTTAGGAGATCCCAACTAAACTCATTATTCTGCTACCCAAACTTGCTTCTTTTATGTACCATATCTTCTCATCATCGTCTCTCCAGTTGCCAAAGCTGGAACTCTCCTTTTAATCCTTGAATCCCTTCTCCTTCAATTTATATACCAAACACTTGCCAGTTACAGAAACTGAGAGCAGGCATTTAGAAACTTATGTAGCACTTTAGACATTGCTGCAGCGTCCAGCATTTAATTTTTCTAATAATTTATTTTTCTCATATTTTTTAATGGTGTTCTACTTAGGTTACAAATTTTTTTTAGAAAAGAAAGAAGCTGGCACTTCAGCATAGATCATTTGAAAAGCTGATGTAAACCATTTAGGCCATCATAACCTGATGTCCTTGAGAATGCCGACTGAAACAATGGACACTCTCTCCAGAAAATAATCTCCATATACATTACAGTGTAAAATTATGCATGTAATACAGATGGTTCATGGTTCTCTCAAACCCATTTATAGCCCCTTCAGATTTCTAGGGGTTTCAAATTCAGAACCCTTAATCCAAATTGACAAAGTCTGGAAATGCCTTGTCAATAGCCTCCTCTGTTTATTTACTGTGATAAACATTCCACATGAGCATTAATATCCTGGCTCTCATAGCAAGAATTCAGCACACATATAATTACCGAGCTCAGAACCAAAGACTGGGCCTATTGAATCAGTGCTGTGAAGATCTCATGCGATTTTTAATAGTTTCTTCAGAACAAATATAACAGTGAATTCCTCAATGACAGAAGAGTTGTGCCATAATCTAACTATTCTTTATGTGGATTATAAAGTTTTAAGACTCAGACCCATAGTTTACAGAAGGGCTAGCACAGAGATACAGCAGATGCTAGGGGACTGGGAAATCAACCTCTGCAAATCCCATTCTCTGACATCTGTCTGTTTGTCTTTATATACCTGACTTCACTTCAAATAAGGATGTCGGGCAGTTCATAAAAACATGTAGAATCCAGCATGGTTTTAAAAAATAAGTATGCTGTTGGGGCGCCTGGGTGGCTCAGTGGGTTAAGCCTCTGCCTTCGGCTCAGATCATGATCTCAGGGTCCTGGATCGAGCCCCACATTGGGCTTTCTGCTCAGCAGGGGGCCTGCTTCCCCCTCTCTCTCTGCCTACTTGTGATTTCTCTCTCTGTCAAATAAATAAATAAAATCTTTAAAAAAATAATATGTTGTTTAAATCAAAGAGAATGGAAAATAAAGTTAGGAAGAACATGTGCTCTATGAGGGTAGAGGCCACAGCTACTGTGTCCTCCACTGCACACCAGCACCTATCTCATTGCAGGTGTTACATACTTAAGGTAAAGATAAGAGTGGCATCAGTATGCAGATGGCATATATGATTGATGGAAGACTGAACCTTCTTGAGCTTCTTTGCTGCCAAAGCAGAAAGATAACTGTGTTTGACTATGATTTACTTTGTCCATAGGTAGGAACTTCCAGGGCCTCAGGGGAACCACTGATTTTCTCCTGCTGAGCACCCTGAAGGAGGTGCTGCATCCTATGGTAGACTCCCTATAATCAAGGACAAGAAACATGATATCCAGTCCGGATAATTGCTTCTTACAATGTCCCTCAGGGCAAGCTGAGTATATAATATCAAAACAAAATTCAGTGAACCTGATTCCAAAGGGACCAAAAAAATGCCCTGTGGTACAAGCTCCTTAATGGTTTGGTTTAATCCAGATATAAAATTTGGCCATCCAGCGCAAGTGTTCACAGATGAAGACCCACCACCTATTTTTAGAAAGAAGAATTCCTACAACACAGCCACGCCTACTTGTTTACATATCGTCTCTGGCTGTTTTCAAGAGTTGAGGAGGGTTGGGTAGCTGCAACAGAGATGGGCCCTAAAATATTTACTACCTGGCTGTTTATAGAAAAAGTTTGCCAGTCCTCGGTCTAGTGGAATAGATTGACTGCTATCATTAGTTCTCTACAACTGAGTTTGAAAAGCCCAGAGTTCAAAGTTGTATTTTCAAGAAGTATTTGCAAAACAGATATATTGCCAGAAATATTTTAGGGCAGATCTGTACGATTTGATGACAGCTATATGGAAAGGTAGTACTGATAACCTCTGCCTCAGCCCAGCCACTGGATGTTTATCCTTTTGCTCTATGTATATCCCCTGAAAAAAACTTGTAGTTAAAATGTCTCACATGGTTAACGCTCTCAATTAAATGTCTAGTCCATATTTTCTCTTCTGCTCCAGAATTGAACCCAAGGAGCCAATGGACCGGAAGATGGAGAATGTAAGACTTCACAGAGAAATGAAGTCCAACAGTCAGAGTAGACTGTAAACAGTTCTGACAAGAAGAACTTGTAGTGATTAATTAGATGTGTCACTAGAACTCTGTGATTTACTAAACACGGATTGAACTTCACAGAGCCAAGGTAAACACAAACAAAGCCTGAAATTGTGGATACTTTTCTAACAGTCTGCATTGGGTAGGGTAACACAAAAACCCAAACATCTATGCAGCTCAACTCAAGAGTTTATTTCTAGCCACTGCCCAATACAGATGTTCCTGGTCAGCGAGCAGCATTCCTCCCTTTAGTGATTAGGGACTAGGCTCCCTCCACGAGTGCAGAGGGACATGCACAAGAGGTTCCCTGGGTCAGGACTGGAAATGACCCAGACACTTACATACATGGCCACACCCACTGCAAGGGAGTCTGGAAAATACAATATAGCTCTGAACACAGACTGTAGTCAGTTAGCCAAGCTCTTCTATACCCACTATCAAAATATAAAACCTAATTCAAACTTACTCTCCTGACCTGAAAGATGCAAGCAATTTTCTAGGGTTTAAATCAAGAAACATCTCTGGAAATCACACAAATATTACACGCAGGCAGGAAGCTTTATGTTATTGACTCTAGATGTTTCACCCAAAAATGTTGCCATGTGTATGTTGACCCCATCTCCCAACTGGACAACTAAGAATGTGCTCTTAGCTGCCTTCTTTCATATTTTATATCTGGCATTATATTTAAATGCAGTATTTATCTCGGCAAATTCTAGCAATGCTGTTAAATATGCTACTAGTGAATCAAAGTGAAAAACTATGATCTCCAACAATTAAGCCCTAGGGTCACTGCAACTATCTCTTTTCTGCTATCCAAGACTTACAGACCCTGCCAGCTTAATAGAGATGCTCTTTGCTCTGGCTCTTGTGCTCCTCATAATTAATCGATGTTTAATGCCTCAACAAGGTCCTAAGCTGATTACCACAGCCTTATCTTCTAGTGTCAGGATATCTGTTTACTTCAGCTAACAAAATGCTTAGACTGCTCTGATGGACCAGGGCCAGGCCTGCCGTAAGCCCAAAGATGCAATAAGGAACAGGACATGAAAATACATCACTGTGGCGCGGACAGGATTGCTTTGTATGGTGGTGGGTAGACCCTAGCACACTGGCATGAGACTTCCACCAGTCTAATGGCATAAAAACTAAGTACACTGGGATGGCCTTCTCTGACCTGGAAGATTTCTCTTTCTATGAGGACTCCACTGACCACTGAATTATGGACTCATCTCCAAAAGGAAATAAGGAGGCATCTGACTTAGAGATAAATTACCTCATATATCCTTTGTTTATTTGGTATTTCAATAAAAACTCAAAGTGGGGGTCATTTAAACCTAAATCTACTTTGTCATTCTCACCAATCTTCTAACACAGCTGCCCCAATTTTCGGGATCTGGTCTAGCTCAGATCTCTCACATACTAAGCTCTGTCTTCTCTCATAAGTTCTTGACACTTATCACCACCCATCTGCTAGATTTTCTTTCCCCCACTGGGATTCCCATAATGTCATGATCAGCTTGACAACTTCTACCCCATGTTACTCGCTACTAGAACTTAATTTAATCAGATGATTATTTGTTTGTTACCCAGTCTTAGAACAAGAGTCATATTTTACTCCTCCTTATCCTTGGTCCTCTGAAATTCTAGCAGCTACCAAGCTAAAATAATCCTTTCCCCAAAGTGCTAAATTGCAAATAGCTGAATCAACTTTGATTCATTTAGGTAATATCAAAGTTCATTCAGTGATGTTGGCTCACTAATAAAATGCTCAGAAGGCCAGAGAAGGAGACCAGAGAGCCAGGAACAATGCCCCAAACTGTGCTGTGGTACCCACCCTACAAGGACACAACTGCCACCATCCTGAAGCAGGTCACACAGCTCACATGACAAACACCAAGAGTGCTGGGCTGGGATCCCCCTTGTAGGAACTGTGGCTTCTGTCTGATGTCTCTGGGAAATGGGCCACAAATCACTCTATTATTTCTACTCCTGCCACCGTCACTTTTACCAGAATGGATTCTGCACTATCCTAATCTCTTCATATCACCAATATTCTGCTTAATGTCTTATGTGGGTGGATCAGATTGGTGGAGCTCTGGTCCTGTATCTGAGTCATAAGGAACACCGGAAATACAAGAAAGAGATTCCGATGCTAGATGTCTGAGGCAGGCAGTAGGTATTTAGCACCTATTCTCACCCCCTTTCCTCTTCTAAACCTCACTTTTTAGAAGCCCTTAGAGCAACTCAGTTCTGACTGATGAAATGGAAGAAGTACTCTCTCTTCTGTCTTATTGTTCTTTTTACCTGCACGCGAGGCTGGTTCCTTGCAGAGCATTGGTCACATGTATGTCATTCACAGTCATCTCAGTTCTGAATAACACAGAATCTGGTAACTGAAAGTGAGAATTATGAAATTGGCTCACTGAGAACTGGAAAGCTGCTGGCCTTTAAAATGCGCTGGAGAGACATTTGGTCACACTAGTCACCTGATGGATTCAGAACACAGAGCAGGCAGCACCCAAGATAGTGTTAGAAGAGATGGGGGAAATTCTCCATCAATTTGGCATCGAGTGACTCTGCTATTTTCAGCCATGTCCTGTAAGAGAGGATGAACCAAAGTAAGGCCACCAGTCTGTAAATAGAAATGGAAGGAAGTACCACTTGGCTGAAGGAAGAACTTTCTGCCTGAAGCCTGCAGGCTAGCTCCATTAAGAGTCCCACAATGTCAAGTCCTGCGCATTTGAAAAAAGCCAAACCTACACCCTGAACTGTAATTATTCTAAGCAACAGCTGGAAGGGATGGGTCTCAGTAGTAAAATCTGTGGCACCAAAGCTTTCTTGAACATTACAAAAGATGGTGTAACTGGAGGTGAGAAGGACCTTGCTCTCTTGACTGAACTGGTTAAGTACTATACTGCCTTGCCCTCTGGACCTCCAGGTTTCACACTGCATGAGGTAAGTAAGCCTCTATTTGGCTGAAGATGCTCTTTTAGAGATGATAATCCGACTGACATAGCCAATAAGAACAACAAATGGAAACCATCCTATGGACTATCCCTCACATGAAATATTCCATTCTTTATTTTTAATATTTTTTATTTATTTATTTGACAGAGAGTCAGGCAGAGAGAGGCCGGGGTGGGGGGAGGGGAAGCAGGGAGCCCGATGCAGGGCTTGATCCCAGGACCCTGGGATCATGACCTGAACTGAAGGCAGAGGCTTTAACCCACTGAGAAACCCAGGCGCCCCCAATATTCCATTCTATTTCAGGCACTTTGCCTGGACTCTGGATCTCTGCAACGGGCTTGACACTGACCTATCAATTCACCTGCCTTCTCCTTCAGCCCCCAAATTGACACTGTGTCTGTAGCTGAAGCAAATCCTCAGCCCCTGACACACATTAGTTAATGTTTATTGCAAAAGGAACATAAATAAGCAAAAACAGCACTGGCCAAAGAATCAGAAAAATGCATCAGCCCCCATTCAGCAGGTTGCACTGCATGAATTTAAACAACTCTGGTAATACTTCTGGACTTCGGGGCTTTTTAATCTGGAAGAATAATCTGTTTATTCCTACTTATAGGAGGTATGTGTAAAAGTCCTTTCAAAATTATAAAACATTATAAAGAGTATTATTGTGGACATCCTTATAAAAAGCTACATAGAGAACCACACTAGGTTGACACATAAAATAACAGTAATTTAGAAAACATTACCATCTTTATAACTCCACCAACAGGTAGAATACTCAGGAAGAGTATTGAAAGACATAATTATCATTTAATATTCAATGTTAGGACATGATCAGTAGATAGTAGTTCAGGAGGCAGAAATAACTATCTGCTACTTACAGTGTCACAAAATAATATTTACTCTATAATTACATGGTCAATATTTACTTGGTGATTACATAGCTTTTCACATGGTTGCTTGAACCCAATAAAATAAAGGAAAAGCAGTTATCTTGATTTTCCCGGGAGGCAGATTGGACAAAGATAAATTTTCTTGAAGGTCTTCCTTATTGGCTTATTTAACCCTGAAAATTGCTAATATTTCGAAACCATAAGTAGCTTTTGTGGTACAAGCTTTCATTTGTGAACTTTAAATTTCAAAATCAATTCCCAGTAACAAAGGGCTACCCCTTTGTCCGGAATCCCCTCCTCCCCTTCTGCACTCCCAATATATAGGGCAGTATTTTTCAAGACAAATAATATTGCTTGCATTTTTAAACTTGTCACATAATGAAACTAAAGATAAAGACCAAAGTAGTTGAAGCTGTCTCCAAATCCCAAATCTTAAAATTCTGAAAAGATTACTCATATATATTTGTGGTTCTCTAAAACTGTCTTACAGATCGTGAAGAAAGATGCTTTAAAATCTTCCCTGTTTTTATTTTTCAGCTTTGCATTGTAAAACACCCCCTGTGAATTCCCTGGAGGTTTATTAAGGTATGCTAGGACCATCAAGTACTTTCAAAAGATGAAAAGTGTCTGCCTAGTGTGAAAACCAACTTGTTTCTGAAAAGCACCTCAGGATCCAAAATATTTCCAATCTCAAATGTGCCACCATGCCTGACTTATGGCAGATTTATTGTTTCACAGGTACAGTGAAATTTACTAGTCTTGTATTTAGGAAGCCATCTGCTCAACTTAAGGCACTTGAAGAATATTCCAGAACTGAGGCAACTAAATTTGAATAAACAGAACTGGAAGAAAACGATTCAAGGGAGAGAAGTTCAGACAGGAAGGAAGAATACTATAAAGCCTCTGTGTACATGAAAATCCAGCTCCTATGCTCAGTAGGCTTGAATATGAAGGGGAAAAAAGATTTAATTGCTTGAATTTAATTTGGAATATTATTGGATATTGCTATACTTAATGAATCTACATATTTCATGATCACCTTAACTGTTTCTATTTATGAGATAGGCAGGGTAAAACAATTAAGTATCGGTTGAGAATAACAACCTAATCGTATGTGTGATGCCATTTTTATTGTTGAAATAAGAGCAATAATAGCAATACTCACAGCCAATAATAGCATTTCTTTCATATTAGAAAAAGAGCAAATTAGTATTGGTTTCAGAGCTACTTATGTGTTTCAGTGTTACTTATTGAAGCTGTGTGCTCTAAAAGGCTGAAAACTTTTTCTTAGACCCTTATCAAAATAAACAGAGCAGAATTAAAGGCACATGGTAGCAATGTACAACCTGAATCCCTCCAGTCCTTTATTACTTATACTCCATGTATTTCCAAAAAGGAAACAAGGTCAAGTAAGAAGAGCTGTGTATGTGTATATGTGTGTGTGTACACATGTGTGCACACATGTGTGGTGGGGGAGGAAAGAAGGGAAATGATGAAGTTGGGTATGTAGTTTTGCCTGTGAACTAACTTTAAAGAAATAATTATATTTTCTGCAGAAAGGTGAAAAAGAGAAGCAGAAAGATTTTTAGAGCTTTATTTTATTAATAGCTTTTATAACATACAAGTTTGTTATCAAAGGAATGATGCATCTAGTGCAGATGCTGGCACATAGTACGCTCAATATTAATTAGTTTAATCACTTACTCCTTCAACAGAAACATATTTGGCACCAACTATGGACCAGATACTGTCCTGCTAATTAGGAATCTGAAATCTGAATTAGCTTGTCAAAGGAATTTTTAGGGGAAAACCAAAGAAAATGTTAATGGTTAGACCTCAAATACAAATTTATGAAACACCCAGAGGCTTATGTATGTTTTTCTTGCTTGTCTTTGATAAAAGTCAAAGACCTAATGTTAACTTTTGATTCTGTGAAGGCATTCTATGCAGAGCTAAAGTACTACAGCACGGGCATGGAGATTTCCACGTTTGAAGTTGACACAGTACTAGAGCTGAGAGTACTAGAGCTGGGAAGAATGGGAGTTCAGTGTGAAGCCACTGAAGAAACTTATCAAGATTGATACTCTTGGCCTTTTTCTGAAGTTCAGGTATTTTGGATTGTTGATTAAAATATCAATTTGCAGGGCGCCTGGGTGGCTCAGTGGTTAAAGCCTCTGCCTTCGGCTCGGGTCATGATCCCAGGGTCCTGGGATCGAGCCCCACATCGGGCTCTCTGCTCCACAGGGAGCCTGCTTCCTCCTCTCTCTCTCTGCCTGCCTCTCCGCCTACTTGTGATCTCTGTCTGTCAAATAAATAAATAAAATCTTTAAAAAATATCAATTTGCGGGACGCCTGGGTGGCTCAGTTGGTTAAGCAGCTGCCTTCGGCTCAGGTCACGATCCCAGCGTCCTGGGATCGAGTCCCACATCGGGCTCCTTGCTCGGCAGGGAGCCTGCTTCTCCCTCTGCCTCTGCCTGCCACTCTGTCTGCCTGTGCTCGCTTTCTCACTCTCTCTCTGACAAATAAATAAATAAAATCTTTAAAAAATATATCAATTTGCTTTAGATAATAGGCAAAAGATGGAAAACAGTATGAAGTTTCTTCAAAAAGTTAAAAATAGAGCTACCCTACAAACCAGCAATAAGTAATAGGTATTAACCCAAAGGATATGAACAAAGTGATTCAAATGAGGCACCTGCATCCCAGTGTTTATAGCAGCAATGCTCATAACAGCCAAAATATGCAAAGAGCCCAGATGTCCCAGATGTCACATGAATTAATAAAGAAGATGTGGTATACACACACACACATACACACACACACACAAACACACACACGGTGGAATATTATTCAGCCATCAAAAAGAATGAAATCTTGCCATTTGCACTGACATGGATGGAATTGAAGGGCATTATGTTAAGCGAAATAAATCAGAGAAAGACAAATACCATATGATTTCACTCATATGTGGAATTTAAGAAACAGAACAGATGAAGGGAAAGAAAAGGAAAAGTAAAATAAGATGAAAATAGAGAGGGAGCCAAACCATAAGACATGCTGAACTCTAGGAAACAAACTGAGAGTTGCTGGAGGGGTGGGAGGTGGGGGGATGGGGTAACTGGATGATGGACAGTAAGGAGGGCACGTGATGTGATGAGCACTGGGTGTTATACCCAGCTGATGAACAATTAAATTCTACCCTTGAAACTAATAATACAGTATATGTTAACTCTATTGAATTTAAATAAAGAATTAAAAACAGAAAAAAACACACAAAACAACAAAAAAATAGGCAACAGAAATGGAGGTGCAATTTGAAGTCCTCCTTACCTGAAACATCTTTCCCATCTTGTTAGGAGGTACCTGAAACCTGCAATTCTATTATAAGAGATTTAGCAGTGCATTGGGATAGAAATAATGTTCCTCAAGCATCCTCTGTGATGTTTCTATTATAGAGCTTCTCATACACGGTTTATCTTTCTTTAATTGATACGAGCGTACTTTGCTACCACTCTACTACCCCCGTACTTAGCACAATGTCAAGCATAGAAAAAGCACACAAGTGTTGATATAACCAATGAAGAAATATGCAATTCCCAAGGGTGCGCCTCTTTACCAAATGGCAAGTATCTCCCCATTTGGTAAAGGATTGCCCAGACAATATGAATATTATCTAGACTGACACATCCTTGTCCTAAGGAACAGCTATGAACATACCTGCTAGCAGCATCAAACTGCTTTCAGGAAGGAACATTAGATCTGTTCAGGCACTCAAACAAATTTGTCATTAAAGCCCTAGAGTCTGACAATACAAAGCATGAAAAATATTACCTTTTTCTTGGAGAAGTTGAGGACAGGTATTATCAATCATCTCCTTCCACTATGAAACAATCATCATACAACTCACTGTGAACTTTCATGGGCCCCAGGAAGTTTAGCTACCAAATGCACCCCCTGACCACTAAATCAATTCACCTGTGAAATGAAATAGTATGTTCAGATGGCCTTTGTCTTAAATAAGACAAAGAAAGAAAGAGCTAAAGAGTCTAAAACATATCATCAATCTCCTTGTTTAGTGAAAATTATAGCATCTAGTTAAAAGGGAATTTTTTTTACTCTAGATCCTATGACCAATTAAAAATGATTCATTATTCAATTAAATTTAACAACAAAAAAATGTGAATACCTACTAGGTAGGTGTCACAAAGATAGAAATAAAACAAGACTCTCAATTATAAATGACCTAAAAAGAGTCATTTTTTACTGTTATGAGTGGCAATTCAGGAAAGCAGAAGTTTGAGAGCCACAGGTCTCATAGAGAAAAATAAGACAAATCCACAAGAAACAGTTAAGTGAGGTTAAAAAAATAAGTGTCATGAAAGAATTATCAACCAAATACTGTATCAATTATATCTCTTTAGGCTACCTCCTGACATTTTTAAAAGACGTTTAAGGAGAGGAGTAAGAATTATTATTTTCTTCAAAAGAAAATACACATGCAGGGGCGCCTAGGTGGTACAGTTGGTTAAGCATCTGCCTTCGGTTCAGATCATAATCCCAGGGTCCTGGGATGGAGCCCCGCATGAGGCTTCCCGCTCAGCAGAGAGCCTGCTTCTCCCTCTGCCTGCCACTCTGCCTACTTGTGCTCTCTCTCTTCAAATAAATAAATAAAATCTTAAAAAATAAATTAAATAAAAAAATGAACCAAAAAAGAAAGAAAGAAAGAAAGAAAGAAAGAAAGAAAGAAAGAAAGAAAGAAAGAAAGAAAGAAAGAAAGAAAATAAACATGCAAATGGTAAAGGCTTAAAACAAAGGCCCTGGCTGCCCCAATCTGTGATCTCCCCCACCACCCGGCAGCAACTTCCAATTCTTTGGGTACATTACCATACTTAGCTCCCTCTTTCTAAACCCTGGTTTAGACAACATGTATTAATTCCCTTTGTGGTAAATGAGGATTGAGCTCTTTACCCCACTACCACATTTGCCTTTCCAAATTATGCCAGCATAATTATTTCATAACATTTTGTTAAGTCAATCATCAGTGTTCATTGCTGAGAAATATTAGATGTCTTATGATCAGATTTCCTTTCTCATAGAACTCTGTTTTTTCTTAACCACAAACTTACTTTTTTTTAATTTACTTAGTTTTCACTGTCTCTTTCTCTCTAATCCTTACCAAATATTTATCTGCAAAGGTGTACCTTAATTTTATTTTCTATATGGTTTGTTGCATAGTTCATTTGGTCTTTCATATGATATTCTTGGGATGTTCTTCTGTATATACCTATGCTCTTTCCACTGTTTCCTGGATCTCATGTGTTCTTTTGGGGATCTATGCCCTCATTTTGATGAAGAATATTCTCCAGTAGCTTTCTGAGGTCAGGTGCCTCGAAGGCACAGTTTTGGAGTCCTGGCATGTATGAGAAGATCTTCATTCTACCCTCACACATAATTGATAGTTTGCTTCCATGTAGAATTTAAAGTTGGAAATAATTTTTCCTTCTAATTTTGGAAGCTTTCCCCCATTGTCTTCTGGCTTCCAGTTAGTAGTTAAGATGCCAATGCCACTCTCATACAGAACACTAGTTTTCACAGTAACATGCAACAGTTGTTCAAAACCACTGCTTCTGTTTCTTCACCTTCTCTCCTCCTTTTGCTTGAGCTTCCTTGGTTGCCACTCTACTGAATTAGATTTCATTATGATTAGAAAAGTCATTCCTTGCCCTTTTGCAATCATCCATTCTCTGACATCTTTATTGAGCTCTCAGTGACGATGAACATTTTTTCATGTGTCTGATAGCCATTTGTATGTCTTTATTGGAGAAGTGTCTGTTCATATCTTCTGCCCATTTTTTGATATGATTATCTGTTTTGCGTGTGTTGAGTGATATGTGATACTGGTGAATGCTCCAGCCTGCATAGAACACTTCAGCATCTTACAACAAAGTATCCCTATGTTTACCTCCCACCTCACCACCCTTCTTAATCTCCTTTGCCAGCCCCTCTGTCCCTGATTTTTAATTACTGAATTACTCTAGAGTTTGCTCCTTGGCCTTCTACTCTCTGGCATTCCTCCTTAGGTAATCAATCTCAGTTCCACAGCTGATAAATATCCCTCATATGTTGATGGCTCTGACTTCTCACATGGCCTCCAAGCTCCCATCTTCAAGTGCCTCCTCAACGCCTTCATTTGAAAGTTGAAAGAGGATCTCAAATTTAATGTGTCTAAAACAGAACTCTTGATTTCTGCCTCATTCCCAGCCCTTTGTACCAGGCTTCACCATCTCAGTGAATGGCATCGCCATCCACCCAAAACCTAGGAGTCAGGCCCCAAACCTAGGAGTCCGTTTCGATTCCACTCTTTCCCTTGTACTTCACATCTCATAAATTAGTAAATCCTGATTATTCTGTTTCCAAATTACATCCTTAATTGATAGTGAAGGTACCATCTCTCATCCAAATACTCCTACAGCCTCCGATATGTCTTGGGCTCTCTTACACTTTGGCTCCAGAGTAGGATTTGATAATGGAAGCACTAGAAGACGAAAGGGCAGCCACCCCTGGAAGGCATCCCCTTCCAGCAATGGAAGCTCCACATCCTCCACATCCAGGCTTTGGGATGGAAGAGCTTCTTACCGTTGCAATCTTTGGGATTTCTCAACATCCTGCTTGGCTTCACAGTTATTCCAGCAGCAATACAACAATCTTCCAATGTTAAATTCCCCACATTCAAAAGTCCCAGACTTGTTTCCATTTTCCAGGCTGGACTGCAACTGAAACCAATTCTATTTACTTATTACTGGTTTTCCATCACTGAAGTGTAATCTACATGAAAGCAGAGAATTTGGCACCCAGAACACTGACCCAACTATATTGGGGACTCAATAAACACATATTTTATGAAGGAAATGTTGATGTCTTTATTGTTAGCAACAAGCCATTTGGACTCTATACAGTTAAAAAAACACTGTAACTATGATAAAACTTAGAAATTTGGAAGGCTCATCAGAAACTTTTTGAGTTTTATAGAGGATCCAAAGGAAGTAGGATAAAGTTGTCAAAGTCAAAATGTAAAAATCAAATTAAAAATAAATAAAAACAGGAAAAAGGCTCAAATGACCTGAGTATAAAGAAATTGCCTTCTGAAGGTCATTTCATTCCATTAATTAGGATATCAGCTTCAAGTTATTTTTTAAAGTTTATTTTATCTATAAAATACATGCTTTCATTAAATGCATCATTACTTTTATGACCCTTGTAATCAATCTCCTTTTCCCCCTTCTAAACATGAGAAACAAATAAGACAGACACAAACATTTATATTGATGAGCTTTAAAAACTACGTGGGAGATGGCTTAAGGGAAAAGGGATTTAAGATAGCTTTATGATAAAATCTACATTCAGGGCAGAACTGAAGTGACTGAGGATTCTGAGACTACTTCACAGCTCAGAAAATACTCAATCCAAAGTAAAATGGACCCAGAACAGGGCTTGTGTAAAATAAGAACAGATGAGTAATTAAGGCCTACTTTAAGACAATAAACTCTTTTCAAAAAGAAAGTTATGATCATGGAGCTTTTCTTTCTATTTAAATAAAGGAATTTTTCAAAGCACTAAAACAGAGATTGCAATTTGAAGCCTTGCTAGTTGCACCTGCCTCATAGGCTGGTTTTGTTTAACATAGGCAAAGGATTTTTTATTTCATTTTTGGGGTTTTTTTCTTATATGAATTTGTTACCAACACTTAAAAATCAGGCAATTTCACATAAACATCTGGAATTCTGATACCTCTAAAAACTTCTTGCAGTGCCACATTCGGCTTCACCTGGGCAATGAATGCCCCACAGACAGAGGCTCTCTGGGCAGCCCCATCACTTCTTCAGGGAACTTATATACACCCACCTTCTCTAATACCTCTCCAGATATGGGTCTGCATTTGGGCACATTGCAGGAAAATATCCCATTTCATGTGCTGCTCATTTAAAATGCGCTATATTTTCAAATCAGGATAACCTCCTTTTTTCCTTTACACTAAGGCAGTTCCTAAGATGGAATCCTTGGTTCAGAGACTTGCTGGTTGATATACATAAGCTCAGGTTGAGGAGTCAGGTGAATAACGGAACTTTCCAGTTTTACTTCTTTCGCCAAACAGAAGGTCCTCTCTGGCCACCTAGGCATGTGTGTAGGGGACTACTGTCCTTGCACCAGGCCTCAGGCAGCAGTGAGAAGCCCTACTCTATGCTACCAAGATGTGTGCTCTGGATTGGCAGGGTCTTAGCTTTCTACTGTAAGGAAGCACCTGGGTCTCTGTGGGGCATTACCCAATGCTTCTAGAAAAAGATTGTTTTATCAGTGGTATGGAGCTCATCCAATTTTCAAAGCAAATATTGAAAATATTAAGTGATTCTAACTCTATCACACAACAACTGCCTTTAAAAAAGAACACCACATGATTTTTCTCATCTTTGGAAATTTCCTTTTCTGCTGGGAAACATTCACTGATTCCAGTATTCATTAGGACAAATCCTTGACATTTGAAACAAACCTTCTTCAAAGCTAAACACTAATTCTCATAACAGCCCATTTATTTTTGCATTAATTGGTAGGTAGTTGACTTTAAAAATTGTCTTTAAAACCACATAGAAATTGAATTTTTTAAATGGCTTAATGACATTAAAGCTTGTAATTTACAATCCTCACAAAAGCTCTTGTCTCATGTGGTCCCATTTTTACCTCCCTTGATTCTACAGTTTTATAGTGATGAGCATTATAAAAATGCCCAGGCAGCTAAAGAGATACTTCCTGAATCCATATTTGGATGTATAAAGGGAAAGATGCTGCCAATTAAAAATGCAGTAGAGCCCACTATCATTGATTTATAGCCATGGAGGACATAACTTTTTCTCATTTTGATTATTTGATTTGGATAACAACCCAGTTGCTATGTGAAATAACTTGATTTTCCCTGTTGACGTGCAATTCTTCTAACACCATCATTTGGCATACTGACTGATGATTGGATAAATTTGCTCGACTTTTACTATGAATCATTTAAATTACTCCTTTGCATAAAGTTTTAAATTTGCTGTGGAGAAACCATTAGAGAATTACTTTAGCACTGTTTTGTTTTGTTTTTCATGATACTGTCTCACTTTTTGCATTGGATTTTTTTCCCCTCTCAAGGTTATTACTCTTAATTGTACTTCCCCTTTTACTTTACTGGAATGCAATGAAAAACACCTTCCAAACTAAAACGATGGAAGTTAAGGAAAGGAAAGAGGGTAGAAATAGCACTCTTCCATCTACTTCCCCTGAAAACTTGAGCTATAATATCTCCACCCCTATGAAACCACTTTCCTCCTGGACCTGGATCAAGAATCAAACATGAATCAATTGGAATGTTTATAAAATTGTAGCCTCAACAACATCCAAAGTTTAGAAATCCATATACTATGCACCAGAGGAAAGCCTGACAATCTGCTTTTAAGTTACCAAGAGAAGCCTGGGTCATAGTATTAGACCACAAGGAGTAGAGGGTGAGATCCACCCTCAGGAAGATCTAAAACCCACATGACCAGACATTCAATAGATACATAGCTACAGCAGAGATATTCTTCTTCTCTGGAATCCTGACTTCAGAAAGCCTTTCACCAGTAGTTACTTCTTTTGGTTAAAAAACAGAAGCACACCCCTTGCCTCCAGGAGAATGCTACAAAATAATCCTGTGTTACTTGGAAGGGTAAGAATGGCATCCTGTTAACCACCTATGAGTGGACTGGATGTTAAAGAGCTGTGCTTTCCAATACTGTGGCTACTGGGCACATATGGTTATTAAGTAGTTAAAATGTGGCTGGTCTGAATTGAGATATACTGTAAGTATAAAAACACACCAGATTTCGAAGACTTACTATGGAAAAAAATCTCAATGATATATATATTGATCACATACCAAAATGATATTTTAGATATGTTTTGTTCAACAAAATATATTATTAAAGTTCATTTCATCTGTATCCTGTTACTCTTTCACTGTGGCTTTTTAAATGAAGACCCAGATAGCTGGTAAAACATTATTTCTGGATGCATGTGTGAGGATATTTCTAGAAGAGATTCATGTTTGATTCAGCAGACTGCATAAAGTAGATCCACATGTACCTTAGTCACCATCTAATCCATTGAGGACCGAAATGGAACAAAAAATGGTGAAGGAAAGGTGAATTCCCTATCTCTTCTTGAGCTGGGACATCCATGTTTTCCTGCCCTTGGACATCAGAATTCCTGGTTCTCAAAGCCTTTGGCTTTGAACTGAATCCTACCACTGGCCTTCCCAGCTCTCCAGTTTGCAGATAGCGGATTGTGACTCCTAGGCATCCATAACCACATAACTCAGCTCTTACAATAAATTTCTTCTATATCTATCTTTTTGGTTCTGTTTCTCTGGAGAACCCTGTCTAATACACTTATAGTATCTTGAACCTGAGCTGGCAGAAGAACGTATATAAGAGGAAAGGTGGAGAGGTGAACATGAGATAGCATTCTGGGAGCAAGGAAGGGTGAGGTGCAGAGGCCAAGGGAAGTCTGGATATGTCCTCTCAAATGGTAGAGGTCCCCATGGCGGGGAGAGGGGGAAGCACAGAGTTTGGGGAAGGAGGACTAATAGGAAGTAAAAAAATTTCATCATTTTGCCTAAACCGGGACTTGGGAGTAGGTACCAACTAGATATTCCAATGCGGTGTAATTAGACTACATGGTCACTAAAAGCTCTACTTCAGTAGGGTTATCAAGTAAGAGTATATTTTTCCCCATTTCTGCCTAGTGTTTAAATGATATTAATGATTTAAGCTGTAATATATTCATTTCAGATGAATTATAAAAGCAAACTACTCTAAAATCTCAGTGGCTTAAAATAGCAAAAGTTCATTTTTTCCTCAAACCTACCTGGCCATGATACCATGTATCATGGATACATGCAGCTCTGCTTCACTGCATATTTACTCCTTCTGTCTGGAACTTTACCAATCAAGTATCATGGCAGGGGAAGGAAGGGCAAGGATAGCACAGGCTGGCTCTTAAATTTTCTGTTCAGAAGTGACACATGGCATTCCTGACATTTCATTGACCAAAGCAAGTCACATGACCCTGAGTTCAATAGGGCAGGCATGTATCATCCTCCTATGGAATGAGTTCTGAGGTATAGAAATGAGCCTACTTGAGAAAGAGTAATATCACTGTCCACACATTCAAGCACTGGGGTCTTAAGGAAAGAATGCTACCCTGAAAACTTAAACAAACCCCTCTGCTTTAGGGTTTCTGTCGCCTCCCTATTATAGCACATTCTTTAAGAACTGCATCCTCTCTGATCTTCCATCTTATTTTCAGATGACTGGACCAGGGATAAGCCCAGAAGCAGCACTTAGACAGTGGAGAATTCTTGAATTCTAGTGTAGAGATTGGGTGGAGGCAACCATCTTTATCTGTATGCACCACAGAGAAAAAGCTGGCATGTAAAGCAGACATAGTGAAAGATGACAGACATAAGAACATGAGAGAGACAGAGGGATGAATGAGGTGTGGCCACCTTGGTCCTTGAAGATGTTCCCTTACCAGCTCCAGCTCTAGCCCCAAAGCCAGTATTCATTACTGAAAGATGCGTTTTAGCAATACTGAGGGATACCCCATAACATATACTTTCTATGGCTCACTTCATTTGGGCTGCTTTCTCTTTGAGTAGATTACAGTAATACAGATGGTGGTTATGTATAGATTTTAGAGCCAAACTAACTGGTAATAAGCATGACCACATAGTTATATGCAACTTTGGGCAAACCACTTTTCTGGGCTTCCTGTATAAAATAGGAATAATAATCTCATTGAGTGTCATGAGGATTTAATGAGTCAATATATATCAATGATGCAATATATATAAAGAGCCAGCCATTATTACCATATTATTATTACAGCCAGAAAGTTCAGAATACTATTTCTGAGATATAGTTTCATAATTATCAACACCTACCTCACAGAGTATCTCTTTCAGGACAGTTAATATTGATAAAGTTCTGTGGTATCTTCAAATTATTAGATTATGAGGTACTTCCATTTCTCCAAACTGACTCTCTATGCATAATCCAGATTATCAAATACCTAATCATCCCCCATGTTCTCAGCACTGATACAGTGGGACAAAGAAGGAGGGATGATATACACCAACAACACTTGGCCAAAGTGTTCCTCACGGGGTTCCACTATTCTTCAGATGGCAGCTGAAAGCTTTAGAAAGGCATTCCAAACTCACAGAAGCATCCTGATTTATTAGCATTCTTTTAAATTAGCACTCTTAGATTTGCCAATCATACATAAGAATTAGTTGGTTTTTCTGCCTTTTCAGAATGGCCTCTAAACTGAATTTATTCCAGGCATCCACATGCTCAAAACATATGGAAGAGAGGAAAAAAGGAACATCGTTCCAAAAGATTCTTAAATTTTATTTCTAGAAGAAATATTTTCTTGTTATAGGATGTTACTCAATATTTTCTCCTCTTGACTGAAAGAAAAAAATTTAATTTATGGAATTTTTGCCCTGTTGACATTGGTAAAAGAGGTTGATTTTTACTATTGACTATGAAGAATAAAAACTCAGTATTTCTTTCTTGGAGATATGTACTTAAATATTAAGTCTCTGTCCTTGGAGAACATGGATTCTAAATAGAAAAACAGGACAAGTCAAGAAATGTTGTTTTAAATAAGAATAACTGGCCATAGGTAATGCTACAGGGTAAGAGAAAATTTCCCCTAAGACCTTTAACTTCCTCAATTTCTCTTTCTCTATCCAACTAACACTTTCAGAAATACTTTTTTCTCCTTTCCCCATTCTGCTTACTAAAGATTCAGATATTTCCTCCTGGCCCATCTCTGAATATATTACAGGAATGAAGTCTGCCAAACTTCTCTCAAGGAGGAGGTCTAGAACCCTTATGCAAGAGAAATATTTTTGGAAAAAGATGTGTCAAGTAGTCAGTAGGATATAAGAAGAGCTTTCTGGATAGCTGTCCTACCTCTCCATATCCGTAACCCTACAGTCTGTCTTCAGAGGATGCTAATAACTCCATGAACACAAATGCTCTGGCAGGCAGTCCCAGTTCCATTGGATTACATCATAAAGGTGCCCAATTACAAAATAAACACAATTTTAGAGGATGATGTGAGGATTTGTGAATTTGGATTGGGTAGCATTCTAAAGTCAAAGACCTAAGGACAGAACCACTAGAGCTATACATAATCACATCAAGAAACACTGGAATTTAAGCCTATTTACAGAAGTCAGGAGAGATTCTACAATCACTGCTGAAAAGTTTTCTTCTATGCAGGATATAAAACCCCTGATTTCTGCTTTCACCTAAATCTTAAGAGGTACCTAAAATGTTCATGACAGGAGATGTTCATTCTGCCCTCAGGTAACACAGGACTTAAATTTGAGTCTCATTGCTGCCCAACTGTATCCTTCAAATATTGGCCTTTTATTTAGTTGTCTAATAATTTCTTCAACATTTAAATATCTTGGAATGAAAAGAAGAAATGAAGGCAGAATTTGAGAAGCATTCACACATGTGAACAGTTTAGGCTGAAAAATATATTCACACATGAAACAGTCAAATGAACTTCTACATAGCGAACCAACGTACATTACAGGTCATCCGTGAACTGAACACTTCCCAAATAATGGAAATTCGTGGCAAGTATTATATTTCTTTTTTATGTAAAGATAAAAACAGATAGTTTTAAATCCATGTAAGGGGCCAACTATTATGGCAATGTAAGGTTAGGATATGTAATCCAAATGTTTCTGAATACAAATTCTGTTATTGGTGTCACTGAGGCCTGAATGATCCTAGTTATTTTCATAATTCTTTTTCTTTACTGAAAACACCTTATCTATAAGAAAATCAATCAAGGAGGAAACTCTAAATGGAAATTTTAGGTGATACACAACCAGCAGAAAAGAATAGTGAGGGAAAGATAACTAAGATAGAAGAAGTAACAGCAATAGAAATGCCTTGGTCAGTCCAAGAGCTACACTGAAACTCCTATTATTCTGAAATTCCCCATGTTCTTTTTTTTTTAAGATTTTATTTATTCATTTGACAGAGAGAGAAATCACAAGTAGGCAGAGGCAGGCAGAGAGAGAGGGGGAAGCCGGCTCCCCATTGAGTGGGGAGCCCGATGTGGGGCTCGATCCCAGGACCCCGAGATCATGACCTGAGCCGAAGGCAGAGGCTTAACCCACTGAGCCACGCAGGCGCCCCATGAAATTCCTGATGTTCTGATTGGACTTTCAAAAATAGCAATAGTTATGAGATCACTAGTGGTCTAGTTCAAGGGGCAAAACTGATCCCTAACATAATCACATAATCCCAGATCATTAAGGTTCACTGAAGATCTCTCTCTCTCTCTCTCTCTCTTTCACACACACACACACACACACACACACACACACACACACTAAAAGCTATATGGGGGAAAAAAATACCAATACACATACATACATAATATGTTTACCAGAAAAGAAATCACATTTTCTCTTTTTTTTTTTTTTTTGCCCTTGCTATACACTCTTAATAGTATCACTTACATAATTGCTTTAAGATACCTTTCATACATTTTGTAAACGAAGGTCATATAGCAGAAAGACTGGTATAATAACTCTTAAATTTGAAAAGGGTAAAATTCTAGGCTATTTTCCCACAGGAACGTTGTTTCTTAGGCATTGCTTCTCGGTTATTCAATTAAACTAGAAGGCAGAAAAGCACCCCATGCAGCACTTAGTCTAACCCTCCTCCTGTATCCAAGTAAGCCTGGATATGCCAAGTTTCTGAGCAATTGATTCAGAACCAATTTGTGGCAAACAAACGCTCTCCCGCTACTTAGAGTGGAAAGATCTCTCCATGCACTTTTGTCTAGACAGTCTCAACTACAGGAATATAATGTGTTTGCTGGCCCTCCAGTGATTTATTAAATGCCAAATCCATACAGCACAGGCACTAAAGCTTAAGAAATGGAAAAATAGCTTACCCAGTGGACTTGTAATGACTTATTAAGATTATGTTGGCAGCAAAACTTATAACAGTATCAATAAATAATAGTGATCTATCAAATAACTTTGGTTGAAATGGCAATGTTTAGAAATATCCCATTTAAGGTGGGTGAAATGCACCCACTGGGGATTAGTGGCATGGAAAATATTCTGTGCCGTGATGTGAAAGAAACTCGGGCCTACTACAGCAATTCTACTTGGAATTTCAGTTGCCTTTAAAAAAATAAAAAGCAAAGCTAAACCTCCAACTAAAACCCAAGTTTTAAAAAAAAAGGCACTGGCTAAAATCTGCTCAAGAACAAACAGTGGTTTTTACTATGGAAAACCTAGTAGATCCTCTTCATTTTTATCACACAAATGAAAAATAAGATACTTATAATTTTTCATATTGTTCATTTTTGTTTAGAATTTATTTATTTGAGAAAGAGAGAGAGAGAGCACCAACAGGGGGAGAGGCAGAGGGAAAGACAGGCGCCCCACAGAGCAGAGAGCCCAAAGTGGGGCTCGAACCCAGGACCCTGATATTATGACCTGAGCTGCCCAGATGCCCCCATATCATTCATATTTTTAATATTTTCCTTTGATAATCCAATTAAAAACAGGCTCTCCTAAATCTCTAAACAAATGTTAAATGCCAGTGGATATTTCAAAGAATTATGATAGATGGAGAAAAAGAAAGAAAAAGAATCATTTCATATCAAAAAGAAATCGTATCATATCATATCATTTGATAATAGACCTATCTTTTGACAGATGTTTGCTAAATAAAATTTTTCCATATCGTGAGTCAGGTTATTGTGTTGCCAGATATTTCTTGCTTAAGCTCAGATGTACAGCAGTGAGAAATCTTTTAACTCTTTCTTTGCAAACCATAAGATATACTTTTAAGAGGACACGTATTATATGTGAAATATTACGGTACTTTCAGCAACAGAGATTATTCATGCAAGTGTTAACTATTACTAATCTCTAATTTGTAACACTATGAAAAGCACTATAGCTAAGAAAATAGATGTTTATTCACTTTCTTTGGGAGATGGTATTCACCAATAAATTTAAAATCTATGAATCTTTAGAAAAAAATGTTTCTTTTGATCAACTTGGTGCCACTAAAACCATTTTCTCAAAAATAATGTATGATTGGGGCACCTGGGTGGCTCAGGGGTTAAGCCTCTGCCTTCGGCTCAGGTCATGGTCTCAGGGTCCTGGGATCAAGCCCCACATCAAGTTCTCTGCTCAGCAGGGAGCCTGCTTCCCCCTCTCTCTCTCTTTGCCTGCTTGTGATCTCTCTCTCTGTCAAATAAATAAATAAAATATTTTAAAAAATAATATTGTATGATTGATTTTCCCAAATTGTTCTTTTTAATATTTAAATATTCATCATGCCCAAAAGTTGTAATGAGATATTTGACAGCTATAAGATGTACATGATTTCTCTGAAGCTCTTCAGATTTTTCTCACAGAAGAGAAAGGACAAGCTGTTGGAGTGTCTTCCCTGCTGTCATTTCCTGGTGCTCATCGTCCCACCACAGCCTCACTCAAAGCACACGCCTGGAAGACCTGGCCCCGGTTGTCCTTCACGAGTGTGTCCTAGGTGGCAGACACAAGGCACTTTAGAAACTGTGATTTTTTTATTTGCTATTCCCAAGAGAAACCATTTAAGGGATGACACTCAATGAGGTTAAGTCTGTTTTCTAAGCTTGCAATGATTAGTGGGTGAACCAAAAATTAAATCATGCCAGGCTCCAAAGTCTATGTGGCTTTCAGCACTCCCTCTCCACAAAAGTAAATCTGACCAATTCAGAACTTTTAAAACAGGAAAATTGTGTTGATTTGGGTATTTTAAATATAGGTGGTCATAACTAATACTTGGCTGTTTTTTTCTGCTTTTAACAAAAGTTAATACCAGGCAACACAATTTTATTTTAATTTTTATATTTTTTATATATTTTTTAAAGATTTTATTTCTTTGAAAGAGAGAGATCCTGAGCAGGGGCAGGGAAAGAGGGAGAGGGAGAATCTCAAGCAGATTCCCTACAGAGCTTAAAGCATTACTTGGGGCTCCAACCCAGGACCCTGAGATCATGGCCTGAGCCGAAATCAAGAGTCACAGGCTTAACCTACTGAGTCACCCAAGCACCTAAAAATTAGTTTGATTTTTAGAACTTTTGGTTTTAAATTTAAATTGGGTTGAAATTTCAAAGGAGGGGTAGTGTGTGCATGGTTAGGCAACAATGTAGCATATGTTCCAAAAATATTCTGGATTTTTATGAGGGATGATTTCAGTACTATATTTTTAAAGTGAAGTCTTCCACATAATGTCAAATAGTAAGAAAAATATGTAATTTGGTAATTTAAAGGTAAGAGCAGAAAAATTAGCATTCCTAGTGTAAAGTGGTTCTGAATGTTATTTCCCAGTTAACAAAGTTTGAACTTCTTTTCCTAACTTTGTCTGGAGGCTGAGATACCCACCAAGAATCTAGGACCACTGAACACGGACTCATACAAGGGCACACACATCGTGTAAAACTTTGGAATAACTGGGGCAGGCAGAAAGAAGCGGATTTCAAGATAAAAGTTAGGTCTCAACAGCAACATCACTAGAAAGTAATATAACAATACTAACAAAATAATTCCCAGCACAGGATCCTATTCTTGGCCAAAAGGTATGAGTATAGGGGTGCCTGGGTGGCTCAGTCATTAAGTGCCTTCAGCTCAGGTCATGATTTCAGGGTCCTGGAATGGAGCCCTGTATTGGGCTCTCTGCCTGGCAGGAAGTCTGCTTTCTCCCTCTCCTGCTCCCCCTGCTTGTGTTCCCTCTCTCCCTATGTCTCTCTCTGTCAAATAAATGAATAAAATCTTTAAAAAGAAAAAAAAAGGTAAGAGTATAGAATAAACGGATTTCCACATGTACAAATTCTCATTCTATTTATCTCCCAGGCAAACTTTCTCATGGAGTTCACACCCAAATGGAGGAATAAACAAAGATAGACTAGAGGCCCAAAAAAACAGAAGATCCCTCCCAGGAGGGTAGTGGCAAGGGTCCCCATGACAAAGGTTCTCCAGCATGCCCCTCTACAGCAAGTCTGGAGAATAATCTGCTGAAACTAGAACAGAAGTCACCGGGAGAAATTTCTTAAGAAGTAAAATTAATTGAACATATTCAGATGAAAAAATACACAACTTGGGGAAGTTTAAGGGTAAAGTGTGGGAGATATGAAAAAAAATTAAGCAAACATAAGACCAATTTTCAAATACAAGGAAATAAAAAATAGGAAGGAAAATGAATGATATTTTATATGCTCTCTAGCTCAGCTTTGATTAGTATTTGCATACCTCTCAGAATGCAAACATTAAAAAATCAACAAACTAAAATTAAGATGTAACCACATTTAGAACTTGGGGCAAGAAGGGTTCGTGTGTGTAAGGAAGTTAAGGTTGCAATATTTAGCAAATAAGAATGCAGCTACAAGATACCTAGTTAAATTTTAATTTCAGATAAATAGGTAATAATTTTTTGTGTAAATATGTCCCAAAAATTGTATGGATAGGGGTTGAAGAAGTGAAAAACCTCTGTATCCTCATCTTCTACAACTGAAAGTCAAAACTGAAAAATGAGTACACAGCATGATAATCCAAATAAGTAAGTACTAAAATATTTAAAAGTGGTTGCCTCTGGAGAACAAGAAATTATGACAAGGAAGGTGGAGTGGTACCGTTTTTTATGCCAACTATTTCTTTTAACAATTTTACTCTTTCTTAACACAAAAAATTTGATTAAAATACCAAGTGAATTGTTTAAATACATCTGAAAAGAAATAAAATAAAATGGAAAAAAAATAAAACAGTAGAAACACATAAAAAATAGATCTGAAGCAAATAAGACAAAATGGTATAATTTGAAAAAGCAGGGTACTTAGGTGTTTGATATATTAATCATTTTTTTGCTTGGGAACACTCAGAACCATCCATGTGTTGAAATTTCAACAAATACTTATAGACTATTGATTTGCAGGATTTCTATATTATTGGACTATTTGGGATTATGGTGGTGAATATTATGGAAGAGTTTGGAGTCATGTCTTTTTATTAATTCATTCATTTGACAAATATTTATTGTGTACCTATTATGGGTACACTATTGGGGAAGGAGAATGTGTTACAGGAAATCAATTTGCTAATCACAAATATAGAAAGACCAACTCAACAACCATTATCAAAATTTCAGTCAGTTCAACTCACTTCTCCACATAGGAAGTGAGTCCTCTTCCCAGTTCCAGACCTCAGAGATCTTAGAGGCTTATCAGCTCTTGTCTGCCATCCTTAAGGGCAGGAACCCACATTCACAGGTCTTTGAGGAATCCTTTCTAATCTAAAATGGCGGCTAGAACAATATCTGAGGAATTTATGTAATTACCATTTAAATGATGCAGAGGTGACAGCAGAGAAAAGGAAATGAGACATAGGGAATCCAGAGGACCCTCTGAAGAAACATCTAGGACTTAATCACAGAATAGGGAGAAGGAAGGGAGATTTAAGTCAGAGATCACTTAGCCTGGGAGCCTGGGAAAAACAGGTTCGCTGGAAGAGAAACAAAAGTGTGGAAGAAGAGCCAGTTTGGGGGGAAGCTAAAAATTCAGTTTTATGCATATTAATTTATCTACCATACTTATGGCTCAGTGACAGTCATGCCTGAGGCACCTCACATTTCTAAAAAAAGTAAATGTGAAAAGCAGACAGGCAGTTCCTTTTTGTCACCTCAACTATCATCGATTTGATTTCTTGAAAGTCTCTTTTACACAACTGTATTTGACTTTCTGCCTCCTTCATCAGCTCATTTATCAGATGCAGCCCTCACTTTCTGGGCTTGTGGAAGATCCGTTTAGCCCAGCCCCGCCCCGGGGAAAATCCCGGGGAAAATCAGGGTTTGGCTCTTCTATGCAGGAGTGCCATCTAGTGGTCAGAGAATATCACCTCGGGCTAGACTGCGCAAGGAATAAAGTGCAAGGGCCGGAAAAGGGGCAGGATGTTCTGCTTTCCGGTTCAATTCCCAGGTACACTGTGGCAAAAACCAGTACCTCTTATCGTCTAAACATGACCGTGAGAGCATATCCAGTAATAGCACTATGAAGTACAACGTCTGATTTTTTTTTCTTTAAAATTTATTTATTTGACAGAGAGAGAGGGATCACAAGGAGGCAGAGAGGCAGGCAGAGAGAGAGGAAGGGAAGCAGGCTCCCCGCTGAGCAGAGAGCCCGACGCGGGGCTGGATCCCGGGACCCTGAGACCATGACCTGAGCGCGGAAGGCAGAGGCTTTAACACACTGAGCCACCCAGGCGCCCCCATCATCTGCTTTTTAATGTATTCTATACGGATGTGGTCCATGGAGAGAACAATAAAACAGTAGAGCTCTCTATCTTGTTTCATTTTTCATATAGTTTTTCATATTTGATGAAGGAATGGTATTTGCAGCCATAAATATAATTTGGCTATCTTAGTATCATTACAGAAAAGTACCTAGCTTGGAAACTGCTCACATATAAATGAGTCCCTTTCCTTAACTCTCTTAAAGTCACTCTCTTCGTTGGCTCTTCTATATACCCCTGATACGCTCTGAAAAAAAACATTAAGCCATTTGATGCCCACGGCCCCAACTCATCTCCCTTCCTGAGACTGACACGAACATTCTGTCAAACCTTTACAGATATTTATATATGCATGTCTTATCTCCCTTGCGAGGCTTTAAGCTTCTTGAGGCAGAATCCATTTCTGACTTATGCATTAAAAGCTCCAAACAGCTGATTACCAAACAGTGTTTCTAATATCAGAGAGTCAAAACATCCTTTCAGAACCCCATGCACAGTAGACTTCCCAGCCAGGAAATATGCGACCTGTACATGCATGCAAAATTTTGCTCATACTCAAGGGACTTCGGCCCCTTGAAGCCCATTCACATGCTGGTCCAGTTAAGAAATCCTGACCTAAAGGAACTTCTGGAACACAATCTATTTTTAAGCCAGAGCATCCTGTATACACAGAACAGGCCCATGCAGAGATACAGAATAAAGCTTGGAAAAACTGACTTCCCCTACTTGGTCAAATCTAGCCCCCTCCAAAAAAATCCGTTTGTGCTTATAGAGATTAGTAGGAGGCCCAGCTGAAATTCCTCAAACCTGGGGAATAAATAAAATGTGGAAATGGTCATCCAAGTGTCCACACAGAATCAAGTCCCCTTCTTTGCCAGGATCCTAAAGAGGGCCTGCCACCATGCCCAGCCCTGCCCTTTGGTGCCCTCTGGCGTCCCAGCATTTTGACCTTAGTGTAAAAAGAAAATCCTTCCCTGTGTACTTAGCACAGGGAACTTAGCCCTGTGTACTATTTTTTCCATAGGTAACACTTTCTCTTCCTTTTTTCTCCATCTCACTCTCCTCTCTCTCTCTCTCTGGGGAAAAATGTCCAAAACACAAAAACAGAGGTTCTTACTCTAAATCTGCCCATGGGTTTGCCCATGGATGGCAAACCTCATACCTTTTGTTTCTACCTTAACCTTCCCTAAAACCCCCTTCCTCATCTAAGAGCACTGAGCAGCTTTGTACCCCTCCTTCCTTCCAAGAAAAGAACTAGATCAGAAAACTCAGTGATATCTTGACCAAATGCACAGGAGATTGCTATGGATTGAGGGGCCCTTCCCTGAGCGGTGAGGAGTGCTATTCCTGCACTTCACAACCCCACGTGACAGCACATCAATAACCCCAGATGCCTTGCTACCCACTCTGCATGACGCTTCCCTCCTTGCTCATGGAAATAGAAGAGTCGTCTCTCCACAACAAAGTTTGATCTTCCACAGTGATTTCTCAATAAGGCTTTTAAAATATATATCTATTTTCACAGCACAGTCCAAATACAAGCATTTCATCTGAGGTTAGGCAAATAAAGTTTTGAGAGTTTACAGCAAGAAGAAATCAGTGATAAAACTTACTTAGCAGTTCTCCATGTGGAGGAGAGAGAGAAGATACGGAGGAAATATGAAATTCAGAGCCCAGTTCTGAAGTAACTGAATCACATGACAGGAGAAATGATTCAACTTTGGGCAAGTACACTGCAGAGGGGCCTCAATTTCTACATCTTTTGAGGGGACTGGACCAGAACAACATCAGCACCAAAGTTCTCCAATAGATGGTCATCTCAGAAACAGGTAAAGCAAAGGCTAGAAGGTCATAAACGTGGCCCACAGATGAGGGCTGGACCGGTCAGACACAACAGGTGAACCAGAAGGTACACTGAGGTAGTCTCCAAATCACCTCAAGTAGCAATGATAGTCAAGACTGTCTCTGCTCAGCATGACACTCACACCAATGTCTTGGAACAATGTCGAGCCGGTTCCAGCAGTTCAGCTCAGAAAGGAATGATCAGCAAATGGCTTCAAAGTAAATGAAGTGTCAAAAAGTACATTCTACCCACCTTAAAAGAAAAGCAGGACTGCACAGTGAGTCCTTAAAGACAGGGTTTCTCAGCTTGGGACTGATACTTTGGGTCAGAAAGTGACCCAATGGTGGGGCTGCCCAGTGCCCTGTAGGATATTCAGAGCATTCTTGGCCTTTACCCGCTAGATCCCGTTTGCACTCCTCACCTCAGCTGTGACAACGGAAAGTGTCTCCCAGCATTGCCAAACGTCCCTGGAGGCAAACTGCCCCAGTTGAGAGCCCTTGCTTTAGGAACACTTTTCATGACCACCTGATCATGAAACAACACCCTAATTTTCCCGACACCTTTCTTTTGCCTCTGGAACTTGACCGCATGGGCATCTCCCTCTTCTCTTAACCTCAACCTCAATTTGTCTTCACTCTGATCTCAGTTTGCTCTCTGCCTGATGCTTTGGCCTTAGCATTTCAAACCATTCTTTGCCCCTAGTTTTTACCTTTATCTAAGATCTAATGCACTGTGGGCAAGCACTGGATCAACATCTCCTCTGGGCCTCAGACTCTACCTTTCCTTCCCCCAAAGCTCTACAGCCAAGATCCAGCCATTTCTCCTACTGTACAGCACTGTCTCCTGAGCCCCAAACCTGAAACCCCAGAAGCCCAGTGCTCAGACCCCTTCCCAAGACTGGGAATCACCAAGAGCCAACTGAGGAAATAAAGCTGTTCTATCTTTATTCCTGAAAACCCCAGAGGCTGACAATATTGTTCTTCCTTATCCTATACCATCTGCTAGGAAGATGGGGCAATGAGACAACACTTCCCCTCTTCCTGTGCAAGGACCTAAAGCAGGACCTTCAGAGAGTCCTGCTTCTCTCTTCTCCCAAACACCCAAAGACCCAACTTGTTTCGTCCTCTGCTCAGCGGGCCTCTGTCCAGCCTCCATCTGTAGTCTTCCTGTTGGTGGGTTCACTTTGCCAACCACACCCTCAGAAACCTCTCTGCACCACAGGGACAAGTCCCCGTCCTCAAAGGTGTTCCAAATACCTTGCACCCTCTTCTTTTTTAGGAACCCATGATGCAAGATTCATTATTCAAAGAGGCTTTCTTAATGAGGTACTTTTCCTGATGTTTCAAGTGAACACATTCCACATTACCGAAACGCAGCCACACTGTGACTTGCTTAACCAGATTCTCAAAGACATGCTTCCTTAATCTCCCTTCTTAACTCCCACTCCACTGAAAATGTTCTCTGCCACCTTCTCCCAACTGTGCCATTGATTGTGTAATACTGAGAAAGTTACTTAACTTCTTCCTGCTTCAGTTTCTATATTAATTGAAAAGGCACTAATAATTTTTGCTTCTTTTTCAGGTCGATCTTTAGTGTTAATAAGGCAGCATATCGAAAATGCAATGAATTCTAACAAGATGCCCAAAGCACCCCCCCCCCTGAAATATTTATCTTCTCTGGATAGTTAACAAACAGGGCTTTCAATTCAATAATGCATTATATTTTATTCCACACAGAAGATACACAGGATGTAAAACTGGTAGTGAAACTTTAATAGAATGACAATCTCCTTAGCCACCAGAGGTGTCAACAAGGATAAAGACTGGCATATGAATGAGGAGTTCTCCATGGGGGAAGCTATTCCAGGAAAGAGTAAGTGACATATGTCAGCTGGGGGACAGCCAAGATTCTAATGTGGGGTACAATGTGGAAGTAGGTGAAGTCAGAAGCCTTTTGTAGGTCTATCATTCTAATATGACTTCTCTTTGGCCCCCAGTGATGTTCATCATAATCTAAGGTGGGCAGTTCATTTACAGTGGACAGCTGTTCTCCTAAATGGGTTGTTTTTATCATTATGGTATCTGCTTTATCAGTGAAAGTGAGAGTTATTCTTGGAATCGATTTTTTTTTTTTTTTGCCCTACACTTAGAAAGTTAAGGAAAAGGCTGGTGTTAATACTTAAATAAAGGGAGTAAGTTTTCTCTGTATTCAATTCCTTCCCAAGAATGAGAGCTAAAGATTTTCTGCGCCATGACCATTGCTGTGCTGGTGGGGGCCAAGGAACTCACTCTTTGTGTCAGGGTTCTTCTGAGGCTCTAGGGACATTAATAAAGAGGTGACTTACAAGAGCATCTCATACAGAGCTCAGTGAATCTCAGGGCACTGGAGACGATCAATTGTGTTTCAGAATTTTTAATTTTCAAGATCCTTTTCTTTTCCCAAGAAAATCTCTCATGAATCAAAAGACTTGGCTATTAAAAATATTATTCCTGTTAAAAATATCCTCTTTGTATCTCTGCAATAAAACTCTCTCTCCTTAGAGTAATGGGAATACCTACAACAGAGTAAGGAAAGGGTCATGTACAAGAAAGCACACAGATTAACCTGCAAGAAATCTTGCTACATGTAATTACATTATATAAGGCAATTCTCCTAATGGCAGAGGACTGTCATTCACGGAACAGTTTGGCACTTTGGGGGTGGCACAGACATATCTTTAAATAACTTTGTGAAAAGATTCAGCAAAGAGAAAAAGGAAAATGATGTGATATCCACGCTGTTAGAAAGAGTGGCATCACTTAACAATGTAGGTCAGGTTGAAAACCCCTAGAAAGGCTGCAAGTGGCTGTCTTCCAAGTGTTAGAAATTATTGGGGCATTTTTAGGAGCACGAACTACATTTTGAAAATAAAAATGCTATTTCCATAATTAATAAGATGTTTATACAGTTATATGGAGTCTTTCACCAGACCTTTAAGTACTAGATTTTTTTCATCTTATTATCAGACTACAGAGCGAATGGTAGTAAACTGATAAAATGCTCTGTGGGAGTTAGCATTCTTTTATCTGTCCTTCCTTGGCCTTCAGTTTACTCAAAATTTTTGTCTCTCAGTAGTTTAATTACATGTGAAAAGACTCCCAGTAACACACTTGTGTTATAGCATATTAGAATTAAATGAAGAGAAAAACTTTTCATTATGGGGTTTTATTGTTATTCATTTGTACATTCATTTGACAATACTGACTCAAGCTGCTGTGTGTTCTCTTAAGCCCCAAGTATTTTATATCCCAGAGCTCTATCCAAGAAGCTACATAAGTAAAAGAAAAGAAAACCTTGTTTTTTCTAATACTATATAGAGATAGCAGAATTTCAACAGGTTCTAGTTTCATCCATTATGAAGCCATCTTACATAAAAGCTGCACTTTTCTTTGTGAATGAACCAGTGCTTGCCATTCCAGTACTCAAGCTGATGTATGCATTAACAAAAATCAAAATGACATAAAAATTGTTTGTCTGATAAATCCATTATATTTGAAATTAACTGTTATTAACAAAAACAAAACCCAACCTAACTAATGGTTTAAAAATCATTCTCTCTTGATTAAAGACAGACATACACACACACATACACACACACACACACACACACACACCAGTTAAATTCATGGAAAAGTTTAGCTTAAAAAAATATAATGCATTTCAAACAACCATTTTTCTTGCCTTAAACTGTAAACCTTATTCTGAGTAAGATTGTAAGAGGAACTAAGTTGTAAAGGAGGAAGAACATCAGAGAGTTCCTTTGATACTGGAAATAGTCCATCCCTGTTCTGAAATAGTTTTGCCCTTATGACTCTGCTCCCAAGGTAGGCTTTTCTGGCATAAGTAAATTTAGCTTTATTTCTGGTACAAGTAGTCTTTCTTCATAAGTGTCACACTGAGCTGGGCTGATTTAGCTTTCTGTCCTCTTTATACCAGCCTTAGCAAGTTTCAAAATATATGGCCATTCAAAGCAAGTTGTATTGCAAGCTTTTCTCATTTGTTTTCACTTATCAAAAAGTTAGAAGAACTATGTGACACTACAGTTCTTCAGGCAATACTAAGTCAAGGTCAGAATTCACTGGTTAACAGGAATGTTTCTTACAAAAAAAAAAAGTGCAAATTCCCAACCAAGAAATAGGGCCAGAATTTGCAGACTGGGAAATTTTCACTAAAACTGAAAATGGATAAACCCCAAAGCTCTCTGAGCAAGGAATTAAGAGGATAACAGCCATAAAGACCCAAAGTTTCCATATCACCGCATTCCTCAAAAATTTTAAATATGCTACTTTTGCAAAGAGATTTCAATTTATGCTGGCAACATTCACCCACAAAGAAAAGAGGTTAATATTAAGGTCACTACAAAGCAAATGCTTTTATTTCATGAGTACTTTAAGTTTTCCTGACTGACATGATTGTTATATACGGCTATGTCTAGGGTTTATGTCTGTCTTTGTATATCTGTGTGATGCCAAATTCTTTTTCACAAAGGCTCTGGCTGATGTCGCTCATGACATTCTGTGGTGGAGATTTATTCCCTGACCTTATACTTTGGAAAGGACAGCCTGAAATACTCAAGAAATTGTGGGACTTAGTAGATTATACTATGAGTTATTTCTCTTTGCCAGAGGAAGTATTACCAACCAAAAGCAGAGGTCCAAAGGGGGTTCCTCCTGATTGCCAGTATCCTCATAGAAGGGCCATCTGAGGCAAAGGTGGTGGTCAGGACACAGAGATAGTGTGTTAGTGCTTTGGCAAGTTTTCATTCACTTCTGAAACCTTGTGATACATCAGACAACACTGAATCTAAAAAGGCATCAGCACATAAAATTAACAAGCGGTACCAAATATACTATACCTTGTTTGGTTTTTTTTTTAATATCACAAGCAAGTTGTAAAAAATGTTTTTCCAAATTACATTCAAACTGAATTTTTAAGGACTATTTCATGTTTAAAATGTTTTGACATGCTAATTACATATTTATTTATATACAACATGAATTGGATTAAAGAACAGAACCCACACTTAGCACTGACTAATTAACTAAGGCTCATAGGAATCGTATTTATTAATTATTTACAATGTTCTTCTTTGTAATGATTTTTTAACATCAACATAAGAGTTGTGCAATTTAACTTTCTGGTGCTGCTTCTCCTTTAACATTTATCCAACAATTAGTTACAAAGCACCACTTACTGGCTAATACTCCAGGTACTAGAGTCACAGGGCTTTGCAAAGTAGGGGTCTTCAAACTCTGGCAACATAATCAGTGCCTGGGGTTAAAGTTAATAAACCATAAAAATCAACCCTAAATCAGTGTGACTTCATGTCATTCACCTCCTATGCCTTCACTTCCCACAATTCTCTACATTTTCATGCACCGAGGAGGATGATCACAAGGGAAAATCAGCAACCACCCCTTCATAATATGTGTCCCAGCACTCCTCACACTGCTCCAGAAGTCCCCATACCCTGAGACCAAAGTGCAGCTCTATTCCCTAACATGCTGAAAAAGCCCAAATCTGTCTCTGTCCCAGATCCTCTCCTGGGCTATGGACCTACACATCCAGTTGCTTCCTCTGCTCTATAGGAAGCTAACCCTCCAGAGTGACCTAAAACTGGACTTCCCAGTTGCCCCCACACATCTAAGACCTCTCCAGAAGAGTTCATCTTGGTGAGTGGCAACACCAGCAGCACGGTGTAGCCAGAAATGTGTCACCCTCCATCTCACTCTCTCTCTCTCTCTCTCTCTCTCACACACACACACACACAACATACTTAGTCCGTTACCATTTCACTACTTCTCATGAGAAGGATTTAATTGTAAATAGAGGAGCTGTTACTCTGGACTCATCATTGAAGTAGTAAGAATCAGAGTCAAAGCTGCTGAGGTTGCCTTTTTCAGTCTATGATGCAAGCAAATGTCATATCCATGCCCAATGTCCATTCAGAAATACCCAGCTGCGGGGGTATTATGACTACTTAGAACTAAGGACATACTGTATTTCTTCTCTTTTGTTCTCCAGGTGGATGCCCTGTTATAGCTTTGTGTCTTCTTGGCTTCCCATATGCATTAAACATAGAAATGAGCTCCCTATTGTTTCAGAATATTTTGTTTCCCCATTTTTACTAGTAGAATGTAGGATTTACATGCTTGGTCTCTTGATGGTAGACATGCGTGAGGACCCAGATAATACTGTTAGAGTCAAGATATTGAGTAAAGTCTGGCTATATGTGGAGAAATCTGTAACATTATATGCTGAGAGCTGAAAGGAAAATGAGACATCCAAAAATGAATTTAGAACACAGAGGTCCCCTCCCTGCTTTATGATAAAGACCACCTACAACAGATACAGGTTATTCTAATGACGGGAAGAATATGTGAAACAAACGAAGTAAGAGAAGCCACATACAAAGTAATAAAACCTGGATGATATTTTTAATATTAAAATAGGAGACATGGTTAAGCCTTGATCAAAATATAATCCATTTGAGCTAGACATGAGATAAAACCTTTCTCCCGTGACAGCTGACATGATAGTTGCATAAAAATATGAACCAGACAAGGCTCTGTCTTATCTTTCCCCCCATCCCCACCCCAGGATTCCAGAGGACCACATAGAGAGAACCTAATGACATTAGCAAATTTTATTTCTCAAATCTGTATCAAACCTTCCCTGCTCCCCAGCCCCCCTCTACTAGCTTGTACTCTGATCTAAATGCTGGTCATCTGACTGTGTCGCCTGTACTTCAGCTATAGCCTTGTAACTGCTCTCCCTGGCTCTGGTCTCTCCTCTTTCCAGTGAATTCTACACATTTTGCATTTGTCATCACAAATTATAAACATGTATTTTTCCTTACTTCTCTACTTACCTCTACCTCTAGTATCTGGCCTTAAATTCCATGAGGGCCTATCCGTAACTCAGCAATGTCACAAAGCTGGAAATAATGTGGACTGAATGTACAAATGAATGTCAGTATCAATAGGGCCTTTTTTGGATTCAAAGCCGGTTCTTGGGCAAGGTTCTCAGGCAAAGTTCCGTGGCTCAGTTTCATTATCTATAAAAAGATTTCGGTATTATTTACCCCAAAAGTTATTAGGAGGATTCACAAAACAGAATACATGTAAACCATTTAAAACAGAGTCCACATGTGGAAGAATTCAATAAAGCATAGCTATTATTATTTATTATAATCATAATTATCATGTTGCTGTTATCATTATTATCGTTATTTAACTCCCTTTAAAAATAGATCGCTCTTGCTTCAAGTTCAAAATCCTTGGCAAAGTATGTCAAATCCAATGTGATCATTGCTATGAACTGAATTCTATCCCCCCAAGGGGCCAATGAGGCCCTTAACCCCAATGTGGTTACATCTGGAGATAGGCCTTCTAGAAGGTAGTTAAGGTTAAATGAGGTCATGAAAAAGAGGTCCTAGTCTGATAGGACTGGGGAATTATAAAAGTAAGTCACAGCCCTCTCCCTCTCTCACTCTCTCTATCTCTTTCTCCATAGGTACACACAGAGGAAAGCCATGCAAGAGGACATATCCACCAGCCTGGGCTAATGCAATCAGGATCATGACTGATTCAGTACACCCCACCCTCCTGCTGTATGGAACAATCTACTTTCTCTTATCTCCATGCCTCAGTGAGAACATCCCTCTCCTTCTTCATTGGCTAATTCATACTCATTCTTCAACAACACCTTACTTCAGGCATTCCCTATTCCAGCCACACTACCTGAGTTTCCACTGCTCTCTTAAGGGCTCCTCCTCTGTGTTGCTTGGGTGCCCTACGATCAGGGCACTGATGACCACCAGCACCACAGACATACTGTAGATGTTCCTCAAATACATATTTAATAAGCATGTCACTCAGATGTCATCTAGGATATTTTTGATCTTCTGCTGATAGGTTGACATCACAGCAGTGGAAAAAATTTCAAATGGGGGGCGCCTGGGTGGCTCAGTGGTTAAAGCCTCTGCCTTCAGCTCAGGTCATGATCCCAGGGTCCTGGGATCGAGCCCCGCATCGGGCTCTCTGCTCAGCGGCGAGCCTGTTTGCCCCCTCTCACTCTTCCTGCCTTTCTGCCTACTTGTGATCTCTCTCTCTCTCTCTCTGTCAGATAAATAAATAAAATATTTTAAAAAAAGAAAAGAAAAAATTTCAAATGGAATATTAGATGCACCTATTATTGAGGTCATCTGGTCATTTTTTCTTTTCTTTTCTTTTCTTTTTTTTAAGATTTTATTTATTTATTTGTCAGAGAGAGTGAGCACAGGAAGACAGAGTGGCAGGCAGAGGCAGAGGGAGAAGCAGGCTCCCTGCTGAGCAAGGAGCCCGATGTGGGACTCCATCTGAGGACGCTGGGATCATGACCTGAGCTGAAGGCAGCCACTTAACCAACTGAGCCACCCAGGTGTCCCATCTGGTCATTTTTAAAAGTTGCTTGGCTACTGCTTCCTTTTCATCTGTCTCCCTCTTTT
Source organism: Mellivora capensis (assembly GCA_004024625.1). Lineage (NCBI taxonomy): Eukaryota > Metazoa > Chordata > Mammalia > Carnivora > Mustelidae > Mellivora > Mellivora capensis. The sequence goes on along the minus strand of PISX010000439.1, from coordinate 130,664 downwards.
TTTATTTGCTCATCTTCACCACCAACAGCTGTACCATCACCACCACAAAATATGTATTCTTGCTAACTCAAAGCATCTTAGCTATGTCTTTTTTTTTTTTAAGATTTTATTTATTTGACAGACAGAAATCACAAGTAGGCAGAGAGGCAGGCAGAGAGGCAGGCAGAGAGAGAGGAGGAAGCAGGCTCCCTGCTGAGCAGAGAGCCCGATGCGGGGCTCAATCCCAGGACCCTGGGATCATGACCTGAGCCAAAGGCAGAGGCTTTAACCCACTGAGCCACCCAGGCGCCCTAGCTATGTCTTTTTTTCATGACTTCTAATCCATGCCTTTAAGACTCACATTCCATTCAAGTGGAATTTTCCCAAAAACAGTTCCCGCACTATTATGAATTCTTATACGTTTTCCCTAAAAGACCTCACTGTAGATGAATGATGTAGGCTGACAACTAAATGCAACTTAGCAGTGCCCCCTAAAGTGAATCTGTCCCCAGTGAAGGCAAAGCCCAGGGAATTGATTCCCACTGGATGTCAAGAAAACAGGATAGAAACTTTCAGAACTCTGGTAACTGCTGTAATAATATGAGAGAAAGAGAAAGAAAAGAAAAACAGCATGCACCTCAAGAGGGGTGCAAAAGGATCTAACTCTATTGTTAGGACGACTACAAAGGTACGATCAGACAAACCATCTACTTTCTCAACCAACTCTTCCACTGGAGCCCAAACATGAAATTCATTGGAAAATGTTATCAATACAACTGTAAATTTTTATTTTATAGATACGGCTGAAGTATATCTCTATATCAGATGACATAGAAAAAAATAACAAGTAATTTCTGGGGCCAGAAAGATATATTTAAAATGTTTACATTATAAACTCTATTTATCTTCACAATAACAACCTCAATGTCCATCTTTTCCTTCCAGTTCTGTCTTCTGTGAAATCCTTTTAAACACCCCCTTGGTTTCTGGGGCACCTGGGTCACTCAGTGGGTTAAAGCCTCTGCCTTCAGCTCAGGTCATGATCCCAGGGTCCTGGGCTCTTTGCTCCGTGGGGAGCCTGCTTCCCTCTCTCTCTCTGCCTGCCTCTGCCTACTTGTGATCTCTGTCTGTCAAATAAATAAAATCTTTAAAAAAAAAAAACACCCCTTGGTTTCTTCATTCTCATCATGATCTCATTCACAATATAAGAATAATAACAGCTTACTGTTGTTGTAAGAAGCATGAGATGTTTTCCAACATTTTAATATTATGCGCAATGGTAACCCAATGCAGCATCAATTGTTCTAATTGGTACCAAGTAATCAAATATGGATACACATATCATTGTGTAACCCATTTTATTTTTCCCATCCTTGGTTCTCATAATAAAAGGCGAATAATATTTTCTTTTCTTCATTTTAAAATAAACAGTCTTCCCCCTCTCTGGGCAATCTTTTTAAACTTGTGAGTCAATACATTCTTACAGAAGGAATAACAGCTCTGACTCAGGGCCATGGAAGAAGCTTTCCATAATAAATTACAATGATTAGTGCTACTAGACAAAGTGCTTCAGCTCCTGTAGCAAATTCTTCCCAGCTCCTTTCATTAATCAGTCTGCTTACCTGGGTTTATCATTAGTGCCAGGCCTTTCAACTTGGTGCCTGAACCAATTAATACATAATTTAAATCAGAAGCATGTTTAAAATTCTATCAGACTATCCTGTAGTGACTGGAGTACATCATCCTGCATTAATTCTATAAGTTTGTTTGTAAAAGTAATTAATTATTGCTGACAATAATAAGTTTCTGAGGCAAAACCTACTTTTTCTCCTATTCAATATTCCTTTCTGCATGCAACTGATAATATTATCTGCAAAGTGTAATGGCAGGTATCCATGGGATGAAAAATATCATACTAAGTCCACATCCACACTGCTTGCCAGATTTTTCTTGAGGTTTTCAATCTATCACACCAACCTCACAATATTGGTGGTAACAGAGGATAAAACTTGCAACGATTCCAAAACTTACAAAATAAGTTGAACTAGGTGGAACTATTAGTACCTCCTTATTCACTGATTTCATAAATGAAGAGATGAATGACAATAACAAAGACCCCCCTCATCATTTTTCCCCATGACCTACAGGTAGTGTGAAGAAGATTATGCACACAGACTCCAATGACAAGCTACTTGCCAGAAATGAAAGTGAAAGCAAAGGGCTTTGTTTAAAATGCATCAGGAACTGTCAAGTGCTGAAAATAAAATCTTTGATCATCCTTATTCTGGTTCTCATTTTAACCAAATTTCCACTAATAGCTATTTAGAACCTTACAGCGATATTAATATGGTTGCCCCAGACTAGGTATTAGGCTTCAGTGTATATGACAATTTTCTCTTAGAATAAAATTTTCATTTGATTCCTCCTGCTCAGAGAAAATTATTTTACGCATTATTTGTTGTTATCCAAGAGCTATACACACCCAACCTCCAATATACACACACACAGATACACAAAATTCTTTATCAAGAGCCCTGATTTTTTTTTTTCACTTTCTGGTGGTCATATGCCTTAGGAGAGCCGAGACCCGGGGGATAGGGAGATAAAGCTTAATTACTATAAAGCAGTCATGATCATGCCTTTCTCCCTGCTAGTGACCAACTTTCAATGGTCAGTTTTAAGTCCATTAAAAGTCTAGCAAAAGTCACATGAAGGGGATATGCTGGGGGACTTACGGGAAATTTTTTTTAATTAAAAACAAGTATCAGAGAAAACAATTATTCTTTCTGCCTTGGAGTTTGTAGTGGCACTAGGAGCTGCTGCTGCCATCTTGAAACAATGAGGGTCATCTGAGGACAAGTGTCAACACACTGAGGATAACAGAGCAGAAAGATGGAAAAATCTGAATTGCTGATGACATTATTGAATGAACTATATAGTTGTCCAACGTTAGAATCACTTTACCTCAGGGCTTCCACTTATGGAAAATAATAAATATCTTTATTCTTTAAGCCATTTTGTTACAACAAATATGTTATCTGCAGTTGAATGCATCTCATCTGATATAGCAGCCAAGGTTCTTTGCTCAATAGCTCCCCAAAACACTGTATTTCCAGAAGGACACATACAAATGTAAAATAAATAATTAAGCCAAGATATAAATTGAACAACTAGAATGATCTCACACCCTGACTTTTTATTAAGTTTAATCATTTTAATTGTCCATGTAATTTTATGTCAAGATATTAGAATCCTCTCTTGTGTTTACACTGTAACTACCAGAATTCATTCACAGTACAGAGTACAATCTGGAAATTAAGACCCCATGCTCTAGATTCGTATACACAGGGATCTGGTCTTAGCTCTCCCCCTCCCTAACAACATAACCTCCCTAATCTTCAGTTCTTTCATCAGTAGAGTAGGAATAATGAAAGTACATATTTCTCTGCATTAATGTTGGCATGATGAGCTAATTTATGTACCTGCTTTAGCACTTAGCATATAACAATGATTCAACAAATGTTGGCTATAAAAAAAAATAATACATATGCAAACACCAATATTACAAAGAATAAGGATTTAGGTCTTTAGCATATTAAAAATATCAACCTACAAAGCACAGCTATATAATTTTATACAGCTAATGCTATTCTGAAGTAAGAAAAGTCAGAGAAACTCCAGGAGGACTTGTGAAAGAGATCTAAGTCTCAGTTTTCCTTTCAAAAGAACAAGATCAGACTTGGTTAAATGAGGATTATTCAGATAAGAGTATGCTAGCTTTATTTGCACGTAATGTGCTCTATCACACACAAAATATTATTATATCTAAAATCTGTTGTGTAAAATAAGTCAGTACATGCAAAAAAAGGCAGACTCTGCAGCTTTATTTAAATATATGCATCATCAAGGAGTTAAGATAGCGGAAAGGTAGGGGGACCCTGGGCTGTTCGTGTCCCTTGAACTCAGCTGTATTGAGGTCAGATAACTAGGAACACTCAGAAAATAGACCTGAGAACTGGAAGAAGGATTTCCATGATTGGAGGGAGACTAAGTAACATATGTGAGCAGTTTGGCTCCTTTAAGATTTGGAGTTTTGGATCCTAGCTGTGCCAAAGATAAAATATAGGAGAGTTGAGTACCAGGTGTGCTGAGGTCCTTTGCTTTTCTGTGAGGACTTCCTAAACAGTGGGGATGTGAGATCCTCTGTCCCCAGAGAGTGGGGTGACACCATTTTACCACCACCCACCACTCCCACACCCTACCACTGCCACCATACCACCACCAACACAGCTGGACATCAAAAAGCAACACAGCAGTCCCCAGTGAATATAAGGGCCACTTACAACAAACCTGGCCCCCTTATACTTGGCAAGTGGGGTTTTTTTAATGTTTTAATTTTCATTATTTTTTTATTTCTTTTCAGTGTTCCAGAGTTCACTGTGTATGCATCACACCCAGTGCTCCATGCAATACGTGCCCTCCACAATACCCACCACCACGCTAACCCAATCTCCCACCCCTCTTCCCTCCAAAACCCTCAGTTAGTTCCTCAGAGTCCACAGTCTCTCATGGTTGTCTCCCCCTCCAATTTCCCCCAACTCCCTTCTCTTCTCCATCTCCCCATGTCCTCCATGTTATTCCTTATGCTCCACAAATAAGCGACACCATATAATAATTGACTCTCTCCACTTGACTTATTTCACTCAGCATAATCTCTTCCAGACCCGTCCATGTTGACACAAAAGTTGGGTATTCATCCTTTCTGATGGAGGCATAATACTCCATAGTACATATGGACCATATCTTCTTTATCCATTCGTCCACTGAAAGGCATTCTCAACAAGATCCTAGCTGATAGGATCCAACAGTATATTAAAAATATTACCCACCATGACCAGGTGGGATTTATCACTGGGTTGCAATGGTGGTTCAATATTCACAAATCAATCAATGTGATAGAACAAATCAATAAGAGAAGAGAGAAGAACCACATGGTCTTCTCAATTGATGCAGAAAAAGCATTTGACAAGATACAGCATCCATTCCTCATTAAAACACTTCAAAGTGTAGGGATAGAGTGAACATACCTCAACTTCGTAAAATCTGTCTATGAAAAACCCACAGCAAATATCATCCTCAGTGGGGAAAAGCTGACAGCCTTCCCTTTTAGATCAGGAACACGACAAGGATGCCCACTCTCCCCACTCTTGTTCAACATAGTGTTAGAAGTCTTGGCAAGTGTTTTTATGACAAGGGTAAGATTCACTCTGAGACAGCACAGCAGGCCTCTCCCCCAAAAGAGCAAAGCAGGCAGTACACCGCAAGCACCATGTCTACTAATAATATAGTACTTAAAAGTCCCCTTCAGTTCTGGTGGAAAAAGGACCAGGCTGTATTTTTTTTTCCTTACTCTTTATTTTTTGTTATTTTTCTTTCGGAATCAGGTTTATAGTTTTTGTTTGTTAGTTTGTATTTTCATTTCCTTTTCTCTCTCTCTCTCTCTCTCTCCCCCTCTTTGGCAGGGAAGGAATCAGGCTTCTTTTTTTCTTTTCTTTTTCTCTATTTGTTTTTCCTTTCTTTTTCGTTGGAATTAGGCTTACAGTTTTTTTGATTGTCTGTTTGGGATTTTTCATTCCCTTTCTCTCTCTCTCTCTCTTTCTCTCTCTCTATTTTTAAGCATGCTCTTTCCCTCCCCCTATCCTTTTTCTTTGTCTTTCTCTCCTTTTTTCCCAGGCTGCTTTCAACAAACAAATCAAAGCACACCTAGATAAAGATCCAAGCACTCCCCACTGCAAGCAAGGAGGAACTCTGCAGAGGACTGAGCAGTGGGAAAGAGCAGCCAAAACACAATAGCAGAGAGCACAAAGCATACACCAGAAACACTTCATAAAGTGCCAGGCCCTCAATAGTGTATGGCTTCTTTTTAATATAACATTACTCTGAGGTGCAGGAAACATAACAAGCTATCATAACATGCAAAAGATAGAAACTTAGCCAAAATGACAAGATGGAGGAATCTCCCCTAAAGAAAGGTAAGGCAGATACCACAGCCAGGGACTTGCTCAAAACAGATATAAGCAATATATCTGAACAACAATTTAGAATAGTCATAAGAATACTGGCTGGATTTGAAAAAAGCATAGAAAAGAAACCCTGTTACAGATCTAAAAGACCTAAAGACTAGTCAGGCTGAAATAAAAAATGCTATAACTGAGAAGTAAAACAAACTGGATATAATCACAATGAGGACTGAAGAAGCAGAGGAGAGCCTAGGTGATATAAGAAATAAAATTATAAACATTGAAGAAGCTTAAAAGAAGAGAGAAAGAAAACTACTAGATCATGAAGCCAGACATAGGAAGCTCAAAGATTCCATAAAGCACAATATTATCCATATCATAGGAGTCCCAAAAAAAAGAAGAGAGGGAGAGAGGGGCAGAAGGTTTATTTGAACAAATTACAGCTGAGAACATCCCTTATCTGGGGAAGGAAACAGGCATTTAAGTGCAAGAGACACAGAGAACTCCCTTCAAAATCATCAAAAAAGGTCAAAACAACAACATATCATAGTGAAACTTGCTAACAACAAAGATAAAGAGAGAATTCTGAAAGCAACTAGGGAAAAAAGGTCCTTAACGTACAAGGATAGACACATAAGGCTGGCAGCAGACATGTCCACAGAGACCCTGCAGGCCTGAAAGGAGTGGCATGATAATTTAACAAGCTAAGTGGGAAAAATATGCAGCCAAGAATACTCTATCCAGCAAGGCGGTCATTCATAATAGGAGAGGTAAAGAGTTTCCACGACAAACAAAAATGAAAAGAGTTCATGGCCACTAAGCAAGCTCTGGACGAAATATTAAAGGGGACACTTCGAGTGGGAAAGAGAGACTAAAAGTAATAAAGACTAGAAAGGAACAGAGACAATCTACAGGAATAATGACTTTACAGATAATAAAATAGCACTAAGTCCATATCTTTCAATAATTACTCTGAATGTAAATGGACTCTGAGCAATGCTGCTTACAAGAGACTCATTTTAGACCCCAAAACACCTCCAGATTGAAAGTGAGGGGGCAAAGAACCACTTACCGTGCTAATGAACATCAAAAGAAAGCTAGAGGGGGAGCCTGGGTGGCTCAGTTGGTTAAGCGACTGCCTTCGGCTCAGGTCATGATCCTGGAGTCCCGGGATTGAGCCCCGCATCGGGCTCCCTGCTTGGCAGGGAGTCTGCTTCTCCTGCTGACCTCTCTCCTCTCATTCTCTCTCTCTCTCTCTCTCTTAAATAAATAAATAAAATCTTAAAAAAAAAAAAAAAGCTAGAGTAGCCATCCTTATATCAGATAAACTAGATTTAAAACCAAAGACTGCAATAAGAGATGAAGAAGGCCACTATATCATAATAAAGGGGTCTATCCTGTAAGATACAACAATGATAAATATTTATGCCCCTAACTTGGGAGCAGCCAAATACATAAATCAGTAACAAACTAAAGAAGCTCAGTGATAATAATACAAGAGAAGTAGGGAAATTTAACACCCCACTCACAACAATGGACAAATCATCCAAGCAGAAGATCAACAAGGAAACAAGGGCTTTAAATGACTTGCTGGACCAGATGGACTTAACAGATATATTCAGAGCATATCATCCGAAAGCAGCAGAATACACATTCCTTTAAAGTGCACATGGAACATTCTCCAAAACAAATCACATACTGGGTCACAAATCAGGCCTCACCTGGTACAAAAACACTGAGATCATACCATGCATACTTTCAGACCACAATGCTATGAAACTTGAAGTCAACCACAAGAAAAAAATTGGAAGAACCACAAATACATGGAGGTTAAAGAACATCCTACTAAAGAATGAAATGGTTGGGGTGCCTGGGTGGCTCAGTCAGTTGTGTCTGCCTTCAGCTCAGGTCATGATCCCAGTGTCCTGAGATCGAGCCCCACGTCAGGCTCCCTGCTCAGTGGGGAGCCTGCTTCTCCCCAACCACCTGGCACTCTCCCTGCTACTACACTCTTTCTCTCTGTGTCAAGTAAATAAACAAAATCTTTTTAAAAAAATGAATGGATCTACCAAGAAATTAAAGAAGAAATAAAAATGTACATGGAAGCAAATGAAAATGAAAATGCAACAGTACAAACCTTTGGGATGCAATAAAGGTGGTCCTAAAAGGTAAGTATATAGCAATACAGGCCCTCCTCAAGAAACAAGAAAAGTCTCAAATACACAACTTAACCTTACACCTAAAGGAGTTGGAAAAAGAAAACCAAATAAAGCTTAAATCCAGCAGGAGAAAGGAAATGATAAAGAGCAGAGCAGAAATCAGTGAAATAGCAACCAAAGGAAGAGTAGAACAAATCAACAAAACTAGGAGTTGGTTCTTAGAAAGAAGTAAGAAGATTGATAAAGGGGTGCCTGGCTGGCTCAGTGAGTTAAAGCCTCTGCCTTCAGCTCAGGTCATGATCCTAGAAACATATAAACTACCAAAACTGAAAAAGGAAGAAATAGAAAATCTGAACAGAGCCATAACCAGCAAAGAAATCAGTAATGAAAAATCTCCCATGAGTCCAGGACTGGATGGCTTCCCAGAGGAATTCTACAAAACATTTAAAAAAGAATTAATACCTATTCTTCTGAAACTGCTGAGACTGTTCCAAAGTTTAGAAATGGAAGGAAAACTTCCAAATTCATTCTATGAAGCCAGCATTACCTTGATCCTAAAACCAAACACTCCATTAAAAAGGAAAATTACAGATGAATATTCCTGATGAACATGGACATAAAATTCTTGCCAAAATATGAGCCAATAGGATCCAACATATATTAAAAGGATTATTCATCACTACCACATAGGATCCTAGGCTGCAAGGGTGATTCAACATTTATAAATCAATCAATCAATCAATCAATCAGTCAATGTGATACACCACATTAATAAAAGTAAGGATAAGAACCATAAGATCCACTCAATAGATGCAGAAAAAGCCTTTGACAAAAGGCTTTCTTTCTTAATAAAAAGCTTTCTACAAAGTAGGAATAGAGGAAACGTACCTCAACATCATAAAGGCTATATATATATATATATAGTTTTATATATATAGATAGATAGATAGATATAGATATAGATATAGATATAGATATAGATATAGATATAGATATAGATATGAAAAACCCACAGCTAATATCATCCTCAATGGGGAAGAACTGACAGCTTTTCCCCAAATGTTAGGAACATGACAGAATGTCCACTCTTACCACTGTTGTTCAAAATAATACTGGAAGTCCTAGCCTCAGAAATCAGGCAACAAAAAGAATAAAAGGCATCAAGATAGGCAAGGATGAAGTCAAACTTTCACTCTTCAGAGATGACATGATATTCTATGTAAAAAATCCAAAAGACTCCATCAAAAAATTCTAGAAGTGATACAGGAATTCAGCAAAGTCACAAGATATAATATCAACACACTGAAGTCTGTTGTATTTCTATACACCAATAATGAAGCATCAGAAAGAGAAATCAAGGAATCAATACCATTTACAATGGCACAAAAAAACATAAGATACCTAGGAATAAACCTACCAGAGAGGTAAAAGATCTGTATTCTGAAAACTATAGAACACTTACAAAAGAAATTGAGACCCAAAGAAATGGAAAAACATCCCATGCCCATGGATTGGAAGAACAAATATTGTTAAAATGTCTATGCTATCCAAAGCAATCTACACATTCAGTGCAACCCCTATCAAAATAATACCAGCATCTTTCACAGAGTTGGAACAAATAATACCAAATTTGTATGCAACCAAAAAAGACCCCAAACAGCCAAAGGATTGTTGAAAAAGAAAACCAAAGTTGGAAGCATCGCAACCCTAGACTTCAAGCTCTATTACAAAGCTGTAATCACCAAAACACTATGGTATTGGCACAAAAACAGACATATCGATCAATGGAACAGAATAGAGAACCCAGAAATGGACCCTCAACTATATAGTCAACAAATCTTTGACAAAGCAAAAGAATATTCAATCAAAAAAGACAGTCTCTTCAACAAATGATGTTGGGAAAACCGGACAGCCGCATACAGAAGAATGAAAGTGGACCACTTTCTTATACCACACACAAAAATAAATTCGAAATTGACCAAAGCACTAAATATGAGATAGAAAACCATCAAAATCCTGGGAAGAACACAGGCAGCAACCTCTTTGACTTTGGCTATAGTAACTTCTTACTAGACACATCTCCAGAGGCTAGGGAAACTAAAGCAAAAATGGACAATTGGGACCTCATAAAGATAAAAAGCTTCTGCACAGAAAAGTAAACAATCAACAAGATTAAAAAGCAAACTATGGAATAGGAGAAGATATTTGCAAATGATATATCAAATGAAGGGCTAGTATCCAAAATCTATAAAGAATTTATCGAACTCAACACCCAAAAAAAACCCAAAAAATCCAGTGAAGAAATGGGACATTTCTCCAAAGAAGACATATGAATGGCTAATAGACACATGAGTGATGCTCAACATCACTCATCATTAGGGAAATACAAATCAAAACCACATTGAGATACCACCTCACACCTGTCAGAATGGCTAAAATTAACAACTTAGAAAACAACAGATGTTGGCAAGGATGTAGAGAAAGGGTAATCCTCTTACACTGTCGGGCAGAATGCAAACTGGAGAAGCCGCTCTAGAAAACAGTATGGAGGTTCCATAAAAAGTTAAAAATAGAACTATCCTATAACCCAGCAATTGCACTACTAGGTATTTATTTAAAGAATGCAAAAATAGTGATTTGAAGTAGCACAAGCACCTGAATGTTTATAGCAGCAGTGTCCTCCATAGCCAAAATATGGAAAGAACCCAGATGTCCATCAACAGATGAATAGATAAAGATGTGGTATATACATATATACAATGGACTGTTTCTCAGCCATCAAAAAGAATGAAATCTTGTCATTTGCAATGACGTGGGTGGAACTAGAGGGTATTATGCTAAGCAAAATAAGTCAGTCAAAAAAAGACAAATACCACATGATTTCACTCATGTGGAATTTAAGAATCAAAACTGATGAACATGGGGAAGGGAAGGAAAAATAAAATAAGAAAAAAACAGAGACGGAAACAAACAGTAAGAAACTCTTAACTCTAGGAAATAAACTGAAAGTTGCTGGAGGGGAGGTAGGGGAAGGATAGGGTAACTGGGTAATGGGTTTAAATTAATGAGGCACTTGATATAATGTTATATGCAAGTGATGAGTCACTAAATTCTACCCCTGAAACTAAAAATACATATGTTAACTAACTTGAATTTAAAATCTAAAATATTTAAATATATATTATATATAAAATTTAGAAATATATAAATATATATTTTAAGATCTAAAAATTTAAATATATAAATATAAATTTATAAATATAAATATATATGTAAAGGTTGAGTATTAGTAATACTCAAAGTTCCAAAGGAGCTTTCTTTTTAACTCTGGCAATAACCCTGGGCTGCATATTAGAAACAAAGGCAAAAATTATGATAATGTAAAAACCAAAGTCAGAAAAAAAATTTCTAATAATCAATGCAATATGCTCACAAAAATTCATTAAAATGTAGAGTCAGGGAAAAAACAGTATTTTCAATTGTTAAAAACTTCTCTGCACAACGATTATTAGATTATGGATAATATATATGTATGTGTTGGCTAATAACTAAGCAGAGAAAAGCAATTAACACATTTTTAAATTGGAATTTAATTTAGACTTCTATCATTAAGACTATTTACTTATTTTTTTAAACGGTTTGCTCCAGCAATACCTTGAATCTTTCAACAAATATTTATTGAACACCTATCAGATGCCACGCCATGAACAAGGCATCCAAGCACTATGGATACATCTATCCATAAACATGACCCAACCAGATGGACATCTGATCTGGGCTATAACATGGACATGGTCACAGTGCTAAAGAAGATATTTACGGCAATGAAATTTGAAGGCTTAAGATTATTTCAATTTCACCAATAATGATATCTGCAATCAAGGCCAAAATAATTGCTCTAGGTTATGATTACATCAACAAACACAAATGAACATTAATGGATGAACTAAGCAATTAGTTCCTGAAGCATCAACTAGCATAGGAGGTCTATAATGGCTCTTTCACCAAACCCCTGAGGCCAGTTCCACACATCTATTTAATTCTCCCAGTGTCTGGTTTGGTGCCTCCCTCACAAGAGGCATTCAATAGCGCTTCAATGAATTCAGCATAACATTCTAAAAAGCTCCTGTTTCTTTACCTAGCCAATAAATGATGGCTCTACTTTCTTAGATGTGGCTAGTTAACAACCTTGTTATGTAAATTAATTGGCTCTGGATTTCCTCATTTTTAAAGCAAGAGGACTCCACCAACCTCCTAGGGTGGTTGTAAAGATAAAACAAGATGACATATATGAATTTTTCTGAAAAATAGTAGACATCCAATAAATGTTATTGCCTTTTTCTTTATTGCACTCCTCTCCCCTCCCCTGTTCTATAGAAACAAACATGACAATGTTTTCTTCAGTTAATATATACAAAAGACAATTAACAATAACTACTTTTGAGCCAGCTTTGGTTATTTCACTTCAAACGTATTACATGTAGGTAGAACTATTTTGCATCTTACATTTACTTTATTAAGTTATGGATTACAAATTACTTTAGAAATAAGGCAGACTATTCTGTTGAAGGAAATTATTGTACATGCAAATAGGACTAAAATTCTGCTAAGAAAATAAAATATTTTATTGGGCTTAAGCTAATTTTACCATGGTCGTGAATCTAAGAATGAATATTAATCAGAGAAACTCTTTTTAGGGAACAGACATGTCTGAATTCTGAGTTTGAAACAATTATATCCCGGCCATAGAAAACAGATTCAGGCTGAGGGTCTAAGAGAAATGAGTGTGCACCCACATCTGGCAAGTTGTACCCTTTGGGGTCTATTTCAGTTGGCAGTGTTTGGACTCAGTGTTGGCATGTGATACACATGAAGCTAACTCCAAACTTAAGGGAGAGGCAGGCATAATCATATCTTGACTCCACAGCAGGGGAATAAAACACACACACACCAAATGAGCGCTCTTGGCCAGTACTGGGCTTAGAGGTCTACAAACATTTTCTCACATAATCCTCACACAAATTTATAAAGTAAACACTATGACCCCACTTATGAGATTTGGAGGCTAAGTAATTTTCTCAAGGCTACAAACATGGGTCTGTCTGCTGGCAAATGCTGTATTTCTAACAAAATCTCAATTTCCCCCCTTGTTTATCTTAAAGGGTTTTCTAGAACACTACAACTGTATTTCCTGTCAATAACTGCTTATTACCCACGTACCCAGAGTAATGGAGCTTGCACCTGAACGTAAATGCCTACATCACTACACATACTGCTGAAGTCCACTGACACTTTCTGTGGCAAGGCTTCATAGACAGAGGAAACAGTGCACTGATTTATGTTATAGCAAATTCCTTATTGTCAGAAACCACACTGAGTAGCTTCTCCAGAATTTGGATTGGACTGTGAGTCTTCCTTCTTCCCTGTCTTGTCATGGCACTTGTGTTCTACAACATAACTGCTTGTTTGTATGTCTCCTTGTGGACAGGGATTTGGGTTCACTGAGTTTCACTAGTGTTACTACCATTCAGTAGGGATTGGCATGTGGGGTGAAGCCTACTTACCACCCCCACGCCTGAGCATTTCCCAAGGGCATCTTCTGGGCATTCTCAGGGCTTTATCCAAAAAGCAGATGGTGAGTGAGGACAAGAGAATTAACAGATACCAGAAACCTGGAGAGTCCCATAGTAATGCCCTGAGGGGTCCTTGGCCAGTTGCCCCAAGGAAAGGGTTAAATTAAAAATGCTCCCTCTGGATGCCACTGAAAGTCACATGGCAACAGCACTCAAGAAAATACTTAACCAGGTAGTTTTCAGGTCCTATATTCACCTTTCCTAAACTCTTACACGGATAGGCACAGATCAGCTAGGGGGGGATTTTTTTTTTTTCCAAAGCTGATAACATTTTCTTAACCCACCAACCAGCTGGCTGGTCCTTATACCCCTCCGTGAGTGAGAACATGTGAGTATATGAGTGCGTGCGTGGCCAGTACGTGACCCACACTGTCTCAACAGTTGTATTTCCCTAGCACCCTGATGAATATGCTGATCCACTTTACTATTGCTCCCCCCAAAGATCCTGGGACCACTCAGTTCATCTCAGTTCAACAAACATCGTTTGTTTGTCTTCCTTTGGCCAGGAACAATGCTGGGAAACTGAGAAATCCAAGATAATAATGTGTGCTTTCTGCTTTTTAGGATGTTCCCACCTGGAGGATGAATACCTCATTTTAATATGGTGTGCTAACTGGTGTGAGACAAGCCTGGGAGAAAGCAGCCTGTAGGACATGAGGTCTTAGCAGAGTCCTGAAGAACAGGTAAGAGTGAGTCACTTGAAGAAGAGAAACAGAGAATTCCAGAAAGAGGAAACAACATAAGCAAAGCCACACATTAAAGAGCATGAAATGTACAGAAAGACAAGACTTTCATATCAACAAGATGCAAGATAGGGAATGGTGAGTCCTAGGCCTGGAGAGGCAGCAGGAGCAGAGAGAGATGGGCTTTATCAGCCTAAGATCAGGGTCTACTTCATCTTGCAGATGAAGGCCGGCCATTGGAGCACATTTAAACAAGAGAGGGCAAGGTCATATTTGCATTTTCAATAGATGACTCAGGCAGCCAGGAGACCATTAGGAGGCTATATAGCAATCCCAGAGACAGATGATCATGAGGTTGGACAAACCATAGAATCACAAAATATTTAGGAGGACCTCAGAGGATCTAGCAACTGATTGGAGGAGTAAGATGACAGTATCCAAATATGCCACAGCAGTGTCACTGATTGAACAGACCACTGAGGGGGGGCGGCAGTTTGGGGAGGGGAGTAGGCTTGGCTGAGGGCAGGGGAGGCCATGAACATGTTAATTTATGGGATATGCAACCAGTCAGTAGACTTCTATATAAGACTGCAACTCAAGACAAGAGAAATACTTTTGAGAATAAACAGCACATAGACCAGAGGTTGCAAACTGACAGACGTGGGTCAAGTCTGGAGTGAAGACATGTTTTGTTTATCTTCCTAAGCATGAGATGCTCAAAATTTTTTATTCTATTTTTATGCTGCCATTGTGTAAAATATATGCAAAATATCACAAATCCAAATTTATGACACCTCTTGAAAAATTGGGAGAGCTAGCCACTTTAAGCCCATATTCCCTTATGGCACCAGTTAAAGACCTGAGCAGCCCCTTTCTACCTCAGCTGGGTCCTGACTGTTGTCGGCCCTCTGTGAAGATCAGGATGAACAGTTATTTATCATGTGCTGGTACCACTGTTTTTTTTTTAGAGCAGAACTAAGAGAAAAGTAAAATATGTATTGCACTGCCATTACTGTAAAATCTTAGAATTAATATATTCACATTATCTTCTTGGGTCCTGAAGTATATGCATTTGTAATTCCTGTTTTAGACTTTTTCTGAAGAAAACAATTGTTCAAGGACACCTGGGTGGCTTAGTCGGTTAAGCATCCAACTCTTGATTTCAGCTTGGGTCATGATCTCAGGGTCGTGAGATTGAGCCCCACGTCATGACGGCTTGGCACTCAGCACAAAGTCTGCTTGGGATTCTCTCTCTCCCTCTCCCACATTCCCTTCCCTCTTCTCTCTCTCTCTCACTCTAAAATAAATGAATGAATCTTAAAAAGAGAGAGAGAGAGAGAGAAAAAAAATAGATGTTTATAAATGCATTCTATTTTTTTAAAATATAATTTTGAACTATAATTTAAATATAAAATGAACTAACACTTCCTGTTACCTCTGATGTCAGCATCTATAAATTACTAGGTGCTGTTCTCACAGTTAGTGAATGCTTAGCGATGGACAGGCAAAAGAGATTTCTTAAAACTGTGAACAGATAGAACTTACTAAAAATATCACAAATATATATATATATGTATATATATATATATATATATTCATATATATTTACCACCTGCTTCAAACTATTTGGGGGTTAATATAAATATACAGATCAGATATTTTGGTCAAATAATATGAATTCAATAAAGCTTCATCCTACAAAATATAATAATAGATGAAGAAAAAACACAACATAAGCTAATGATTCGTAACAACTACAAAACACTTAGATTTGGGAATTTCTGATATATCCAGTGTTTCCTAACTGTTTCACCTTAGAAAAATGGAAGCATGAATGTAACATGATGATTTTGTATTAACTGCGGGAATAATCTAATAACCTGAGCCCAACTGTGCATTATTAGAACTTCATTACTACTTGAGACAAAAAAAAAAAAAAAATTGGGTACATTACAATCTATGTGGTTTAAAACCCCTCTGTATTCAAACAGAACAATATACATTTTCCCTTTCATTACTTTTCTCTTTATTTCATTACCAGAGAAGTATAAATAATATGTGAAGGGATCGAAAGACAATCCATAGGAATGGAAGGGAAGAGACCTCAGTCGGGAGTGGGGTAAGGGACAGGGGGAGTTAGACGTTGTGTTATTCCATGCCCCAGCTGTCTAAAATTTCAATTTCCAAATCTGGTAGTGGAGAAATGGTTCAAATATCTCTCAAGGAACAAGCAGGCCATTCCTAGTACAGTCAAATTTTAATCAAGATTTTTCTTCAATGGAGTCACCCTTGCATGTTTTGGCCTCACTTTGTCTCCTCATATTAATACAGTGTAGCAATTTACAACACTTTTCCATAGTTGTCAGCATAGACAGGAATATATTTGCAAAGCTTTTTTATATAAGTTTCTGGTGTTTAAGTTACACATTTAATTCTCTTCCCCAAAAGAAAGAAAATCAAATGATAATGTCACTTTCCATGTTTGGGATAGAAGTACTCAAAGAAAATAGATTCTAATTTAGAAATAAAATGACCCTATACATACATAATCTATATAAGAAGTTTCATTTCCTGAATCTCCTGCAAGAAACTCCTAGAATATTGCCAGGCGATCATATCTAGCTTTCCTAATCATGTCAGAGATGATGGACAAGGTCTCTTGTACATTATTAAGTGAGTCATCCAATCAATAGAAAATGTTACACAGCACTTGCACCCAACAGTAAGAGGACAGAACATATCTGCAAATAATGAAAGAATTTAGCCAGAAAATTCATTCAACTCAAATGCTCATGCTTTTATTCCTTCTTTCAACTAAGGTTCATAGGGCACAATCCCCCTTTCCAGCTCCCTGCTTCCCAAAACTCTTTTAAAAAAATTTTTTTACTTATTTATTTATTTTAGAGAGAGAGAGGGAGAGAGCATTGGTGGCAAGAGGGGGCAGAGAGAGGGGGAGAGAGAGAGAATCCAGAGAATACTCCCCACTGAGCACTGAGCACAACATGGGGCTTGATCCAACAACCCCAAGATCATGATCCAAGCAGAAAAAAGAGTTGGCCGCTCAACAGACAGGGCTACCCAGGTGCCCCTGCTCCTCAAAACTTCTGATTGCTTTGGATTGGTTCATTTCTGCTTTCTAAGAAAAAAGTGCCCCATCCCCAAAGCTGATGATATTGATAAGTGAGTCTCCTCTCCTCCTGAGACAAATGACTCACCAATGAATAGGCAAGGTCCTGGTTCATATGGCTAAGGGGAAAGGACCCTAACCTCTTGTACAGTCAGTGGACTTCTTTGGTCTCTACTGCATAATTTTTTACAGACCTGTCCAAAGTCACTTTCTGTCCTTCCTTGAAGAGCCTCTGTGCTCCTCTGCCTTCCAACATCCACCTACATAGTCAACACGGCACATCCCTCTTTCACAATTTGTTGCATACAGATATGATGGGAGATCACTTAAGGCGATAATAAACATCTTTGTTAACAAAGATGCCAAAACATCTTTGATGATGCAGGGACCTCCTTCGCTATCAATTTAAACTAAAAAAGTCAAATAATGCTAAAATCAAAGACAGCTCGAATGCCCCTGCTGAGGTCTCAGAACAATTACTTCAACAGACGTTATTAACTTCAGTGAGACTAACCCATGACTTTCTTTTGAAAAAGTCACTAATCCCAAACCTCTACTAGCTCCATCAGCTTCATTCCTGCTTGTTTCCTATGGGAGGAAAAAAAAAAAAAGCCAAACGGCAACAAGAACAAACTCTTGTAATGGCATTTGACAGAGATGGCAGAAGCCATGCATGGCACCGCAGATGGCCTAAGGACAACGAAAAGAAACAGCCATGCATTAGTGACTCAACTTGACCAAGGAATGAAGAGTCCCATTACAAGTGGATGTTGTGATTCATCTGGAATTCTCCTCAACAAAACGGCTACTTACCTGTGAGAATGAATAATAAAATAGAAAGTATATTATACTCATTCTAATAAAGCTGAAAAGCACCAAATACATTTTAGGACACTTTGGAGCACTTATTTTGTGGTGCCTTTCCTTCTAAACCATATTGGCATTTGCGATGCTAGCAATCTTGTCACTCAAATCCATAATTATAAGGAAGAAAATAACTTAAAACATAAATTGTCACTGCATTAGCCGTCACATTTGCATGTCTGTTCACTCCAGTAATTTTCATAAAAGCAATCTTATTTTTAAAAACCAAAATGTAAAATAATTAAATTGTTGTTAACTCTTTTGAATGAGCAGCTTTATTTTTCTGCAAATTAAAAAAAAAAAAACAGTCTGCAGCATACAGTTTTGAATGACAGCCTGTTAACAAGGCAGGGAAGGAACAGGTGAGTATTTAGTTTAAAGACTTCTGTAACTGAAATGAGCATCTTGCCAACCATATTGGCAACCACAAGGAATAGCATCTGAGAAAACAATCCGAAGCTGCCTGGGTGTGATACAACTTCCCTAGCTTCTTCTGGTACGGAAAAACTCCTGCTCATGACTCAAAAATAAGTACCTTCTTTGGAAAAAACTTAATTTATAAATTAGGACAGGCTGGTTTAACTGCAATAATAACTATCGTAACTCACCACAAATCCAAAGTAAGACTACACTGTTCACCTCAAATTCCATGAATTTCATCACTTCCCTCTGGCTGTCTTTGAAATCAGAGAAGAAGAAACATAATAAAAC
The DNA here is from genome assembly GCA_004024625.1 of Mellivora capensis. Classification (NCBI taxonomy): domain Eukaryota; kingdom Metazoa; phylum Chordata; class Mammalia; order Carnivora; family Mustelidae; genus Mellivora; species Mellivora capensis. The sequence goes on along the minus strand of PISX010000439.1, from coordinate 111,488 downwards.
TCATTCTCTTTTAAATGCTAAAATTCAGCCCCTGACTTAAGACCAAACCCTAGCTTGCAGAATTATGCACTGGTCCCACCAGCACACAGGGATGTCACGTGAACAGGCAAACCCCTCTCTTCCTCACACTTAGCTGGCTGTTCCCTAAGGAGTAACACAGAAAGGACAAGACTAAGTTCTCCTGAAATCTCTTCACCAGTATCTCTTTCCACCAGAGTCCATAATCAATACATATAAGAAGACCACATAAACAAGTTGAGACTTACATCAGTGCCAAAAAGAACAGTCAAAGGACCAAAGGACTATCACACCAAGAGAGTAAGACAGGCCAGAGACCGAAAGAAAACATTTGCAAATGACACATCTGATAAAGGACTACTATTCAAAATATGCAAAGAATTCTTAAAAACCCAACAAAAGAAATGTAAAAAGAAACTTAGTAGATATCAAAGAAGATATACGGATGACAAATAATCATATGGAAAAATCTCCACATCAAATGTCAAAAGGGAAATATAAATAAAAAAAACAAAAACAAAAACACCACTACACACCTGTTGGAGTGGCCAAAATCCAGAACACTAACAGCACCAAATGCTGATGAGGCTGTGTATAGCAACAGGAACTCCCATTCATTGCTGGTGGGAATGCAAAATGGTACAGGCACTTTGGAAGACAGTTTGGCAGTTTTTTACAATACTAAACACACTCTTGCCATATGATCCAGCAATCACATTCCATGGTATTTATCTAAATGAGGCGAAAACTTACATTCACACAAAACCTGCACATGGATATTTATAGTACCTTTATTCAAAACTGCCAAAACTTGGAAGCAACTCAAAATATCCTTCAGTAGGTGAATTGATAGTTAAACTATGGTACATCCAAATAATGAAATAGTATTCTGTGCTAAAAAGAAAGAAGTCATCAAGTCATGAAAAGACATGAAGGAAACTTAAATGCTTATTACTAAGCAAAAGAAACCAACCTAGGGATGCCTGGGTGGCTCAGTCTATTAGGCATCTGCCTTCAGGCAGATCCGGTTGTGATCCCAGGGTCCTGGGATCGAGCCCCATTCAGGCTCCCCGCTTAGCAGGAAGCCTGTTTCTCCCTCTCTTTCTCCCTTTCCCTCTGTGCTCTCCCTTCTTCTCTTTCTAACAAATAAATAAAATCTTAAAAAGAAAAAAAAAACAGAAATATCATGAGACTTGACTAAGTTTCATATAAATTGCTGAAAAATTAACTCCTTCAAGGTGAGTTTGAACCCCCAAATGGGAAACTGAATTATGGTGCTTTCTGATTATTGCCACCACTCCTGCCTCTTTTGAAGAACAGTGAAGATCATCATTTGAAACATCCTCTCCTGGGGCAAAGTCATTCATAAATATGTGTCATGATCAGAGCAATTCTATATCATTCAAACTATATGAAATTCTGGAAAAAGCAAAACTATCACAGTCAAAACGTCGCTGGTTGCCAGGGGCTTCAAGGGGTGAGCAAGGGATGAATAGGAGGAACATAGATGATTTTCAGGGCAGTTATTATACTCTACATGATACTATAAGAATGGATACATGTCATTATACATTTCACATTCTTATCATATGGATACATGTCATTATATATTATGTATTTTTATAGTATGGATACATGTCATTATATATTATACATTTTTATAGTATGGATATATGTCATTATACAATATACAATTGTCCAAATCCGGAATGTAAAACACCAAAGTGCATCCTAATGTAAAAGTACGAACTTTGATTATGATGTATCAATATAGGATTGTCCTTTGTAACAAATGTACCACCCTGATAGAGGATGTCAATAGTGGGGGAGCTTATGCATATGTGGGGGTAGAGGTATATGGGGGGGGATGTTTGTCCTTCCTCACAATTTTGCTATGCATCTAAAACTGTTCCAAAAATGAATAAATAAATAAATAAGATAAAGCCTTTTTTAAAAGCACACAAAAGTAAAGAAAATCTGCTACTCTATTTTTGAGGCTATTATTGCTGTGAATAATTATAGCATAGGAAATATCTATCTAGCACTCTGTCTTGATCATTTTCCTCTCTGCATTAAATTATTTAAATGAACACTGTCTTTGGCATAATTTTTTAAACTCTGACTCAAAGCGCAATGTATTTGACAGCTCTTAACCTTCATATGCCATCAATGCACAATCGAGACCTTAGGTGGCCAAGATACCTCCTGTTTACTCATTTTCTTTGCTGTGTTCATACTGCTGCTCTGTAGGAAAATGTCACCTTCCATTGTATTAGCACAGCAATAACCTTTCCTTGCATTCCATGTGAAGGTAAGTCACAATAAATAATGTCAACCTTAATTTTCTGGTATTTTATACTAAATCACAAAGAAACCAAGTGTAAAATGCTTTGCCTTTCTTTCACTCTCATTAATAGGCACAGAAATTTTGAAAGCTAGTGCAATTTTACAAACCATCTAGAGCCCACCCTTCCATTTCACAAAAATTGAAACTGAGGCACAAAGAGAACAAATGACTGGTCATAGGCTGCCTGTATCTCTACTGACGAAAGCAAGCATAGATTCTAACTCCAAGCTGCTAAGCTCATGCCTTTTATTTCCCACTACCCTTACTTGCTTGACCAATGATTTAATAGGATAAAAGTGATCTTATGGTTGAAGAAAGCCCAGAGCATAACTAATGACTTTAGGTTCTTAGAACCTTCCATATTAACAGAGAAACTGTAAAATTCCATGTGAGAGGAAGGTGAGGTGTAGTTCAGCCTAAAGGCTGACACCAAATAGACCTGTACTCCAGGGTAGGAAGGCTCTCGTCATATGCCATCTCTTCACTCCAGGACATTGTGTTTACTCCACGGAACCTCGTGACAAGTGTCAGAAAATCCATTCAAGTTGGTTTAACAAATGAAAAAGGAATTTATTGGCTTTTTAACTGAAAAGTCCAATGTCATCTTCAGGCATGGCTAAATCCAGGAAGTAAAACAATGGCATCTGGCACTTCTCTTTATTCCTCCCACTATAGTACAGCTAAAAACTCTGGTCATTATATATGAAACAGAAATAAGGATGATGAGTGCTGTGAATTGTGTAAGACTGATGAATCAGACCTGTACCCCTGAAACAAATAATAAATTATATGTTAACTTAAAAAAGAAAAGAAAAGAAATAAGGAGATTCTAAAAGGAGAAAAGAAAGCAGATTGGCTTCAGACCGTAGGACCCAAGGAACACCACCACGGTGAGTTCCCTAGTGTTTTTGTTCAGTTTGGTTTGGGTTTTTTGATTTGGTTTGTTTGGCTTGGTTTGGCTTTTTTTGTTTGTTTGTTTTTCCTTGTATATCCCAGACATAGAGCCGGAGAAGCTAGAAACTCATAAACAATGATGGTGCAGACAAAAAGTTAACCCAACCCCCCACCACCCCCACCACTCCCACCCCCTGCCTCCACCAAAAAAAACTGCCCTCAGCCAAAGGATCAGAAAAGGGAAGACTACCAAGACAATTCAGACAACAGCAACACTACTCCAGCCAAAGAGCATGGAAAAAATAGTAACCCCACCCATACCCCTGTCAGTAAGACTAAATAAGGAGCCCTGCCTTCCATCCTCCCCAAGCTATAGAGTCATGCCAAACACCCTCACTGGGGTGATATCAGAGAAAGCTGAGTAGGAAGCTGGAACTTTCACTCCCGTTGGGCAGTAGCAAAGTCTCTCCCTCATGGTGTCTTAGAAGGTCACATAGGTAGCTTGGACTTCCATTCCCATTTGATGGTGAAGAGGTGATTTTTCAGCAGTATTGAGGCCTCACCTCATGGTGTCAATGGAAACCAACTGTAGAAAGATAACAGGGCCCCTCTCCTCCTCCCAGCTATGGTGATGTCAGTGTTGGCCTACTCAGAACCTGAATTCCCACAACCGCTAAACAGTAAAGAGGAATCCCTAATTCCTACCCTCCCACCCCCCAGGGTATCAAGGTAAACCAAGTGGGAAAGCTATACTTCCACTTCACCTGGAAGTAATGAGGTCGTGACCCCTTCCCTTGCTGGCATGATAACAGAAGGAGGTCTTCTAAAATACAAGATTTAAATAAAATCCATAATCTCACAACATAATATTCAAAACATCCAGGGTACAATAAAAAAAATCATACCAAGAACCAGAAAAACCTCAACTGAATAAGAAAAGGCAATCAACAGATGCCAATACTTAAATGGCAGAGATGTTATAATTTGTTCACAAGGATTTTAAAGTAGCCATCATAAAAATGTTTCAGTGAGCAATTACAAATACACTTGAAACAAATGAAAAAAAATGAGGCTTTCAGTAAAGAAATAAAATTTTTCATCAAAGAAATGTAATACACAAAGATAATCCTCTAGTTTTAGAAGTGAATAGGGTAACTAAAATTTCAAAACTCAGTGGACGGGCTCAACAGCAGAAAGGAGATGACAGAGAAAGGAATCAATAAACTTGAAGATGGAATAATAGAAATTACCCATCCTAAGCAACAGAGAGAAAAGAGACTGGGGGAAAAAATGAGCAGAGTTTCGGGAAATTGTGGGACTAGAACAAAAAAATCTAGCGTTTGTGTCCTTGGAGTTAATCCAGAAGGAGAGGAAAAAGAGATCCTTCTGCTCACGAATCCCTTAAACCTCTCCTCACAGGGTGCTGTGGCTGGCACTCCATCTGTCTTTCTCTTTGACAGACTCTAAGCTCTAGGAGGGAACAGACGGTGGTTTCCATCCCTGCATTCTAAGCTCCCAGTACAGTATGGTGCACATGGTGAGCAATCAGTAAACATCAACTGAGTGTATGGATTCCTTGTATTATGCACAACATTTATGAAGCTCAAAGATTCAACTTTTGGAAATTTTCATTTTATTATTGCAATATAAAGTCAGTGTCAAATTCTTTTGAAAATCCACCCTCAACCAAAAAAACTAAAGAGTGAAAAAAACAATTTTGCTCCCAAGGAAATCTTTTATTTGAATCAAATTCAATACTGAGAGTGATACTTTGAAATGAATACTTCAGCTACAGGACACGGAGGGTCTTCTCAACTTTTCAATATACAGTGATATCATTAAAGCAGACTACAAGGTTATAAAATCATTTTTATGAAGATATGGGCTCTTTATTCAATTTCTCATTTAGAGCACAGTAAAAAAAGTCAATTCATATTCTGAATTTTCAGAAGCACATTGGAAAATCTATGAAGTAATTTCATGTTTTATGGATTCAGGAACCTATAGTTCAAGAATATATCATTTATTACACTTTTTTGCACTTGCTTTATTAACCATCTAGATCAAAGAATACTAAAAATTCCAAAACAGAACTAGTTTCAGTGTGAGATATTCTAAGTAGAAATATGAAGCAAGTTTTACCAAGTTGATCTGATTATATTTTGGAAGGGATCCATGTTAAAATTTGAATGTCTCCAAAAAAGACCCAATAACTAGTCTTCTGTGAGAACTCAAAAGCCTTAGTAAATTTACTGCAATCTAACCTTAACTTTATCAGACCTACAGAACTGACAAGATTCATCCAGATGACTCACAGCTTCTCAAGCTCATAAGTAAAATACACCACTTTCTCACAAATATTCAAATGGGACATTTTTTTTTCCACTGACCAGACTGTAAATGTCCTTCACCCATTACATGCTTTTACTGGTAACAGCAAAACTGGGGAAAAAACAGTTGGCAAAATTTTGTGTGTGTGCACAGAACCACAATACTGATTCTACTAAATATCTTTCCCTTTGCTCTTCTAATATAAGTTGATCTCTATGGATTAGAGCAATAGATCTTAGACCTTCATTCTTCAGGTTAGGGAGCCTAATAGGAAATCAGAGGGAGGAAGAAGAATGGGATGAGGATATTTATTCCCTCTTCTGAAGTTTCCTCTATCTGGCTATGACCCTTGACCAGAAGGCCACCGCATTTCTCAAACCAACCTGATCCACATAACTCTCTCCTTCCAGGTTCTGATAACCTCTTCTTCCTTTCCACACTTTAAGCCGACAGTTGATAAAAATTTCACCCTAACTCTGGGCACTTGTGCAATCTCTTGTAATTCCCTGACATCCTACTTACATAATCTCTTAGGTTATATAGCCTCCTTGAATTACCTAGATTTGAGTGTGCTATCTCATTTCTTTTGGGACCCTGACTGAAAAACATAACAAAAGATGGCTAATCTCAAAAGCCATCAGAAATGATCACAGCCCCACAACAGAGCACCTCTCTCATGTGTGTATCCACCCCATATTTCTGTACCTCTATCTCTGCCCCCCTCGAGGATACTGCTGAATAGACACTGTCAACATCTGGTTCTTGGGAATTCCCTTCTCTATGAGCTTTGCTGACCTTCCTCTTCCAACCTGAATTCATTCACAGTGTCTTCCTCCAGAAAAGGTGCAGTACAGATGATTCATTTTCCTGATACTGAATTATAATCATTTTCCCCCGGCTTGCATCGCCAACATTTCCCACACGTTATATGGAATGTGAGGTGCTTCTAAACTCTTCAGTCAGATAATTAAACTTCTGAATTTATTATCATAAGCAACTAATTATTTTCATATTTTTTGTGGATTTTACCAGTTTAACATTAAAATATTAATCTTATTTTCCTTATTTTTAAATTTAAAGCAAGGATATTATTACCCCATAAACTATAAACAAGAACTTAAAAAATTTATATTCTGACGAAAATCCAATAAAATAAAGCCTCTCCTAATGAGAAAAAGAATAAAGCCAAAAGAATCTGACCATTGAGATTGCAGGAATAGAAATGTCTTTCCTTTACAATTATGGGTTTTTCACAAAAGTGAAAGGTCTAAGGTTTCCTACCTAATTGAAAGAAGAATTCTACCTATGCCTACATTTTCAATAGTTCTCACTCAATGAATTTTGTCTGTTCACAAAAGCTTAGACCTAATGCATAGAGTTTCTTCAGGCATGCACACAGAAGAACTAGGGATAAAATTTAGAGTTCATATAGTTGAATTTTTCCTACAAAGACATAATTCCTTGTTAAGAAAGTAACATATATTTCTAATTATAAATCATGTAATTTAGATTAAGGACCAAATGAAATATTGAATTCTAACTATAAATCAAGAACCCACATCTTTAATAATTCTGCTTGTTTAAGATTTTCTTTTCTTTATACACTGAGAAAAACTATTTCTTTATTTCCACCTTTAAGACTTTCTGGGTCATAACTGTTTGAAATATTTTCTTACATAGCTTCAGAGAAACCAGTGCCTTAGTATTTCCCAGTAAACTGTGACCTCTAGATGCTCCTCATTTTCCTTCAACTTTGACTTTCTTCCAAGAATGCTGAGCCTTTTTCTGGTCTGTCCCTTTTACCTACCTGCTTGGTTCCAAACTCTCCTTTAAAATGTAGAAATGTAACATCCAAACATTAATAAGCAATCTAGCAATTGAGTGACTTAATTATGTAGAATCTGTCTTTTACATTTAACCTGACACACACACACATATATATATATATATATATATATATAATTGTGTAAAAATTTAATGCAAAAACAAAAATAGGAAGCTTATATCCATAAGTCATTCTTCAAAAGTAGAATATTTACCACTTCAACAAACTGGAACGGGTATTTCTTTTCCTCTTTTTTTTTTTTTTAAGCCACAGCAAGATATTAGTGACATTTAGGAGAAAAATGATCCCTACTGAACAAGGCAGTTATGTTACCATACAGTTTACAACATTAAGATTTATTTTTGCTTGAGGCAAAGTTAAGATTAAAGAGATGATGTCGCTAACACCACACAGGCTCATAAAACACTAAGCCATTACTATGACCTTAATAAAGAACTTGGGTTTCAAGATATCAATATTGCTTTATAATAGTTTCATACTCATTTAAAATTCAGTTGTAGTTTGTCATAGTTCTATTTCCCATTTTTATCTAAACTACACTGAACTTTGGTTGCACAAAATAATTTTTTATCTCTTTACTAACTGTGTACTTTAAAAATTTACAGGATCCAAAGATGAAAGACAATAAAGTGTTTGAAATAACAAGAACCATCCACCTCACATTCTACCTTGTGAACTTGACCAGTACCTTTGCAGTGAGGAAAGGGATTATTGTATGTACAAATACCAGACAATATAACAAGAGGGTATCATGAAAAATTACTTGGTAATTGTTAAAAATTACATTTTTCCTCAAAGTTTGCTACCTTCATGTATCTGATTATTTATCCAAAAATCACAGCTTTGTCATATAGTATACAACCTGAGGATAATTTCTTAACTATTCTAAGTTTCAGTTTCTCATCTGTAAAATGGGTCTAATGACACTTCACAAGGTCTCTGTGAAGCCTAAACAAATGAAATAACATATGTATGATGCTTACCACATAATATAGCTCACATTTACTCCCCTCATTCCATCTACATCCAGATCTCTAGACACTGAGACAATAAAAAGAAATAAAACTTACAACACAATAATGGGATAAAGAACACTGTCACATCTACTCTGTACCAGCATAAATATTACAAAAGAAATTACAGTTTTACTCATACATGAAGACATTTTATGTATTCTTATACATTAACTTATATCAACAGAATTGCTTTCCTATTAACTGTGTTTTATTAATCTGAAAAAAATTCAGAAAATATTTACAGCAAAAAATTACCATCTCTTGAGCTTAATAACTCATTTATAAAATGAGGGTGTTGAACTAGATCATCTCTAAGATGTATTTCAATTCAAAGTTATACTAAGACCAAGTTTTTGAACAAGCTTATGAGGGAGGTAGCTATGTAGTCCTGGATATAAATCTTTTAGAGTTTCTGAACTAGTTAAGGGGAGGGCTGGGCTGCTATAACAAAGAGACCCCAAAATAAAACAGCTTAAAAAAGACTGAAGTTCTTTCTCTCTCAAGTCATTGTCCAGCCACTCAAAGTTGCAAGGCAGCTTTTCTCCCCATGATCATTTAGGAGCTCTAGTTATTTGTTCTTCTACCATCCTCTTGGTTGGTTCTTCCAAGGGCAATTCCTTCCTTGTATATCCTGGGGGGAAATGTATGTTTTTCCAAATTCTGCATTCTGAGAAAAATAAGTTGAAAAGTCAGGAAAACAGGAAAAAGTACCATAATTTTCCTGGGAAAATTAAAAATTTTCAATATATAGAATCATTGATTCAAGGGATTCAAAGGAAAAGTGGCTGCTATAGTCAGTCCTGTTGGTAGTGGTTGTTCTATTTTAAGTGTGTGTTCCTGGCCCTGTCTACTGCTAATGGTGAGTCATCCCCACAAATAAATATTAATCAGTTTATATGCACAGTATACTTTATACAAATCTTACAAATGGTGTTACAAGATATAACAAGTTTGAAAGTAAAATAAGTTCTCAAATTGGCAATTTCAATACATGATGTAATGTGGATGTTAACCTTTGAAATGTCTTCTGCCCACTTGTTTAAAAAGAAGTTGCTTGCCTTTGATTCCCTTGCTTTCTCATTCATGCAAGCTGAAATCTTGATGTAGCTCCTCCCCAACTTCAACTTGCAAATGAGGACAATAAATAATATTTTCAAATTTCCCATGGATATTAACCTTTGGGATTCAGGATGAATACCTTAAACCATGATCCAAGGCACAGTCGGGCCATAGCTCTTTGAGCAGGGACCCCACAAGTGGCAGATCTGGGGACACTCCTCTTCCTCCCCCTGGTGGAGCAGCATGGAAGCACGCAGCAGACATCTGCTGGGTTTGGAGACTCCAAACGGGGTCATGCGCCAGAGACAGAAATGCTTGGTCACAGGCTAGGTGAGCTCAGAGTGCGGCCGGAGACCAGGGAGACAGGAGAGATTGAATGCTTCTCTCTGAGGGTGCACTGAGGAGTGGGGACCCGAGCTCTTGGCTCCTATGGGGCCGGAGATTGGGAGCTGTCATTTTCATTCCCATCCTCCAAAGCTCTACAGAAAGCGTTCAGGAAACAAAAGCTACCAAGAGGGAATCAGAGCAGATCACTTAACCTGGCCCTTGGCAAGGGCGGTGCAATTCCGCCTTGGGCAAAGATATTTGAGAATCACTGCAAAGTTCACTGATCAAGGGGAACTGTGGAACTCCAGAGCTAGGGGAAAGCAACACATAGAATTTATGGCTTTTTTCCCATAATCCTTCAGTCTTGCAAAGTCAAATTTTTTAAAATTTTTAAAATTTTATTTTTTCTTATTCTATTTTTTAAGCTCTTCCTCTTTCCTCTTTTAACATTTTTAAACTATTTTATCAATACCTTTTTTAAAACAATCTTTTTAATTTTTCATTATTATAGTCATAATTTTTCCCTTCATTGTATTTAACCTTACTTTTTGTACACATATAGTTTTTTTTTTAATATTGGCATATACTTTTTTCTAACAGATCAAAATATACCCTAACTCTAGCACATGTTTGTTCTAGTCTCCAGCCTGAGCACATTCTTTCCTCTTTCTTTCTTTCTTTTTCGAACCACCTTATCTTATCAATTCCTTTTTTAGAATCTTTTTAAATTTTCATCTTTACGGTCATATTCCATCCCTTCATTGTACTTACCCTTATTTTTATATACAAATAAGTTTTTCTTTCTTTAAAATGTTGGAAGGTAGCTGCTTCTAAGAGACCAGAATACATCCAAAATCAAGTGGGTGGCTCTGTTCTATTTAACAGTCTAATATATATTTTTTATTTTTTTATCTTTTTTCCCCCTTTCTTCTCCCCCCAGTTGCGAGTCTCTTCTGATCTGGTTAGCATATATTTTTCTGGGGTCTTTGCCACCCTTTTAGTATTTTACTCTCTCATTCATATATTCTTACCTGGATAAAATGACAAAGCAGAAAAACTCACCAATAAAAAAGAACAAGAGCCAGTACCAATGGCTAGGAACCTAATCAATACAGACATTGGTAATATGTCAGAACTAGAGTTTAGAATGACAATTATCAAGGAGCTAGCTTGGCTCAAAAAGGCATGGAAAATATTAGCGAATCCCTTTCTGGAGAAATAAAATCCCTTTTTGGAGAAATAAAAGAACTGAAATCAAACCAAGCTGAAATAAAAAAAGCTATTAATGAGGATCAATCAAAATGGAGGCTCTTACTGCGAGGATAAATGAGGCAGAAGAGATAATTAGTGATACAGAAGACCAAATGATGGAGAATAAAGAAGCTGAGCAAAAGAGAGACAAACAACTACTGGACCACAGGGGAGAATTCAAGAGATAAGTGATACTATAAGATGAAACAATATTAGAATAACTGGAATCCCAGAAGAAGAAGAAAGACATGAGCAGAAGGTATATTGGAGCAAATCATAGTAGAGAATTTCTCTAATATGTCAAAGGGAACAAGCATTAAAATCCAGGAGGCACAGAGAATCCCCCTCAAAATCAATAAAAATAGATTCACACCCCATCATCTAATAGTAAAATTTATAAGTCTTAGTGACAAAGAGAAAATCCTGAAAGCAACTCAGTACAAGAGGCTGTAGCATACAATGGTAGAAATATTAAATTGGCAGCAGACTTATCCAAAGAAACCTTGCAAGCCAGAAAAGACTGGCATGATATATTCAGAGCACTAACTGAAAAAAATATGCAGCCAAGAATCCTATATCCAGCTAGGCTGTCATTGAAAATAGAAGGAGAGATAAAAAGCTTCCAGGACAAACAAAAATTAAAAGAATTTGCAAACACCCAAACAGCCCTACAGTAAATATTGAAAAGGGTCTTCTAAGCAAAGAGAGAACCTAAAAGTGATAGACCAGAAAGAAATAGAGACAATGTACAGTAACAGTCACCTTACAGGCAATATAATAGCACTAAATTCGTATCTCTCAATTGTTACCCTGAATATAAATGGGCCAAATGCCCCCAATCAAAAGACACAGGGTATCAGAATGGATAAAAAAACAAAACCCATCAATATGCTGTCTACAAAAATCTCATTTTAGACCCAAAGACACCTCCAGATGTAAACTGAGGGGGTGGAAAACAATTTACCATGCTAATGGACATCAAAAGAAAGCTGGGGTGCCAATCCTTATATCAGATAAATTAGATTTTAAGCCAAAGATTATAATAAGAGATGAGGAAGGACACTATATCATACTTAAAGGGTCTATCCAACAAGAAGTTCTCACAATTTTGAATATCTATGCCCCTAACATGGGAGCAGCCAATTATTTATATATATATATATGTATATATGTACACATATATGTATAACCAATTAATAACAAAATCAAAGAAATACATTGACAATAAAACAATAATAGTAGGGAACTTTAACAACCTGTCACTGAAATGGAGAGATCATCTAAGCAAAAGACCTCGAAGCAAATAAATGTTTTAAATGACATACTGGTCCAGATGGACATCACAGATATATTTAGAACATTCCATCCCAAAGCAATAGAATGCACATTCTTTTCTAGTGCACATGGAACATTCTCCAGAATAAATTACATTTTGGGTCACAAATCAGGTCTCAACTGGTACCAAAGATTGGGATCATTCCCTGCCTATTTTCAGACCACAGTGCTCTGAAGCTATAACTCAATCACAAGAAGAAAGTTGGAAAGAACTAAAATACAAAGAGGCTAAAGCATCCTACTAAAGAATGAATGGATCAACCAGGAAATTAAAGAAGAATTGAAAAAAATTCATGGAAACAAATGAAAATGAAAACACAACCATTCAAAATCTGTGGGACACAGGAAAGGTAGTCCTGATAGGAAAGTATATAGCAATCCAACCCTTTCTCAAGAAACAAGAATGGGGGCGCCTGGGTGGCTCAGTGGGTTAAAGCCACTGCCTTCAGTTCAGGTCATGATCCCAGGGTCCTGAGATCGAGTCCCGCATCGGGCTCTCTGCTCAGTGGGGAGCCTGCTTCCTCCTCTCTCTGCCTGCTTCTCTGCCTGCTTGTGATCTCCGTCTGTCAAATAAATAAAAATCTTAAAAAAAAAAAAATCTGAGCTAGCTGAGTTAGTTTCTGACCCTTCCATTGAGGAAATCTCTTAACCATATTTGTTTAAAAAAAAAAAAAAGAAAGAAAGAAACAAGAACAGTCTCAAATACACAACCTAACCCTACACCTAAAGGAGCTGGAGAAAGAACAGCAAAGAAAGCCTAAACCCAGCAGGAGAAGAGAAATCATAAAGATCAGAGCAGAAATCAATGAAATAGAAACCAAAAGAACAGTATAAAAAATCAATGAAACTAGGAGCTGCTGGTTCTTTGAAAGAATTAATAAGATTGATAAACCCCTGGCCAGACTTATCAAAAAGAAAAGAGAAAGGACCCAAATTAATAAAATCATGAAAGAAAGAGGAGAGATCACAACCAATACTAAAGAAATACAAGCAGTTATAAGAACATAATATGAGCAACTATACACAGCAAATTTGACAATCTGGAAGAAATGGATGCATTCCTAGAGACATATAAACTACCAAAACTGAACCAGGAAGAAAGAGAAAACCTGAACAGACACATAACCAGTAAGGAAATTGAAGCAGTCATCAAAAATCCCCCAACAAACAAGAGCCCAGGGCCAGATGGATCCCCAGGGGAATTCTACCAAACATTTAAAGAAGAATTAATTCCTATTCTCCTAAAACTGTTCCAAAAAATAGAAATAGAAGGAAAACTTCCAAAATCATTTTATGAGGACAGCATCACCTTGATCCCAAAACTAGACAAGGACCCCACCAAAAAGGAGATTTATAGACCAATATCCTTGATGAACAAAGATGCAAAAATTATCGCTCAAATACTAGCCAACAGGATCCAACAGTACATTAAAGGGATTATTCACCACGACCAAGTGGGATTTATTCCTGGGCTACAAGGTTGGTTCAACATCTGCAAATCAATCAATGTGATACAATACATTAATAAAAGAAAGAACAAGAACCATATGATACTCTCAATAGATGCAGAAAAAGCATCTGACAAAGTACAGCATCCTTTCTTGATCAAAACTCTTCACGGTGTAGGGATAGAGGATACATACCTCAGTATCATCAAAGCCATCTATGAAAAACCCACAGTGAATATCATTCTCAAAGGGGAAAAACTGAGAGCTTTTCCACTAAGGTCAGGAACACGGCAGTGATGTCCACTATCACCACGACTATTCAACATAGTACTAGAAGTCCTAGCCTCAGCAATCAGACAACAAAAAGAAATAACAGGCATCTGAATCAGCAAAGAAGAAGTCAAACTCTCACTCTTTGTGGATGATATGATACTTTATGTGGAAAACCCTAAAGACTCTACTCCAAATCTGCTAGAACTCATACAGGAATTCAGTAAAGTGTCAGGATATAAAATCAATGCACAGAAATCCGCTGCATTTCTATACAACAACAGCAAAACAGAAGAAAGAGAAATTAAGGAGTCAATCCCATTTAGAATTGCACCCAAAACCATAAGATACCTAGAAATAAACCTAACTAAAGAAGAAAAGAATCTGTACTCAGAAAACTATAAAGTACTCATGAAATAAATTGAGGAAGACACAAAGAAATGGAAAAATGTTCTGTGCTCATGGACTGGAAGAACAAATATTGTGAAAATGTCTATGCTACCTAAAGAAATCTACACATTTAGTGCAATCCTGATCAAAATACCATCAATTTTTTTCAAAGAAATGGAACAAATAATCCTATAATCTATATGGAACCAGAAAAGACCCCAATAGCAGAGGTATGTTGAAAAAGAAAACCATAACTGGTGGCATCACAATTCCAGACTTCAAGCTCTATTACAACGCTGTCATCACCAAGATACTATGGTACTGGCACAAGAACACACACATAGATCAATGCAACAGAGTAGAGAGCCCAGAAACCGACCCTCAACTCTATGGTCAACTAATCTTTGACTAAGCAGGAAAGAATATCCAATGGAAAAAAAACAGTCTCTTCAACAAATGGTGTTGGGAAAATTGGGCAGCCACATGCAGAAGAATGAAACTGGACCATTTCCTTATACCACACACAAACATAGACTCAAAATGGATGAAAGACCTCAATATGAGACAGGAATCCATCAAAATCCTTAAGGAGAACACAGGCAGCAACTTCTTTGTCCTCAGCCACAGCAACTTCTTCCTAGAAACACTGCCAAAGGCAAGGGAAGCAGGGACAAAAACGAACTATTGGGACTTCATCAAGATCAAAAGCTTTTGCACAGCAAAGGAAACAGTCAAAAAAAAAAAAAAAAAGAAAACTGACAGAATGGGAGAAGATATTTGCAAATGACCTATCAGATAAAGGGCTAGTATCCAAAATCTATAAAGAACTTACCAAACTCAACACCCAAAGAACAAATAATCCAATCAAGAAATAGGCAGAAGACATGAACAGACATTTCTGCAAAGAAGACATCCAGATGGCCAACAGACACATGATAGAATGCTCCACACCACTTGGCATCAGGGAAATACAAATCAAAACCACAAGGAGATACCACCTCACATCAGTCAGAATGGCTACAGTTAACAAGTCAGGAAATGACAGATGTTGGCAAGGATGTGGAGAAAGGGGAACCCTCCTACACTATTGGTGGGAATGCAAGCTGGTGCAGCCACTCTGGAAAACACCATGGAGGTTCCTCAGAAAGTTGAAAATAGAGCTAACCTATGACCCAGCAATCACACTACTGGGTATTTACCCTAAAGATACAAATGTAGCGATCCGAAGGGGCACATGCACCCGAATGTTTATAGCAATGTCCACAATAGCCAAACTATGGAAAGAACCTAGATGTCCATAACAGATGAATGGATAAAGATGATATGGTATATATATATATATATATATATATATATATATATATATATATATATATACACACACACACACACACAATGAAATACTATGCAGCCATCAAAAGAAATGAAATCTTGCCATTTGCAATGACATGGATGGAACTAGAGGATATTATGCTGAGCAAAATAAGTCAATCAGAGAAAGACAATTATCATATGATCTCTCCGATATGAGGAATTTGAGAGGCAGGGTGGGGGGTTGTGAGGGGCAGGGAAAGAAAAAAACGAAACAAGGTGGGATCAGGAAGGAGACAAACCATAAGAGACTTTTAATCTCACAAAACAAACTGAGCGTTGCTGGGGTGGGGGGGGCTAGGGATAGACGGTTGGGTTATGGACTTTGGGGGAGGTATATGCTCTGGTAAGTGCTGTGAAATGTGTAAGCCTGATGATTCACAGGCCTGTACCCCTGGGGCAAATAATACATTTGTGTTAATAAAAATAATTTTTAAAATAAATAAATAAAACACAAAATATTGAAGACAAACCAGAGTCAAGCCATAACTTTAACAGCCATTACAAGAAATAGTGTAAATGTTAATGTGAAGAGGACAATAAGAAAGACAGAGGTAAGATTAGGCAATATTAGGAGATTAAAGACTCATGCTGGTGTAATGAAATGAATAAGGGGCCCTTGTATCTTTTCCTTCGTTCAGAAATTTTAAACTATTTGTATATAAAATGTTTGTGTTTATAATGTGAGCACATCCAGATAGATATAAATTGTGTTTGGGCTGTTGTCAACCTCAGGTTGCCACTTTAGACATCAAAATCTTTATCTGAATAATCAAGAATCAGAACAGGGGTCTACCTCTTACCTTTCCTGCAAGTGCCCTTTCACCATGCCAACAGACAGCCAAGAGTTTTGCTGAAGAGGACTGAGCCCAGCGTAGGAAACAAGAATTTTATTTACTGACATTCAGGTTTACATAAGCAAAAAAAAGAAGAAGAAGAAGAGAGGAAGGGGAGGGGAGGAGGAATGGAGAGGGGAGAGGAGGGAAGGGGAAGGGAAGAGAAGGAATAAGGGGAGGGAGGGGGAGGGACAAGAGGAGAGGAGAGGAGAGGGGAGAAGATGGAAGGGGAGGGGAGAGAAAAGAAAAAAAAAAGAAAGAAAACAGAAAAGAAGAGGAAAGCTTTGCAGAGCATGTCTGATTTCAATTTCCTGGTCATCCTAGCCAAAGAATTCGTGAAAAATCATACTTTAAGCATGGCTATAAGAAAACTCTCTTTTCAAATTGGGCATGAATTAATTTCTTCCACCTGTCTTAGCTAAGCCTTCTCTGTGTGTCACACACTGTTTGTCCCTTACTGGGACATTTGACTCTGTTCCATGTTTTCTATATTCTTGGCTACTAGAAGAATGTTTTCTTAATTTGAGTTAAAACAAAATAAAAAAATATGCCTCAATGAGATAGAAATATGATGATAGTGATACTTCCTAGGAATTACTGATAAACATCCTCCTGAGTTATCTTTCTTGAAGTTCCTGCTTAATTCTGTCTTCAAAACATTTTTAGGAAAGCATTTTACCAACTAACATATCTAATATAAGACATTAATCCAGTGTCTACACAAAATATTACTTGAAACATTTGTCCAATGTTTTGTTTTGGTTTTGCATCTTTGTACATGTAGAGCATGCAGCTGTGAAAGTAGCCTAAGTGTATGTGTGTGTGTGGTGGGGGGTCTGGCTGGCTATCAGTGGAGCACGTGACTCTTGATCTCAGGGTTGTGAGCTGAAGCCCTACACTGGGCATAGAGCTTACCTTAAAAAAAATTAATTTTTTTAAAAAAGAAAGAAAGCCTAAGGTAATGACAGTGAATGCTTGCAAGTGTATAGTACTTCCTGTATCTACATAGTCATTAATTCCCTTTACAAAGCCCCGCTTCAGTGGGTTGGCCACTCTTGTCAATAAGGGTCATTTAATAGTTGTTTAACTCAGGAGCAAGTGCTAAAGCCTTAAAGGGAAGCAGTCCAGGAATATGAAACACCGCAGTACTAATCCCTTACCATATCTTCAAAAATGTAGTTAAATATTGTACATATTTTCTGGTGTTGATAATTTTCTTGCACTTTCTTCCCTTTGGAGGCAGAGACCCAGCCCTGAGGTTGACTGCCTGGCTTCAAGCTGCAGGTTGAATCTATGCCCCTGTGATTAGAATGCAGAACTGGGGCACGTTGACCCCATTTAATAGTCTTCAAATAATGCTGGTAGCTAGTAAGTTTCACTCATGATTAGTCATTTCAAGAAAAAATGATAAACCTAAGCATTTCATTACCTTCAACTAATTTAAAAAGCATCAGTAAAACACTGGAGAGACAGAAGAAACCAGGACATGATGTGAAGAAACCTCCATTTCATTCTGAGAGCTGTCTGCCGGTGACATCTGGCCAGTCGTTTAACCTCTCCAGGCTGCTATTTTTTTCATCCATTACATGAAGGGCTCACAGGAGATGATGACTCAGCTGCCATTATAAGATTCCAGACAGAAAGAACCTTTAGCAAGGAAATCAAGTGGAACAACAGCTATGATGGAAGGCAATCTATCCTAGCACTCAGTGTGAATCTGAAGGTGGAGAGGCTTCCGGACCCAGCTGGATGTGAACTTGAGAGAATCACTTGTCTTCATCACACAGGTCTGTAGGGAGGATTCTATAGATAATTTATGTCAAGCACTTAGCACAATGCATAATATACGTAACTAAATCAATGGTAAGTTATTAATATTTTACGTTTACAGCGTACAGTTTGGAAGCTGAATAGTGCACCAGAGTCTTATAGTCTAATGTTATAATAATTTAAAAGGTGTTGACATGACCCACAGTTTATCCCAACACTACGGAAGAAGAGAGGAGAGGGCCAAAATTAAGGCCTGGGTACTGCCTTACACACCCGCCGTGAAGACGGGAAATGATATATGCAAAGCCTCATATGCGGATAGGTATTAAATACTTAGTTCATTGATGAATATAGAAAAATCTTAAATGATCAAAAGCCCATTGTCTTGTTCACCGTAAACAATTATATTTATAATGCGCACACTCTACTGCTCTAAGATTTTATTTCTTGGTTTAGATTTTATACCCACTCACTGAGCTAAAAAGAAATTCAATATAAAAAGGGAATAATACAAATCTATCAGAGGGCAAAATAGTACCCTGCCAAAAAACAGTTATATTTGATTCCTTTTCTTAAATCATCCCCCAGAGAAACCTAATTCAGACACTTTTGGACTTATGCATGAATTGAAAACTTGCAAAGGAAAGTCAATGTGAAAAAAAATATATCTTAAAGAGAAGTTAAAGATTTATTAAGATTGGAAAAAAAGGTAGGAAAAAAACTTATATGTTTCATTACAAATATCAAAGAAGCTGATTTCTGTTTCCTGGATTTAATACTTGTGGTTTTCCCCAACACAGCTATTTCACATTTGTTATGGAAGCAATTTTTTCCATTTCCTACAGTATACCTGGATTGAAATAATAATCTAACTTTGTAGTACAGGTTAATGTTTTCCTTACATATAAAAAACATACCTTCTATGATGATAATCACAATTTCGTACCACGTTTAAATTACCCACAATGTAATGCTTTGCTGTAATGATTTTACATATCTAAAATTCCCCTTTGACTTTGTACTACCTTCAAAATAAATTTAAATTCCTTGCCTAGATTGTCAACATTGTCTATCATGGTGCTTCTAGAAATCACTCTTCCATTGTTTCCCTCATGCCAGGTCTCACTAAGAGTCAATCCTTCTTTCCTGCTTCCCTCCTCCTCCTTATACTCTCCCCTTCTCCCTGTATATCTGAATGTGGGTATCTATTCATCTCAAATATTTCTTTCTTCCAAAGGCCTGTTCTTCTCACCTTTCATCTAATGCAAAAATTTCCAAGCTCTGTATTTGCCTTTCGTAAACATATATCATGAAAAAGAACCTTTTCTCAAAACTGTCGTGAGTGCACTCCCATAGTTCACCAAGAATTTTCTTTTTTAAATAGAGCATGAGTGGATGGCTTTTGAGTTAACCTTGTGCTTCTATCTGTATTACGGGTGGTGCCTACCCTACTCTAATATTCAGCAAAAATATGTAATTACCCCAATAGGAGTCACTTGGTAAATATTTATTGAACTAGGCCCTGTTTTAGGCACTTAGCATCCAGCAGTAAATAAGAGTCTCTGTGGTCTTGGAATTTATATTCTAGTGGAGAGAGAGAGACAAACACACAAGGAACAACACCAAAAGCAACAACTATAAGGACATCTTAGATAGTGATGGGTACTATATGTTCTTCAAAACACACGAAAGTGGTTTTGACAATCACCGTTTCATGAAGGCCCTGAAAGTATTTTGTAAGGAAAACATCCCCAAATGTGTTGATCATAAATACTTCATTTACACACAGTACGTTTGGAAATCTTACAAAAGATCTGCACTAGCTACAACAGCGTAATTACAGAATTTTGGTAGCAACAAAAATCCTGTGAAGGGTACAAAGCATGATACTATTTCAGTGCCACCTGGTAACACTCCTTGTTTGTTGTTGTTGTTGTTGTTGTTTTATTTTTCTTTGCTCTGCATTCAACCCAAGACCCACTTTTTCTCTTGCCTAAAACGTGACGGGTAATGGTTGAGGCCTCAGGCACTGTTATTAGCCTTGAGTGACAGCCACGGCAAGCGTAGATTCACAGTCAGAGTCGACACTGCAGCAGGGCTCACCTAGACGAACATCAGCACTCCCACCTCGGCTCCTTGGCTTCCACCTCCAGCAACAGAGAACTAAAGCCTGAGAGAAGGGCACCACCTCTGTTTGTGTATGTTTTCTTGGAGTGTGGTACCTTGGTAGAAAAATTTGAGAACTAGTGCATGAGTATCAACAATCCTACAGATTAAGGAAGTATTTTTGAAAAAAATTAAATGTAAACTTGAGACTTACAGATCTTACTTAAGGAATTTTGTATGAAGAGGTTTATACCACATATATAAGAAAAAGCTCAGTATTTAAAAGTAATAGAGTTTGAGGGACGCCTGGGTGGCTCAGTTGGTTGAGCGCCTGACTCTTGATTTCGGCTCAAGTCATCATCTCAGTGTTGTGAGATCGAGCCCCACATCACGCTCTGCATTCAGCCTGGAGTCTGCTTGGGATTCTCTCTCACCTCCCTCTGTCCCCTACCTTGCTCATGCTCTAAGTACATACATATATACATACATAAATAAAATCTTTATTTAAAAAAAGTAATAGCATTTTACATTTTCTCCATACAACATGAAATAAAGGATATGGTACAGATATCATAAAAAAGATAATTCAACAGTTAAAATTTGCCACTTATGTAATCACTTAATAAGATTTTGCCTTCTATTAGTATGCAGATAAACTAAATTCAACAAAAATAATCGCTTTCATCAAATTTATATAACATTAATGGAAACAAAAACAATAAATATTTTCAGTTAAATATTTATAGCTTCTAGCTCCTCTTCTACCTATCTTTATTAATTTCCTTTGGTCTCAGGAAGAATTTCATTTCTAAAAGACCAACACTCTACCAGGGTCCTCTAGCAAAATTCAATTTTAATTATGATTCATAATTATTAACATCATATAATTTACCTTTCTTAAGAGTGCATGCAGGTAGTCTCCTAATCTGGGCAAAACCATGTGTGCCTTACGGATCTATAATTTATTTCCTCTCAGCAAGATAATTAACCTATAAGGGTACCCTTATTTTCCTTAAAACTACAGGAAATTATCATGGGGTTGTTTTTTCTCAATAGTAAATCCATGTCCTATGTCAGGATTTTATAAAGCATGTTTTGGTATGAGAATCTACCCCACCCATTTTTGGCCTTTGTATCAATTATATCATTATGCCCCATAGCAACCAGGATGAATAGTTATTATTACATCCAATTTTAAGATAAAAAAAAAACTTAAGACAGAGGTCAGGTGATATACCAAGTTCATAAAATGTTTTAATAGGGTTGGGTTCTCAATTTTTTGCTTCAGCCTCAGGTCCTTACCCTCTGTCCCTAAGAAAATCTTAGGTGGTATCGTGGGCCGAGCTAAAGAACAAAGCCATGGAAATGATACAAAGCAGGGAAATAACACAAGACAGGACACAAGAAGAAGTAATTCCCCAGTGGTCACAATTAATAGCCAGAGTCACAAATAATAGCTAAAGTCCACATACAAGTTTGTGGTCACAAGCCAAGGAATTGATCAGAGGCGAGAAGCTTCACCATCTGCGACTCTTGCTGCAATCAGGAGGCTCCCCTGTCAAAGCAGAGGCATGGGGAATGGTTTCAGCAGGAAGGGAGAGGTAGAGAGGGAGCACTTAACCAAATGGTTTACATCTGCCTCCTATGGGTAGGCCATGGAAAACCTAATGGACACAATGTCTCCTCAACAGAAGATTTACATTTAACTGCTTCCACAAAGTACAATTTCTCAAGTTTATTTCCTTTATTCATGTAATATTAATATGAGTTTAAAAGTCCTAATAATTTTCTTTTTCTTTTTTAAAGATTTTATTTATTTGACAGATCACAAGTAGGCAGAGAGGCAGGCAGAGAGAGAGGGGGAACCAGGCTCCCCGCTAAGCAGAGAGCCTGATGCAGGGCTTGATCCCAGGACCCTGAGACTATGACCTGAGCTGAAGGCAGAGGCTTAACCCACTGAGCCACCCAGGCACCCCTCAATACTCTTCTTTTTTGATGTACTTTTAGACATGAGTGTAAGAAATGTACAGTTTTATCAGCTAGTTCAATTTGGAAAAAAAAGTATAAGTATGATGACAAACATGATGTTATTTTTTTAAATTTTATATTTGCAAATAATGTTATTTCTCAAAAACTTGAATGGTAATAAGATTTTATCAAAAGTTCTGGCCAGAGTCCTTAAACTAATTATCACTAAATGGAAAAAATATTGAATTGTTTGAATAGATCTCCCTATTTTTCATTTCATCATCTTATTCTTTTCTTTTTTTTTTGGTTATTTTATCTTTATTTTTTATTATGGAAAATTTATGCAAACCATACACCAAAGAATAGTTAGTATAAAAAATTTCTGGGGCACCTGGGTGTCTCAGTCAGTTAAGCATCTGCTTTCAGCTCAGGATGATTCCAGAGTCCTGAGACTGAGCCCCACATCAGGCTCCCTGCTCATCAGTAAGTCTGCTGCTCCCTCTCTTCCGCCCTTCCCCTGCCCCCTGCTCAAGCTCTCTCTCTCAAATAAACAGATAAAATCTAAAAAAAATAAAAGAGGGAATAGTATAATAAACTTCTGTGTAAACACTACTCTGCCACACCAATTACTCCTGGTATTATTTCTAACATATTCAGTGCTTCAAACTCCAGATTATTAAAGTAAATCTCAGATATATCATTTTATCTATAAATAATGCAATTGTACTTCTAAAATATTTTACCCAATACCATTATCATCTTAACAGTTCACAGTGATTATTTAATATTTTAAAACATTTAATTACTCTTCAAATTTCTCCAATTGACTTATTTTTTTAAAATATGTTTTAATTTAGATTCTAGTAAATTCTAGACATGGTTATTGGTCAACAGGTCTCTTATGTTACTTAATCAAGGTTCCCACTCTTTTTTTTCCTTCTTAAAATTTATTTATTCAACAAGCTACAGAGATCTCCTTAGTTTGGCTCTTGCTGCTTACTTCCCCATAGCGTTATTTCACAGGCTTTCCTTTCCCCTGAATTTTCACAAAATGGTAGATGAATAGGACTTTCTTGTTGTTTCATATACTCTGTGATTACTGCTAAAAAATTCCATCTCTCTATGCATAAGCTTTCCCACTTGCTCAAATAAATGACTCACCCTTCTCAATGAATTTGCTCATTCATTGATGGAGCAACACTGAGTACCTTCTGCATGCAGCTCAGTGCGGAGTTAGTAAGATGACTGAAGGGAGGTGCTCATAAGCTAGAATTGTGCTTACAAAGAACACAAACAATTGATGAAAAGTTCCTTTTACTTCGTTCCTTTTGGGACTCAAAATCAGAAATGAAGGAGAAGAAATAAAAACTGACATCACAGGAATACAAAGGATTATAAGAGAATTTTATTAAAAATTATAAACCAACAAATTAGCCTAGAAAAAGCTGATAAATTCCTAGAAATATATAGCCTCCCAAAACTAAATCAGAAAGAAAGAACAAAAAATTGAATAGACTGATTATTAGCAATGAAATTGAACCAGTAATCAAAAGATTCTCAACAAACAAAAGTCCAAGACTTCATAGGTAAATTCTATTAAACATTTAAAGAAGAGTTGATACTTATACTTACTTACTTATACTTATACTTGTTCTTCTCAAACTATTCAAAAAAATAGAAGAGGAAGGAAAGATTCCAAATTCATTCTATGAGGCCAGCATTACTGTCATACCAAAACCAGATAAAGACACTACAAAAAAGAGAACTACTGGCCAATATCACTGATAAACATAGATGCAAAAATTCTCAACAAAATATTAGCAAACCAAATCCAACAATATGTTAAAAAAACCATTCACCACAATCAAGTGGGATTTATTCCAAGGATGTAAGGGTGGTTCAATATTCACAAATCAATCAAATCAATCAACATGATATAGCACATTAACAAGAGAAAGAAAAAAATCTGATCATCTTGATGGATGCAGAAAAAGCATATGACAAAGTACAACATTCATTCATAGTAAAAACTCTCAACAAAATAGGCTCACAAGGAACATACCTCAACATGATAAAGGCCCTATATGAAAAACCTGCAGCTAACATTATACTCAATGTTGAAAAACTGGCAGCTTTTCCTCTAAGATCAGGAACAAGACAAGAATGTCCACTCTCACGGCACCTGGGTGGGTCAGTTGGTTGAGCGTCTGACTTTTGATTTCAGCTTAGGTCATGATCTTGGGATAGTGGGATCAAGTCTCGAATCAGGTCAGCTCATCTCAGATGAGAGTCAGCAAGCTTGGGATTCTCTCTCTCCTTCAGCCCCTCCCCCTGCTCTTGCTTTCTTTCTTTCAAATAAATAAAATCTTAAAAAAAAAAAAAAAAGGAATGTCCACTCTCACCACTTTTATTCAACATAGTTGTGGAAGTCCAAGCCACAGCAATCAGACCACAAAAAGAAATAAAAATCATTCAAACTTGTAAGGAAAAAGTAAAACTTTCACTACTTGCAGATGACATGATACTATATTTAAAAACTCTCAGACTCCACCAAAAAGCTATTAGAAGTAACAAATGAATTCAGTAAGGTTGGCAGGATACAAAATCAATATACAGAAATCGTTGCATTTCTATACAATAATAATGAAGCAGGAGAAAGAGAAAAATAAGAAAACAATTACATTTACAATTGCACCAAAAACAATAAAATACCTAGAAATAAACTTAACCAAGGAGGTGAAAGACCTATACTTAAAAAACTAGAAAACACTGATGAAAGACATTGAAGATGACACAAACAACAGGAAAGATATTCCATGCTCATAGACTGGAAGAACGAATATTGTTAAAATGCCCATACTAACCCAAAGCAATCTAAGATTTAATGCAAACCCTAACAAAATACCAACAACATTTTTCACAGAACTAGAACAAATAAACCTAAAATTTTTCTAGATATGTCTCTTCAGGCAAAGGAAACTAAACCAAAATTAAACCATGCGAAAATAAAAAGGTTCTGCACAGCAAAGGAAACAACAAATCAAAAACAACAAAACAAAACAAAACCTACTGAATGGGAGACTATAATCACAAGTGATATACCAATAAGGGATTAATATCCCAAATATATAAAAAACATGTAACTCAGCACCAAGATAATAATATCGACAATAATAATCTGATTAAAAATTGGCAAAAAGACCTAAAAAAACATGTTTTCAAGGAAAAACATATAGATGACCAACAGACACATGAAAAGATGCTCAACATTACTAATCATTAGGGAAATGAAATTAAAGCCACAATTAAATTCACTTAACACCTGTCAGAAGGGCTAAACTCAAGACAAGAAATAACAAGTGTTGACAAGGCTATGGAGAAAAAAGGAACACTGATGCATTGTTCGTAGGAATGTAGATTAATGCAGCCACTATGGAAACAGTATGGAGGTTCCTCAAAAAATTAAGAATAAAATTACCATAAGATCAATAATTAGGTATTTACTCCAAGAAAATGAAAACACTAACTCAAAAAAGACATATGTGGGACGCCTGGGTGGCTCAGTTGGTTGGGCGGCTGCCTTCGGCTCAGGTCATGATCCCAGCGTCCTGGGATCGAGTCCCACATTGGGCTCCTTGCTCGGCAGAGAGCCTGCTTCTCCCTCTGCCTCTGCCTGCCACTCTGTCTGCCTGTGCTCGCTCTCTCACTCGCTCTCTCTCTGACAAGTGAATAAAATCTTTAATAAAAAAAAAAAGACATATGCAAAAAAAAAAGACATATGCACCTTGTGTTCACTGCAGCATTGTTTATGATAGCCAAGATATGGAAGGAACCCAAGTGTCCATCCATAAATAAATAGATAAAGAAGATGTGGCATATATATGCAATGGAATATTACTTAGCCATAAAAAAGAATGAAATCTTGCAACTTGCAACAACATAGAGGGACCTATGGGGTATATAATACAAAGCAAAATAAGTAAGTGAGAGAAAGACAAATACCATATGATTTCATTCCTATCTGAAATTTGAGAACCAAAACAAGGAAAAAGGAGACCAAAAAATAGACTTAAATACAGAGAACAAACTGATGGTTACCAGAGGGGAAACTGGTGGAATCATGGGTAAAACAGATAAAGGAGATTGAGAGTACACTTATTTTGAAGAGCACTGAGAAATATATAGAATTTTTGAATTATTATATTGTACACTCAAAAC
This sequence comes from Mellivora capensis, assembly GCA_004024625.1. Taxonomy (NCBI): domain Eukaryota; kingdom Metazoa; phylum Chordata; class Mammalia; order Carnivora; family Mustelidae; genus Mellivora; species Mellivora capensis. The sequence continues at coordinate 84,687 of PISX010000439.1, read as the reverse complement.
TAAACAACACTGTATGTATAATATAATTAAAAAATAAAAACAAAATAAAACAAAAAACCTCCTTTTAGAAATATAAGAAAAAATGATTTAATTTTCTAACAATGGTTGAGTTGCCTTAACAAGTACTTTGTCTTAATGAACTTTCACCTCAGCCCTACAAGAGAAGCATAATTCAATGTTTACTCTCCTTCCACAGGTGAGGAAACAGGTTTCAAGAGGTTCCATGATTTGCCCAGTTGTATCACAAGCCACTGGTGAGATGAGCACTTGGGCCTGGACTATCTGGCTTCTGTGCCCGTATATCTACCCCCTGCTAATACTGCCCAGCTCTTTCCCCGCTAACTCTCTGCCCCAGAGTCTCAGTGATAGAAAAACTGAGCAATTCCCTAGCTAACTAGTAATTCTATTTCTTCTCATGCAGTCATTTGAATCAATTTAACCGTGATGAGCAATGAACAACAATGTGTTTATGCAGAGCTCTGGAATAAAGTTTGTGTCCATGTCATGAGTGGTAAGGAGCACAGGCTTTGTAATCATAGCAGACTGATAAGAATCTTGTAATTCAATAATGTGATACATTTTACTGCGAGATATTTGCCTCCCAGTATTCCTTTTCTTAACTCCCTCCTGTTCTCCAGAAACCATATTCTTTTTTTCTTTTTTTAAAGAGAGGAACATTTTTCCTTTTTTTTTTTTTTGTTTTCAAGATTTTATTTATTTATGAGAGAGAGAGAGAATGAGAGAGAGAGAGAGCATGAGAGGGGAGGGTCAGAGAGAGAAACAGACTCCCTGCTGAGCAGGGAGCCTAATGTGGGACTCGATCCCAGGACTCCAGGATCATGAACTGAGCCAAAGGCAGCTGCTTAATGAACTAAACCACCAGGCACCCAAGAAACCATATTTTTAAAAGCCAAAGCTTTTTACTTCTAAGAGCCAAATTTCTGGAATTCAAAAGTTGAGGCCAAAAGAATACTAGATTCTATCAAGAATATTGGGGAGAGTCATGTCACCTACCCTAAAGGACAAGTTTGTATCTACAGTGTGTAGGGCCCCAGGCACATATTTTTTGTGGTGTTTCTGCCTATCTAAAGTTGTATTTAGGGATGCCTGGGTGGCTCAGTCAGTTAAGCCTCTGCCTTCAGCTCAGGTCATGATCCCAGGGTCCTAGGATCGAGTCCCACATCGGGCTCCCTGCTCAGCAGGAAGTCTGCTTCTCTCTCTGCTTCTGCCTGCCACTCTGCCTGCTTGTGCGCTCGCTCTCTCTCTCTCTCTGACAAATAAATAAATAAATAAAATATTTTAAAATAATAATAACAAAGTTGTATTTAAAAATATATTATGAGAAAAAAAAATATTATGAGGGGTGCCTAGGTGGTTCAGTCAAGGTTGAGTGTCAGACACTTCAACTTGATTTTGGCTCAGGTCATGATCTTAGGGTTGTGGGACTAAGCCCCATGGTGGGCTCTGTCCTGGGCATGGAACCTGCTTAAGATTCTTTCTCTCCCTCTGTCCCTCCCCTGTTCCCTCTCCCTCTTAAAAAAAAAAAATACACACACACATAATGAAATTCCTAGCCTCATGTGAGGTATTGTGATTTAACAATGAAACTTTTAATAATAGGCAGAGAGGAGGTACTTTGGTGTTTATTTACTGTCTAGGGAATGCATGTAAAGGTTCTTCATTCTGTTTCACATGAAAGTCACCCAAAATCAGCCTGTGAGCACCACCTTGACAATTCCATGAAAAAAATACTATGCCAGCTAGTCAGAGCCATTTCCCCCTCATACTATCTTTCTGGGACCAAGCTGGTCATGGGGCCCTGGGAGAACTCCATTGGCTGGAGTCCTACTGTGCCTTGATTGAACCCACGTTGACAGAGAGGGTCAAAAAGTACCCCCAGAAGGCTGAATGGGACAAGGCCCATATGGATTTCAGTATAGCCCCCAGGGTGCTCCACTTAGATGGCACTGAGTACCCTTGGCAGGGGAGTGGCCCCAGAAGGGGACTTAGAAACTTTAGCAAAAAGCACCCTTTAGTTGGTGGGCCTTCTGAGGCACAGGTCCTAGAGCCGGAGTCCTACTTGCCCCAGTCTAAGGCCAGTACTGACAAAGTGTCATCCAGTCTGGAGAAGGGAAAAAACAACAGAGGCTTGATCAGGGAATAAGGTCACTTGGAACCCAACACTCTGCAGAATTCTATCTCAATTACCCCTTTCTCACATGGGAGAGTGTGGAGGAGAAATCACCTATATTTGAAGAGAACTGGAGAAAACAAACTAAAAATTCTCTCCCAAAGTTTGGAAGAACTCATATCCAATAGTAGCATTATAATACCCTAAGCAATTACTTAATTATCCTTAATTTCAATGTCTTCACCTATAAAATGGGGATTGAATATTTGCTTCTAAGAACTGCTGTAAGGATTTAATAAGCTAATACAGGTTACATGTCTAGCATACATGAGGTACGAAAGAAATGCTAAAATATATTTTCATGTAATTATTTAATAACCACAAATTGGGCATTAAGTATAGGAAGCAACAAGAGAAAGAAGCAACTTCTCCATCACCGAGGACTTTATCCTTTAACTGTACTAACAGCAACTCACAGAAACAGGAAACCAAGAAGAACCACCTAAATATAAATCTGAAAAGGGTGATTGGGATACTACAGAGAGACAGAGAAAAGGCATGAATGAAGATTACTGCATTTTATTGGGAAGGCCTCCTAGAGCAGGAGAGCTTTTGAGTGTGATATGTTAGCAAGGTGAGGAACAAAAGTGGGAGAGAAGGAAGGAGCGCTTGCAGCAGAGAAAACCGGCAAACAGAGGCCAATGGGCACAGCTTTCATAATGAGAAATGAGATCCCTAATGCCCCCAACGCAGGTTTGGTAATTCTTTCCTATTATAATGATTGTCAGCAGCGAACCCAAGAATGTGTTGGCATGCTGAAAGCTATTTCATATACTGCAAATAAACATAGCAAGAAGCTTGCTAACTCTGACCATTGGAAAACAAAGCCCTGCTGACTTGTATACTTGACAAAGGCAAGTGTACGAGTTTCCTAAGTGGATCAGGACACAAGTATATCCATACTAAGTTTAGAAAGTGTTGGAGGCCTGGTGAAAAAGATACCAGAACAACAGACAGAGGTGTGACTCTGAGCTGAATCAGCTGCTTGGCACCACGAAGACGGGTTAGCTCTTGCACGCTGTAAAAATCGAGAGTGGGGTGCCTGGGTGGCTCAGTCAGTTAAGCACCTGCCTTCGGCTCCAGTCATGATCCCAGGGTCCTGGGATCGAGGCCCTGCATCGGGCTCTCTTCTCAGCAAGGAGCCTGTTTCCTCCTCTCTCTCTCTGCCTGCCTCTCCACCTAATTGTGATCTCTGTCTGTCAAATAAATAAATAAATCTTTCAAAAAAAAAAAAAAAAAACAAATCGAGAGCTACTGGACTAACCCTAAATGGAAAATCAGGATACAGACAGAGGTAAGGGAGCTAATGTCCACTGAGGGAGCAGTTCACTTTCCACACAGCTCACAGGGATCCGTCAGCCTAGAAGCACACAGTAGGGGTCTGGCAACTGGACAGGAACTTCAGCAGCCTCTCCCTCCTGGGGGACATCCATCTCTGGCTCCTCAAGTGCTCTCACAATGCCGTGCTGGGAAATGTTTACCAGTAGGCTCTGTATGAGGAGCCTTAATTTGAAGCTTTTGCTGGTTTCTTTTGGGTTAAAAAAATTCCCTTCAGGGCCTTTCAAGCTGCAAATGTGCTGTCCCTGAACACAGAGATGGGAAAAGAGGACCACTGTGGGTTTTGGGGGAACCACTCCCTGTGTCTCAAAAAGTGACTCAGCTTCTCAGTGCCCCTACTCAATGGATCAACTTGCACACTTCTCTCCTCCACTCCCAGCTTTCCTCTTACTACTTTACCTCTGTGAACCTTCCTGCCACCAGCTCTGTCTCATTGTTCAAACTCTCTGAGAGAGGAGGTCTGATTGAATTAGCCATTCCCCAGCTACAAGGGAGAGCTCCCCGTGGTTGGAACTCTCTACTCTCTGCCAGACTTAACTGCATCTCTAATGCAATCAGAAGTGATTGTGTCCGTGGCTGGTGCCTACTACCAAGGCAAAGAGTTTGTTCTGGAAGGCACAAGAACATTTTAGAAGGGGATGGTCTAATACAGCAGGCACCTTGAACAGGCTATCCAAAGATTTACAGCATAAGCAATTAAACACCAGATTTGTGTTTGTGTTAGACCAATTGCTATAGTAGCATTTGGAAACATCTTTATCTAAATAAACTCCATTCCCGCTGGCTTGTCCCGTTTCACACTGATCAGGGTCCACCCAGAGGTGGGGGCACTGTGGCAAACTGTCTAAAGCGGGACAAATTGTCCAGAACGGGAGATCGGAGACCCGGAGCCAGGTCCCACAACTGTTACTTTGTCTTTTTCTGTGATCTTAGAAAATCTCACGTAAACTTTCCAAATCTAAGTTTCCTCATTCATAAATGAGAAAATTGCTTCTGCCCTACCAAATTATAGAGGATGTTTTACTGAAGTGAAAAGGAGGAGGAAGAAGAGGAGGAGGAGGAGGAGGAGGAGGAGAACTGCCCTTACTTATAGAAGTGAAATTTAAAATTTTTTAAAGCAGGGGCGCCTGGGTGGCTCAGTGGGTTAAAGCCTCTGCCTTCAGCTCAGGTCATGATCTCAGGGTCCTGGGATCAAGCCCCACATCGGGCTCTCTGCTCGGCAGGGGAGCCTGCTTCCTCCTCATTCTCTGCCTGCTTCTCTGCCTACTTGTGATGTGTTTGTCAAATAAATTAAAAAATTTTTAAAAAATTTTTAAAGCAAAGTTAACTTTTTTCCAAACATGTAAGAATCAGGTGTGAGACTGGAGCTACTCTAGCTGAAAGAGGTGGCAGCAAGGAGAAGAGGCTAGTACCCAACCTGTGTGGCCTCCCTCCTGCCTGCTCTACCCTCTCCCAGTTGATGGAACCGCAGCAGGACTCAGAACACCACTGGAAAATGACTAGCCTATACAAATGAAAGATGTTTTGATATCCAGAAATTCTCCTCCTGTGTCAACTTGGAAAAAAAAAAAGTATTTCTCCACAAAAACATTCAGTAATCCTAGAAACAAACAAACAAAAAAGTATCTCTGGAAATTTTTATTGTGAACAAAACTGAGAAGTATTTTAACAAGAAGTGTTGAAACTACTGGAACCACAATTTCTAATCTCCTACTGGGAGCTAAGTCATGAATGACCCTTACTTCTACCAAAGGTACAATAAAATATGTGGTATCATTGTTGCAGAGGGAGGAAGAGAGAAATAGGTTCATTTTATCCTAACCTTCTATCTTATTTTTGCTTCCTATTTTTCTATTTACTGCAATGCACACCAATCTGATTTGAATTAGAATGAGCAGAAAAAAAGCCACATATGCAAAAGTGCATTTATTATGGTTGTTGTTAATAATAATACTATTTTTTAAATCTTTACATCAGCCTCCAAAACCATTTTCTTGACCTTATCAGTACTTTGGATATTATTGGATAAATACCAAAGGAGGTTATAAGTGTTTAAAAAATACTTGGGTTGTTGGCTTTCTATAAATCTTTAATTTTATTAAGGGTACAAGCCTCATTAGGCTTGTACCAAATCTAGCCAAATTGAAGGTTGTGGAAAGAAATAAATATAATTAATAATGTTAACAACAATAGCAAAAGTGTTTTTATGCTCTAACCTTTTACAGTCATCTTAAAATCAGATGAGAGTAGATCAACAATGTTCTGTCATCCATAATTTCTAGTCAAAGGCATAAGCCATAGTTAACCTGATCATCTACCAGCCTATGTCATATAGTCATGGTATCAGTCAGGGTCCGAATAGGAAACAGAATTACAGATCTTCTGGGTTCCTGGGAGTCTCAGTAGGTTGAGCCTCCATTCGACTCTTGGCTTCAGCTCTGGTTGTGATCTCAGAGTCCTGAGATGGAGCCCCACATAAGGCTCCACACTCAGTGAGGAGTCAGCTTCACAGTCTCTCTTTCCCTCTCCCTCTGCTTCTCCCCTGCTAACTTACTCACTTTCTCTCTATATATATAAATTTAAAAATAGATCTTTAAAAAAAAAAGAATTACAGATCTTTCTCAACTATAAAATGGGGGGGTCATAATATTGGCTTCTAAGAACTGCTGTAAGGATTTAATGAGCCAATATAGATACATGTCTTGCTTCTATGAGGCACTAAAGAAATGCTAAAAGTTATTATAAATATTTTCATGCAATTATTTAATAACCGCAAATTAAGCCTCCTCAGGGTTACATCCTAGTAAACCCACCCTAAATTGAAATTTTTTAAATTGAAAATATAATTAATACACCTTACCTACTGAATATCATAGCTTACTAGCCTGCCTTAAACATGTTCAGAACACTTACATTAGCCTGCATTTAGGCAAAATCACCTAACACAAAGCCCATTTTATAATGAAGTATTGAATGCCTCAGGTAATTTATTGAATACTGTACTGAAAGTGAAAAACAGAAGGGCTGCGTGGGTACAGAATGTTTCTAAGCATATGTGTTGTTAACCCTCCCGTTTGTGGGGTTGACTGGGAGATGCAGCCCACTGCTGCCCAGCATCACAAGAGTATCTACCACATATAGCTGGCCTGGGAAAAGATCCAAAATCAAAATTCAAATGAAGGCTCCTACTGAATGCATATTATTACATTTGCAACATCATAAAATCAAAAAATCTTAAGTCAATCAGAGACAGTCGGCATTAGGGAAAGTTCCAGGAAGGAATACTTACAAATATTCTAAGATTAGTAGAATGGGAAGGATATGAGGAAATTTACCAGGGATAAAGGCAGAAACTCAGAATTAGCAGTAGGAGAGTTATAACCACACCCAGGCCCAGCCAAACCTAACCAAAAGCCAGTGGCAGAGGATCTCACTGATATAGTCCATACAGGTCAGAAAGTCGGAATGGAATAACTTCCATTATCTTTAACCATCACATTGAGTGATAGATATTCTCAAGATCTGAAATGGAAGGGTATGGATGGAGAGGTTTGTTAACAGACTATTCCAAGTATTGTATTAAGTGTACCTAACCTGTATGATAACTGTTTCTGGAAGTTCAAGGAATGAGATATAGAGGTGTGAATATGCAAAGCAGGCAACACTCTATGAAAAGAATCACATGGGATGATTTGGGCAAGAATGCACTGATACCAGCAAAATTCAGAGTAATCTTTCATCCGTCAGTACAGGGATTGCTGGCCATTTGATATATATGCTTTAGGGTTAAGGTCATTCATTCCCTTTGATTCCTAGTTTGTTAAATATTTTTATCATGAATTAATTTTGGATTTTGCCAAATGCTATTCTATAGCTGTAGTCAAGAACTGAAGAATATGAGATTTTACCTTACTTGCCGGTTAAGTTAGCTGGTCACAATTCCAAGGTGGCTGGCAGAAGACATGAGACTTGAGGGTCAGAATCAAGAGACATTTTTACCCATGGCACAGCAAGGATCACAAATGTCAGCATATTTTTGTCAGGTTCCCCTTGCCCCAAAGTCCCATGGGAAAAACAGATGTACCCACATGGAGCCTGCAAAGGCAGTAGGTTGCATTGCACGAAATGAAACCTAAGTTTAGAGAACCAAGTCTTAAAATGTTAGTGTTCTGCTACCGAGGGAGACATTTTTATTATAGCAGACAATAACCATGCCTGCCTTTTGCTTCAGGGGGAAACACTATCTCTATTTTCCAAGGCCATTCACTTTACATGCATACTTATCAGATAGTCCTAAGCAAAAAAGAATCAATGTCTCAATTTGCAAGATGTGTGAAACATGAGAATTGTGTTCCAACAATTTTTCCAATATGGTACATAGTAACACCAATACATTTTCTAGAGTTAAAAAACTTCATGTTCCTTGGATAAATTCTCCTTCATTGTGATGCAATTTTTATACATATCTGGCTTATGATTTTTCCCTTTTTTTAATGTTTGTGTTTTGCATCTATGGTTAAAAAATAATTGTAACTATAAATTATACTGCTTTTATGATTGTTGTTTTGGTGTCAAAGATATACTAACCTTATAAAAATGAGGTAAGTTAAGTTTTTCTCTTTTTTCTAGTTACTGAGTGAGAATATATAAAATAAGAATTTCTGTTATTTGAAGATAAGGTAAGATTAGCCTAGAGAATAATCTACACTTTGTCTCTTTAAGGGAAAGAAAACTGGATTCTTGTTGGAGTTAATGTAGAGCATGAAATCAGGTATAATACCTGGCTCTATAAAATGTAATTCAGAGGCCGCTGGGGGCAGAAGGGTATAGCCCTAGGTCTTTGGAATGCTGAGGCCTGAGGTAGGAATTCCTACTCCACTGTAGGAAGGCCTTGGGGAATGGCCTTCCTGGAAGATTCTCAACCCAAAGACCCTTCCTGTGATCTAAGAGATTTTGCATCCTCCTCTATGCTCTGTTTAGCAGAACTCGTGGAACACTGGTATCTTTCCCGTAAACAGATTCTCCTAGTTCCAGTAAGACCCCTTGTCACACCATGTGCTTGAGAAACAGTGATTAGGATTTCTGATTATCCTGAAGGACCAATAAAAGTAGGAGCAAAGAAAGGCAAAGGTCTGACCCCCCTTGCCTTCTCTATTTCACAGCAAAATTCAGAGTAATCTTTCATCCATCAGTACAGGGATTGCTGGCCATTCTCAGCAGATTATTAATTCCATTTCTCTAGTAGTTATCTATATAATTCTTGTGTTGATTTTGGTAATGTAATTTTTCTCAGAAACTATCCATTTTCCTACATAAAGTTGCTCATAGTATTCATTTATGACTTTTTAAAATTTTCACTTTTATACTCATATCCTTTTTCAAATATACCCATATATAATCTATATACCTCTTATATACTCTTCCCACCAAAAATCCAAAATGTTTCTTTATGCCCTCTTACCTTTTTCTTAATCAGGAGTTTGTATAGAATTAATTCTCGGGGTGACTGGGTGAATCAGTCTGTTAAGCAACAGACTCTTGTTTCAGTTCAGGTCATGATCCCAGGGTCATGAGATTGAGCCCCATAACAAGCTCCATGCTGAGCTGGAGGCTGCGTAAGACTCTCTTTCTCTCTCCCTCTGCCCCTCTCCTGCTTGCTCTCTTGCTTGCTCTAGGAAAAAATAAAAAATTCTTTCCAAAGTACTAGTTTGGGATTATGTTGATCTTCCTTACTTGTTGTTTTTTTTTTTACTTCAGTAATATTTCTCTCATCTTTATTATCTCTTGTTATAGTTTTATGTTCACTTATTCTTATTTTCATCCTTGTAGTTTCTAGGATGGAATCTGAATCATTTATCTTCATACCTTCTTCTTTTTAATGAAGTTACCTGTAAATTCTGCTTTAGCTCCATCTCATAAATTTTGATAGTTTATTTTTGTACAGCTTTTAAATTGTGTTTTCTTCCTTAACCCATACTATTTAGAAATAGGATTTAATATTACTAAATGCATAGCAATTTTTCAACTAGCTTTTTTACTGACTTCTGGCCAAAGAACTAAAAAATATATATTCTCATTACCGGAGATGATATAAAGAGGTACATACAGAGTTAAAAATACACAAAGAGATTATTGATTTTACCTTTTTTTGAGAGAGAGCGAGAGCATGCACAGAAACTGGGCGGGGGCGGGGTGCAAAGGTTGAGGGAGAGAGAGGATCTGAAGGAGGTTCCACATCCAGTGTGTGGAGCTCGATGTAGGGCTCCATTTCACCACCCTGAGATCATGACCTGAGCAGAAATCAGGAGTCGGAGGGTTAGCACCAACTGAGCCACCCAGGCACCTCTAAATTTTACTTTTTAATGCTTACATAACCTTACTTGTTTAATATTGTTCAACTATCAGTTTCATTATATATTTCACACACACGCATATATTTCTTTTAGTTTAAATGCTATTTCACTTGAGGACCTCAGCTTTCTTTAATTTGTATTTACAAATTAGATCTTGGGATCCCTGCAATTTCAATTTTTCAGTATCATTTGGTTTTGTTATTTCACTTGGATGCAAGGTAAAGCTGACTGAGGTGTTTGGGTATTTTTTTTTTAAGATTTTATTTATTTATTTAAGAGAGAGTAAAAGCAAGAGAGATCACAGAGGGAGAGGGAGAAGCAGGCTTGCCCCTGAGCAGAGAGCCAGATGTGGGGCTCGATCCCCTGGGATCATGACTCAAGCCAAAGGCAGACGCTCAACTGACTGAGCCACCCAGGCACCCCAAAGCTGAGTGAGTTTTAAAACCAACCTCATAATTGAACTTCTGGCAGATGAGTTTAATCAATGTACACTCATTGTGATTGCAGCATTACTGGTAAATTTGACTTACTTCCATTATTTTATTTTTTTTTCTTTTTGCTTTCTTTTTATCATATCGTTTCTTGGTCGTTTCTTCACTGACTTACTTTCTGCTGGACTCATTATTTTTATACCTGTATTTTTTTCTCCTGTTCATTTAAAAACTGGATTGCATTGCTATTATTTTGGTGATTTATTTTAGCATACGTAGATTCATTTTTTAAAGATTCTATCTATCTATCTATCTATCTTTTTATTTATTTACTTACTTACTTATTTGAGAGACAGAGAGAGAGCACTAGCATGGGAGGGGGCAGAGAAGGAGGGAGAGGGACAACCAGACTCTATACTGAGCATGGAGGGGATGCAGGGCTTGATTTCAAGACCCTGAATCATGACCTGAGCTAAAATCAAGTCAGTAGCATATTAAAATTCAAACTTAAAATCTTTCTAACAAGAGCTTGAATTATCTAATACTTATATTTGTAACTAAAACAATGACTACAGTACACTGAAAACCCCTGAAAGTTCGACATCTTATTATTTTTACATAGAGCTTCACTTTTTACTCTTTTTAAACAGAGCATTTTTTGTAATCAATACTTAATTAAATTTGCCAACATATTTCATTAAATGCTGTGTTCATTCTTGTTTCTCATGCTCCACATCTTCTTTCTGTGGTCATTTTTTTTTCTTACCAAACATTCTTTTAGTGGATGCAAATGAGAAATTCCCTTACACTTTATGTGACCCAAATTTGCTTTATTTGCCCTTACTCTAACGTGATTTTTGTATATACAATTCAAAGGTTACTTAAGATTTTTTATTCAGCACTTCTAAAATACGACTACATTCTCTCTGGCATCAACTGTCAAGACTAAAAGGTTGCTGTTTGTCTAAATGCTGCTAATATGCACATTATTTTTGTACTTTCTCTGATGATTTTTAAGATTTTCCTTTATTCCTAATGACCTCATCTCATAATGTTTTTTTTTTTTCATTTCTTTTCAGCGTAACAGAATTAATAGTTTTTGCACCACACCCAGTGCTCCATGCAATGCATGCCCTCCATAATACCCTCCACCTGGCTCCCCCAACCTCCCACCCCCCGCCCCTTCAAAACCCTCAGGTTGTTTTTCAGAGCCCATAGTCTCTCATGGTTCATCTCTCCCTCCAATTTCCCTCAACTCCTTTCTCCTCTTCATCTCCCCATGTCCTCCGTGTTATTTGTTATGCTCCCCAAATAAGTGAAACCATATGATGATTGACTCTCTCTGCTTGGCTTATTTCACTCAGCATAATCTCTTCCAGTCCCGTCCATGTTGCTACAAAAGTCGGGTATTCATCCTTTCTGATGGAGGCATAATACTCCATAGTGTATATGGACCACATCTTCCTTATCCATTCGTCCGTTGAAGGGCATCTTGGTTCTTTCCACAGTTTGGCTACCATGGCCATTGGCCATTTGCTGCTATAAACATTGGGGTACAGATGGCCCTTCTTTTCACCACATCTGTATCTTTGGGGTAAATACCCAGTAGCGCAATTGCAGGGTCATAGGGAAGCTCTATTTTTAACTTCTTGAGGAATCTCCACACTGTTCTCCAGAGTGGCTGCACCAACTTGCATTCCCATCAATAGTGTAAGAGGGTTCCCCTTTCTCCACATCCTCTCCAACACACGTTGTTTCCTGTCTTGCTGATTTTGGCCATTCTAACTGGTGTGAGGTGGTATCTCAATGTGGTTTTAATTTGAATCTCTCTGATGGCTAGTGATGATGAACATTTTTTCATGTGTCTGATAGCCATTTGGTGTCTTCATTGGAGAAGTGTCTGTTCATATCTTCTGCCCATTTTTTGATATGATTATCTGTTTTGCGTGTGTTGAGTTTGAGAAGTTCTTTATAGATCCTGGATATCAACCTTTTGTCTGTACTGTCATTTGCAAATATCTTCTCCCATTCCATGGGTTGCCTCTTTGTTTTGTTGACTATCTCCTTTGCTGTGCAGAAGCTTTTGATCCTGATGAAGTCCCAGAAGTTCATTTTCGCTTTTGTTTCCTTTGCCTTTGGAGACATATCTTGAAAGAAGTTGCTGTGGCTGATATGGAAGAGGTTATTGCCTATGTTCTCTTCTAGGATTCTGATGGATTCCTGTCTCATGTTGAGGTCTTTTATCCATTTCGAGTTTACCTTTGTGTACAGTGTAAGAGAATGGTCAAGTTTCATTCTTCTACATATAGCTGTCCAATTTTCCCAGCACATTTTATTGAAGAGACTGTCTTTTCTCCACTGTATATTTTTTCCTGCTTTGTCGAAAATTATTTGACCATAGAGTTGAGGGTCCATATCTGGGCTCTCTACTCTGTTCCACTGGTCTATGTGTCTGTTTTTATGCCAGTACCATGCTGTCTTGGTGATCACAGCTTTGTAGTAAAGCTTGAAATCAGGTAACGTGATGCCGCCAGTTTTATTTTTGTTCTTCAACATTTCCTTAGCGATTTGGGGTATCTTCTGATTCCATACAAATTTTAGGATTATTTGCTCCAGCTCTTTGAAAAATACTGGTGGAATTTTGATTGGAATGGCATTAAAAGTATAGATTGCTCTAGGTAGTATAGACATTTTAACAATGTTTATTCTTCCGATCCAAGAACATGGAATGGTCTTCCATCTTTTTGTGTCTTCTTCAATTTCTTTCATGAGTGTGCTGTAGTTCCTCGAGAACAGATCCTTAACCTCTTTGGTTAGGTTTATTCCCAGGTATCTTATGGTTCTTGGTGCTATAGTAAATGGGATCGATTCTCTAATTTCCCTTTCTGTATTTTCATTGTTAGTATATAAGAAAGCCACTGATTTCTGTACATTGACTTTGTATCCTGCCATGTTACTGAATTGCTGTATGAGTTATAGTAGTTTGGGGGTGGAGTCTTTTGGGTTTTCCACATAAATTATCATGTCATCTGCGAAGAGAGAGAGTTTGGCTTCCTCATTGCCAATTTGGATTTCTCTTTGTTGTCTGATTGCTGTTGCTAGGACTTTTAATACTATGTTGAACAAGAGTGGTGAGAGTGGGCATCCTTGTCATGTTCTTGATCTCAACGGGAAGGCTGTGAGCTTTTTCCCATAATGTTTCTTAAAGTGAATTCATTATGATTTATATGGCTTTATACTAAGAGTATTTGAGGGATAATTGTAAATTCTAGAAATTTTATCTATTGATTGATTGATTAGATTTTATTTATTTATGAGAGAGAAGGCATGAGTGGGAGGAGGGGCAGAGGTAGAGGGACAAGCAGACTCCCTGCTGATCGGGGAGCCCGATACAGGGCTTGATCCCAGGACTCTGGGATCATAATCTGAGCCAAAGTCCATCACTTAATTGACTAAGCCACCCAGGCACCCCTAGAAATTTAATTAACAGTCATCTTTCATGTATTGATTCTTTAATATTTCTTCTATTCTTGCTTCTTTATAACTTATATTAAATAAATATTAAAGCTCCTCAATTAATCTGTCATGTTTCTTTACTACTCTTCCGTATTGTTAGTCTATGCTGCATGATGAAGAGCACTTGAGTTCTACAAGTTTACTTTTCTCTTTTTGACTGTGTCCCTTCCAGAGCCTGTCCAATATACTATATTTTTATTTCATTGACTACTTTATTTCTAAGACATTTGATTCAATCTACTAATACATTATTTTATTCCTACTTTTGTCTCACATTTTTCTGTTCTTTTAACAACCATTTCAAATTCTTTCTCAGGCTTCTCTAAAATTAATCAGAAGTTTATGTTCTGATCATTTGTTTTCTGCCCATGTGGTTATCTTTCTCAGCATCACATTTTTTTTCATAAGTTTTGAAATTTCGGTTCATAAGCTAATTTCTAGTAACAATTTTTAAATTTTATTTCTCTTTCTTCTTTCCATTCTTATTCCTGCATGTCTAATGGATTGAACTGCAATAGTCTCCATCCAGCCAATACAGAACTAATTCTTCTGATGACAGCGATTGCCCTGTGTGATATTAATACTACTTTTCGAGAACACCTTTTGTGAGATCCAAATCTAGATTAGGTGCCACTCCAGTGCTCTTCCACTTGGACACTATAATTGCTATTTACTCGTTATTTCTGCTGCCAGCAAGACTATATGCTCTGTAAGGGCAAGGCTCTGGCCTCCTGTTCACTGTTACATAATCCAGCACCACAAACAATGCCTAAAACAAAGTAACACTCATTAAATAGCTTCTGAATAAAAGAAACAAATGTTCCCACTACTGAGTGATGTGTCTGGTGGTATTGCGATTGTACCATTTTCTCAGGACCCATGTGGTTAAATTTGGAGCTCTACAGGTCATGAATTTTCTAGGTGGCAGGTGTTTACTTCTGAATAGTGATTTAGTAAGAACTTGGCTTCTAAGTTTTTTGAGTTATTTTCATATTGGGTATATCTGATGGGCCAGCAGCTATGAAACCTGGCAGGAGAAGGGGATAATATCTCTACTCTGCATTTTGTTCCATCGATAGAATTACTATGAATATTATAGATTAATTAAACTGGCTCCTGGTTATCATAATACCCTCTTTGAAATCCAAAGATGAGGGATTTCATTCTACACAGCCTTTTCATTTCTTTCTGAATAGAAACCAACTAAAATTAGCTCCAAGTCATTACTGGGCTGTCAAAATGGAAGTGTCTTCAGCATACTCACTTCCTGTCAATATTACCTGACAATCCTAGAATCATTTAAACCTTCTCACAAGTGGCTTCAGGGAGCACGTCATTTCATTTTAACTCTAGAACTTACTGAAGGTCACACTGAGATAGTCTGTAAAAACATGAGACAATGTCTCTTGATGTTTACGAAGTATTCTAAGTTTTATTTATGTATATTGTTTTGTTTCCAAGACCTCTGATAATTACTATAATGACAAACATACACGTTTCCTTTTTACTCATAGGAAAATTGTTTTGGGATTGCTTTCTTCTTTAAGGTTTAGTAGTAATCTGTATCCCAATATTTATGCTAAGATTTTTTTCTTAAAAAAGCTAATTTTTATCAAACATGCTTCTTTAATGAAGACAAATCATCATTTAATATTTTTTAATCCTTTTAAATAGACACAGAAGCACTATTTACTAATAGACCCGAAAATCTATATGCCTCTAAGATAGCACTGAAAAAACATTCATCCTATTTCTGTTTTTCTTTATACAGTGGGGAAAATAAAGATTTTCTTCTGAGACATTTTAATATTTTCCTAAATTTATCATAATTCTGATAAATATTCAAGATTGTCATACTTATGCATAGAACGGTCACAGCCATGGTTTCTTCCAACTATAACAGCCATCTTTATAGTACATCCTTCACTGAATTTAGACCAGCTTAGAGTATAATCTATGTTCTCAAACCTTAATTTACTTGAAGTCTTCAAAAGTTACATATATATAAACACATATCTTGTGTTATATATAAACATATATCTATATATATCTATATATATCTATATATATATATAACATATATAAACATATATCTTCATTCATTCCATGGTTCCAATTTCTAAGATTTTTTCCTAGCTGTATATCTTTCATTATAAAATCCAGTCACAGTCCTTACAGGGTTACAGATTAGATTTTAAGTTTTAATTTTAATTCAAGTATAGTTAGCATATAGTGTTATATTAGTTTCTGGTGTACGATACAGTGATTCAACAATTATACACACCACCTGGTGCTCATCACAGCAAGTACCCTCCTTAATCCCCATGCCCTATTTAACCCATCCTCTCACCTACCTCCCCTCTGGTAACCAGTTTTTTCTCTATTGCTAAGAGTCTGTTTCTTAGTCTCTTTTTTTTTTTAATTATTTTTATAATGTATAATGTATTATTTGCCCCAGGGGTATATAGGTCTGTGAATCATCAGGCTTACACATTTCACAGCACTCACCATAGCACATAACCTCCCCAATGTCCATAACCCAGCCACCCTATCCCTACCCTCCCACCCCCCAGTAACCCTCAGTTTGTTTTGTGAGATTAAGAGTCTTTTGGTTTGTCTCCCTCCCAATCCCATCTTGTTCATTTTTATTTCTTGGTTTCTATCTCTCTCTCTTTTTCCCTTTGTTCATTTCTGAGTGAAATCACATGGAATTTGCCTTTCTCTGACTAACTTATTTCACTTAGCACTATACTCTCTAGCTCCATCCATGTCATTGCAAATGGCAAGATTTCATTCTTTTTTATGGGCAAGTAATATTTCATTGTGTACGTGTGTGTGTGTGTGTGTGTGTGGGTGTGTGCGTGCGCGCGTGTGTGTGTGTGCGTGTACCACATCCTCTGTATCTAGTTACCAATACATGGACCCTTGAACTGCTTTCATATCTTGGCTATTATAAATAATGCTACTATAAACATAGGGCTGCTTGTATCCCTTTGAATTAGTTCTTTGGGTAAATATCCAGTAGTGTGATTGCTAGATCATAAGGTAGTTCTAGTTCTATTTTTAACTTTATAAGGAAGTTCCATACTGTTTTCCACAGTGGCTGCACGAGTTTTTATTCCCACCAACAACGCACGAGTGTTCCTTTTTTCTCCACCTCTTCACCAACACCTGTTTTTTCTGTTGTTTTCTTGTTTCTTGTTCTTGATTTTAGCCATTCTGACATGTATGAGGTGACATCTCATTGTAGTTTTTTTTTGTTTTTATTTAAATTCCCCTTAGTTAACATACAGTATAATATTCATTTCAGGTTTACAATTGAGTCATTTAACACTTCCATTCAACACTGGGTGCTTATCACAAGTGTGCTCCTTAATCCCCTCTCTATAGTCTTGATTTGCATTTCCCTGATGGTAAATGATGAAGACCATCTTTTCATGTGCCTGTTGACCAGGTTACATATTAGACTGATGGGAGAAAACATAATCAGGGAAAGAAGGTAGATACACCTATTAGTTTCTCTCAGAAGCTCCTCCTTTAAGAAGCTGTACACAAAGAGTCACTGAAGTTCACATATTCAGTACAATCACATTAAAAAATTATAGGGGCATCTGGGTGGCTCAGTTGGTTAAGTATCCAACTCTTGATTTTAGCTCAGCTCACAACCCTGAAATCATGATTTCAGGGTTGTGAGATCGAGCCCTGTATCAGGCTCCACACTGGACATGGAGCCTGCTTAAGGTTCTCTCTTCTTCCTTTGCCCCTCTCCCCTCCAAAAAATTATTATGACAACATGAATAATGTTTATTGCAACTGTGGATTGTGAAACATAATTCTCAAAAGTTATAAATTTACATCTGAAGACTATCAGAAACAAAGTATATTTAACTATATTATTGATTAAAGTATATTTAATGTTTAAGTACAGAAAGAAATAAAAAAGGAAAAGTCAGATACAAAAAAACATAAATTCATACCTCATAATATTACCCAACCACCTAGGGAACAACAGATTGGCTACAAACTATGTGAAGAATTTGAATGTCAATTCTTAGACTCTTATGTGTGATTCTTTTCTCTTTTTTCTAAAGACTTTTTTTTTTTTGAGAGTGAGAGAGACAGCAGGAGCAGGAGAGAGGGAGAGGGAGGAGCAGACCCCCTACTGAGCTTGGAGCCCAATACAAGGTCAGATCCCAGGACCCTGAGATCATGACCTGAGAAGGAGGCACTTAACCAACTAAGCCACGCAGATCCCCCTCCTATGTGTGATTCTATGATGATAAACATACCACTATATCACAAAATAATCCATTTCTACACAAATTGTTGAATGCTAACTAATGCATAGTGAAAAAGATGCTATACTTTGCCTTAAGGAATTCACAGACTAATGGAAAATAAAGACAAATTCTGATGTTAGATGCATTTTTTAATAAATTCCCAATTCTTCCCATTAATAAAAGACACATGTGCTTCTGTAATTTATAATTACAAACAAGTAGTGTCTTTATATTAATAAATAAAAACCTCCATTCCAATCAGGCACTAATGTAAAATAGCCACTCACTTCCCACCTGCCATCCCATTTACTAATGCACACAGGAAAAGGACACAACTGGGTGTCACAAAATGGATATTCAGTTTGGGAAAATAAGTATTATGAAATGCTTATAAAATATTTTGGTTAGAAGAAATAACCAGGCGATGAGCTTTCATTTATTCCACACTAACATAACAAAAATTAACTGGATTCATAAACTAACAAATTACAGAGAATCTTCTGTCTGCTATTTTCTTTTTTTTTTTTAAGATTTTATTTATTTAACAGAGATCACAAGTAGGCAAAGAGGCAGGCAGAGAGAGAGGAGGAAGCAGGCTCTCCGCGGAGCAGAGAGCCCAATGTGGGGCTCAATCCCAGGACCCTGGGATCATGACCCGAGCAGAAGGCAGAGGCCGAACCCACTGAGCCACCCAGGCATCCCTCTGCTATTTTCTTATCCCCAGCAGGTCTCCTCAATTATGTCTCCCATGTTTCTCATATTTAAATAATGAACTATCACCCACTCCAAAAAAATTCATCAAAGATGGTAACATTAATGACTATGAGTATCTTCTTCTGCAGACAACATTAGCTAATACTCTCCTAAGAACGGATGTGTACCATGGTCTTCCCTCAAAAGGAGTCTATACTGAATAACTGGACACAAGGATGGAATAGGCAGCACCGTTGTTTGTTCAGATGCTGACTGCCAGGCCAGGGAGAGGCTGAGCAGAGCTTCCTTGCAGCATGGCTATCTCTGCCATCTTTGTAATTCCTAGCAACTAGACTATCCTCCTCAGAGCCAAACTTCCTCATGGGCTTTTAGCTCATTAGAAATGGCTTGATGTGGGACGCCTGGGTGGCTCAGTTGGTTAAGCAGCTGCCTTTGGCTCAGGTCATGATCCCAGCGTCCTGGGATCGAGTCCCACATCGGGCTCCTTGCTTGGCAGGGAGCCTGCTTCTCCCTCTGCCTCTGCCTGCCACTCTGTCTACCTGTGCTCACTCACTCTCTCTCCCTCTCTCTCTGACAAATAAATAAATAAAATCTTTAAAAAAAAAAAAAGAAATGGCTTGATGTACTTTGTGTTGTACATACAATATGCCTGGCACAGGAACCTTCATCTTGCATCTGAAGATTAAGAGAGTCTCCCCTCTAATATAATCCAACCACCACTTGCCCAATCTCAAATATTCTACTAGAATTCAACTAGAATTCTACTAGCATTCTACTAGAATTCAACTAGAAAGCAACCTGATGTCAAGTTTATCAACTATATCCAAGATACATTTTTCAGGTCACTTGAGAAGCTGGCTGCCAGTCTTAGAAACCTTAGTTTCTTGGTCTCTGGGTGACATCCTTTTCTCTTCTAGGCCTCTTGTGAAATTATCCACACATATTTTTTGTCATTCTGTAACCTATAGACTAAATGGTCATCTAACCACTACCACAACACCGGATATACAACTGTGACCTGACCACTACAACTTGTACTGGAAAGGGGAAAAAGAAAAGGAAGGAAAGGGTTGAAATGAGTAGGAGCGGGGAGTTGGTAATTTTTTAATTTCCAAATACCCAGACAGTGAAAAAGAAAAAGAAACTGAAGGGTAGAGGAAGCCACCTTTCATCTCTGCAACTGAACACAAGGTTGGGGCTTGAACGTAGGTCTTTCCTCTTCTACAATCTGTTCTATGTTCCTCTTGCCCTCACCCAGTGCCTCACAGGACCATGGTCTCCTGGGATAAGCCAACCCAATGGAACTGAGCCCTCACTAGTTGCTAAGGTTGCAATTCCTTTTTGTTCACTTTTTTGAAAAAAGCAAGAAGCACTAACTCTCCTTGGTATGACTGAATAAACTGGCCAACAACACAGTCCTTATCTCCATGTAGTTCCCTAATGGCTCAAGCAGGCCCTGAATCCCCAAGAAGGCATCTCAGGTTCAAGTTGATTGGGACTGTTATAAAGTTCTAATGGGGTGTTCATCCATCCTCTGGTCTAGACTCACACAACTAATTAGATAGAGAGTTACTTGCCCATTTGTAAACCAGTCCTGACAATGATACCTCTTTTCTCTCTCTCAAATCCATCCCCTCCTCCCACCTCCACTGCTACAGCTTTAGTTCAGCACTTCAGCACTTCTCATCAGGATTATGCACTTATCACACAGCCCTGTGGGTGATGATTTGCCTATATTTCTATGAGACAGTATTTTATAATTCCCTGTAAGCAGGTATCACGTCCTACATGACCTTTTCTGCCAGCACATTATAAACTACTGGGCATATATTAGATAGTCAAGAAAAAAAAAATGTTTGTAGAACGAACACATCTCTTGGCTTTTCTTCCTCTCACCAGTCTCTTCCCTCTAATGTACCTTCCAAAATGCTACCAAAATAATCTTCTTGAAATATAAATCATGCCATGTGCCTGGCTAAAATCCCTTTACAATACCTAAAAGCCTTCAGGATAACATGCCAAATACTTGCCTTGTATTCATGCCAACCACTTGTCTTTCCTGTGCTGCCCCGAGGGAAATCTCATTAAACTCCATCCCTGCCAAAGCAGTTCCCTACCTCCCATGCTCTCTCACGCACACCTTCAAGACTTCATTCAAGTAGTCCCCTCCGTCTAGGATGCCCCTGCTACCCTGATTGCCCAAACAAACATCTTCATCCTTCAGAATTCAGATCAAGTCAGTCTCTCCAGGAAGCATGTCCAAAGTCTTCCATCTGGATTAGATTCTTCTCTGGGCTTTCAAAACACTCCACGCATAGTTTTAGCACAACAATTTTCACATTGAATATTAATTTTTGTTGACTCATACATCTCCCCACTTAGACTGAAAACTCCTTGAAAGCTTGAGTGTATCTCATTCATGTTTGAATTTTTGCTGCCTGCCATAGTGTTTGGATACATATCAGTTGTTTAAAAAAAAAAAAACTGACAAATGGGGCGCCTGGGTGGCTCAGTGGGTTAAAGCCTCTGCCTTGGGCTCAGGTCATGGGCTCAGGGTCCTGGGATAGAGTCCCTCATTGGGCTCTCTACTGGACAGGGAGCCTGCTTCCTCCTCTCTCTCTGCCTGCCTCTCTGCCTACTTGTGGTCTCTCTCTGTCAAATAAATAAAAATCTTTTTAAAAAACTGATAAATGAATATAGGAATAAATAAATCACACCTTGAAAGATTTGTTATTTCCACATCCACTGTTTTGATTCTCACTTTAGTCCCATGATATTAAATGTACCAGAGTCTCAATTATGCTAGTAAGAAGACAAAAAGGGTATCTACCACAAGATTATTCCACTAGTGAATCAAGGATCTTGTTTATTTTCTTCTTTTTTTTAGATTTTTTTTTAAGTAATCTGTACACCTAACGTGGGGCTCAAACTCACAACGCTGAGGTCAAGAGTCGCATGCTCTACAACTGAGCCAGCCAGGTGTTCCCAAGGATGTAAGTTTCAAATTCCCGTCCCTCTGGCTTCAAATACAATGTTTATAATGGCAGTATTCAAGGATGCCTTAGCATCTCCTCAGCAGAGAAATTTAGCCACTTCCTGAGTCAAATTGCCTAAAACTTGTTCTGTGCTCTATAAAGTATCTGGTTATTAACCTCAACCTACCTGAATTATTCTGAATTTCTTCTTCACTCATCCCTAGTCAGCCCTATGCTGGTTCTGTCTTAAATGGCTAACTCAGATGATTATAGCACAGTGCCAAGGAGAGAAGAATTATAAGGTTAGGATGTGTCTATGAAGTTAGCTTGGATTAATTCATCCAGCACTACGCACACCTTCTTAACTTATACCAACTTACTAGCAAACAAAAAAATCCAAGGTTGACAGAGGCTAGTTAAGATAATGTGAAGGGATCCAGGCAGATCCAGAAACTTGGTTCATTGAACCCCACATTTTAAGGCAAATAAGAACATGAAGCAATTCTAGAAGCCTATTAACTCTGCATATCCAGGAAGACAGTATTACTACAGCAAAAAGAGAGAGAATTTGCTCCAGCTTTTGAAAATATTTCCTTAACTACTAACAACTGCTCATTACTGTCACAAAGAAAATTAATAATATCTTCAATCTATGAAATCATCAGTATCACCCACTGGCACCATTTTTTTCTCTCTTTGCTTAAGATTTTTGTAAGGTGGTAGGAGTCTACACACTGCATTTACTGACTAATTCAAAGGAAATTCTAGAACATTTTTCAAATAAAAGCTATACTTATAATAACTCCTTATTTGTAGAGAATCTATTCTGTACCAGGCACTTTGATAAAGGCAAAATATTTGTTGACTCATTTATGAACTCAAAAACTGCAAAAAGAAGCATTATTTATCTCCCTTTAAATGTGGGATAACAAATGTTCTGAGAAGTTATATGGCTTTCTCAATATCCCAAGTCTGCTAAGTAAAAGAACTTGACTTTGAACTAGTATATCTAATTCTAAGGAGCATGCTTTATGCTACCACATCACTATGGCACATAGTAAGTGCTCAATATTTTTGTGTAAATAAGCCAACTGTGGCTGAACCTGTCTTTACCCTAAGATGTTGAAGCTATTCATAAAAACAAAGCTTACTGACATAGCACTAGATCTGACTGTCTAAAATAACTTTGTTAAGGAATATACTAGAGGGGTTTGGGTGTTTTTTTTTAATGTACTTTAGGGTTTAATCACATTACTTTCACCTCAGTGGCCAGTGCAACTCTGAATGTTTAATTATGCTACTAGTTTTATACCTAATCATCTTTTTCATTAAAATCCAGTGAAGCAGACAACTGAGATAATTACTGCAGAATCATCTTAATTAAAAATTTTAGCTTCTAATTAAGAGTCATTGTTTATCTCATCAGGAAACAGTTAGGATTCATGACAGGCTGCCCGATTCATTAAATTTTTTAGCCTTTTTTGAGCTTGGACATAGCATATAATACTCCTACCTATGTGAGCATTTGTGTTTACACATGCACTTATGCTCAAGTATATTTAGGAGTATTTTAAATGTATCAGAGGAAAATAATTAATAAAAAGCATGAACTCCAATGGAAATTCTGTCAGTAAAACCCTTGATCCAGTATTTATGTCTCAGCTAATTACAAAATGTTCAAAAGTGAATTATTTATACCTCCATTGCTAGTTGAATACATAATTATATTCATAACTGAACAAAAGCTGCCCTAAAACTTCTCACAAGTTATGAATTTAAACAGGATTGCTGAACATCCACTCAAGTATTGGCAGCATAAAGAGATAATTCTTATTTCCCTAGACTCCCATTTCTGGAAAATTTCTTTTCACCATAGGAATCATATAGATAGGACTTCAGAACGAAGTCACAGTCTCCAGTCAGATGGTAAATACATCCATGATACTTTGTTCCTCAAGAAACCCATCATCATTATTCACTGCAGCTGCACTGAAGCTTCCAAGTGCATGTGTATTGTTATGTAATTCATAACCAAACACTGGCAAATGCTTTGAGTCACCACCCTTTGCTTTGACAGTAGAAGACCATTCTTAAAATTTCACAGGGATAATTCATGAATCCATTGCTCTATTAAACTTGGGTAAAAACAACCACTGGACTGGCTTAAGGATAATTTAAATTTATGAATATAAACCACACTAAAAGTTCCTATGTGGAACTATTTGGAAGCCAAATGGCTTCCATCAGCTATGACATGACAAGCATGGCCTCACACAAAATCAAAGTTGACAGCAGGCAGTCAAATATTTCAAGCTTACAAGGAAAAATCCCACTCAATTTTTCATGCTAGCAGTTAGCTGACATGAAAGTTATGGGGAGTGGGGGGAAGTAGAGGCAAGAAATAAAGTTCAATTCATCATCTACAACAAAATTATCCTCTGAGGAGGGAAGATGTAGGAATTTGGGGAAATGACAACCTGCACCCCTATAACGAAGTGCATTCCTTCTCTCCCTACAACTTCCATTGCCCTCCCACCCCAAGAACAGTGGACAGTACAGCCTTCTAATGAAGTAAGCACTTCACTGCACTTGCTTTGCACTTACTCAGCATCCTTCTAAATGACTTCAAAAATCGTTTCAAATTGGAAAGGAGACTAGGGTCAAGAGATAGAAATTCAAACTTTCCTTGAAGAAATTTTGGAACTAATTACTGCTCTCAGAATGAAAAAAAAAAAAAAGTGGAGATAGAAGAGAATTATAGTCTAGGGTTGGGTATTTTCCCCGAAAGTTACTAAACACACCTATATTATACCAGTCTCCCTCTCTATGAAGCTCTATTCCTCAGACATAAAACAAGCAGAAAGCATAATATTAAATATGCATAAAAGCCATACTTCCAAATGAACACCAGCATTCAGATTTTTACACACATTCAGAGGTGCATTTTCTTCTGGGAACAATTTGTACAGAGCTCCAGATGTTTTCCCTTCCACAAAACAACAAACACTACTTAGCATCCATTCTGCCAGTATAAACAATGGGCACTTTAAATCCTGTCCGCTGCACCATGGCCCACTGTTATTACAGCCAGTGCCTCACCTGGACTTGTACTGTATATTGATGCTGAAAGAATCCATTCAGATAAATTACTGACTGGCAACAGATGAGCTGATAAGGAGAGAGCATCATTATTTTGCAAAATGGTCAATGCAGGATGCTGTAAAATAAAAATATAACCAAGGAATGCTTCACAAATGTAGCACATTTTATGGCAAAGGGGCTGATGAATAATGTGCCTCTGGAGACCATGGACTCTTCTTCCCCTGCACTGATTGTGACACGCAGGACAATGTTACACTGCTGGAAGTATACGGCCACCAGGGTTAATTGGCTTATAAATTCTTTTGGCAGAAGAACACTGATGGCTTGATAAACGGATTATTAAAATGAAGGAGCACAAGGGCATAATAAGGAAAATTCTCAGAAAGGTGTTGAGGTTTCTAATTCCTAACTCAGCTGTTATGGAAGGATAACTATCATCAGAGTCACCATTTCTTGAGTACTTGTCATGTTCCAAGTACTGGATTTACATACTATGATGATTAATTTTATGCAACAACTTGACTGGATCATGGGACCCCCGATATTTGGTTAAGCATTATTTTGTTAAGGGTGCTTCCAGAAGAAATTAGCATTTAAATCAGTGGGCTCACTAAAGCAGATGGCCCTCCCCAATATGTGTGGGCATCATCCAATCCACTGAGGGCCTCAATAAATCAAGAAGGTACAACACCCAAAAAAACAGATAACCCAATTTAAAAATGGGCAGAAGACATGAATGGACATTTCTCCAAAGAAGACATATGGATGGCCAACAGACACATGAAAAGATGCTCAACATCACTGATCATAAGGGAAATGAAAATCAAAACTACAATGAGAAAAGAACCTAGATGTCCATCAACAGATGAATGGATAAAGAAGATGTGGTATATATATACAATGGAATACTATGCAGCCATCAAAAGAAATGAAATCTTGCCATTTGCAACAACGTGGATGGAACTAGAGGGTATTATGCTTAGCGAAATAAGTCAATCGGAGAAAGACAACTATCATATGATCTCCCTGATATGAGGAAGTTGAGAAACAACATGGGGGGCTTGGAGGGTAGGAAAAGAATAAATGAAACAGGATGGGATTGGGAGGGAGACACCATAAGAGACTCTTAATCTCACAAAACAAACAGGGTTGCGGGGGGCGGGGGGAAGGTGGGTAGGGAGAGGGTAGTTGGGTTATGGAGACTGGGGAAGGTATGTGCTATGGTGAGTGCTGTGAAGTGTGTAAACCTGGCGATTCACAGACCTGTACCCCTGGGGCTAATAATACATTATATGTTAATAAAAATAGATAAATAAATAAATAAATAAATAAAATTAAAAAATTAAAAAACTACAATGAGATATATTACCTCACACCTGTCAGATGGCTAAAATCAAAAACACGAGAAATAACAGGTGTTAATGAGGATGTGGAGAAAAAGGAATACTTGCGTACTGTTAAAAAGAATCAAAACTGATGCAACCACTGTGGAAAACAGCTTGGAGGTTCCTCACAAAGCTAAAAATAGAAGTACCCTATGACCTAGTAATTACATTACTGGGTATTTACCCAAAGAATATAAAAACACTAATTCAAAGAGATACATGCAGCCCTAGGTTTATAGCAGCATTATTTACAATAGCCAAGATATGAAAGCAGTTCAAGGGTCCATGTATTGATAAATAGGTAAAGAGTATGTGGTGTATATACATGTGTGTGTGTGTATGTGTGTGTGTGTATACATATATACATGTATTTACAATGGAATATTACTTGGCCATGAAAAAGAATGAAATCTTGCCATTTACAATGACATGGATGGAGCTAGAGAGTATAATGCTAAGTTAAATAAGTCAGTCAGAGAAAGCAAATTCCATATGGTTTTACTCACAAATGAACAAAGGAAAAGAGAAAGAGATAGAGAAACCAAGAAACAGACTCTTAACTATAGAGAACGAACTGATCGTGACCAGAGGAGAGTTGGTTGGGGGTGGGGGGACAGGTGAAATAGGTGATGGGGATTGAAGAGTACACTTATGATGAGCACTACCGAGTAATGTACAGAATTACTGATTCACTATATTGTACACCTTAATCTAATATAATACTGAATGTGAACTATATGGGAATTGGAATTAAAAACCTGTTTAAAAAAACAGATGAAGAAAGTAGAAGAAGAATTTGGCCATTCCTGTCTGGTTGTTTGAGTTGGAACATGGCTTCAATGTTCCTGTCTCTCAAGCCTTCAGAATTAGGCTAAGTTCTACCACTGGCTTTCCTAGTTCTCTAGCTTACAGATGGCAGATCATGGAACTTTTAAGTCTCTGTAACTGTATGAACCAATTCCTTATAATAAATCTTTTCCTAAATATATCCTACTGGTTCTGTATTTCTACAAAACCCTAATACACATACATCCTCTTACTTAATCTATGAGGAATACTCCTGTGAAGAAGATATTATTCCCATTTTATAGATAAAATCCATATATACTCCTAACCACTTTGCTCCACTGAGTCTGATATTCAGAATATCTTGGAATTACTGTTTTCTTAGAAGGCAAGGATTTTTAATTATCAATAGAGATGTTTAAAAAAAAAAAAACTATTAGAGTGCCTGGATGGCTCAGCTGGTTAGACATCTGACTCCTGATTTCAACTCAGGTCATAATCTCAGGGTCATGAAATTCAAACTCATGTCAGGCTTTGCACTCAGGGGGAATATGCTTGAGATTCTCTCTCTCTCTCTCTCTCTCTCTCTCTCTGCTTGATATTCTCTCCCCCATCCTCTCCCTCTGCCCCCTCCCCATTCGTGCTCTCTCTCAAATAAATAAATCTTTAAGAAAAACTATTAAGAAACAAGAAACAGGAGGCACTTGATTCCATTTTTTAAAATAACCCAAAAGAAAAAAGAAACCTATTCATAGAACAAACTTCACTAACTTAGGCTAAAATGCAACATAAAATAATTTTTGTGAATTTCATATTATACTTTTAGCACCATTAATGTTGGCAAGCATGAGTTGATCAGATATCTTTCACAGCATTTCATAGACAATGTAAAACAACCCAAAGCACATCTAATAGAAACACAAAATAAATTATTATTTTTTGTAAATATTATATTTATCTATCTGTACCCTCAATAGTGAAAAAAAAAACCAATTTATTTCAAAGAGAATAGAGGGGAGCCTGAGTGGCTCAGTGGGTTAAGCCTCGGCCTTCGGCTCAGGTCATGATCCCAGGGTCCTGGGATCGAGCCCTGCATCGGGCTCTCTGCTCCCCAGGGAGCCTGCTTCTGCTTTCCTCTCTCTGCCTGCCTCTCTGCCTACTTGTGATCTCTCTGTCAAGTTAATAAATAAAATCTTTTAAAAAAATAAAAGAGAATAGAGACGTTCAGTCAACACAGAATAAGTCTCATGTTCACAAAATGGTAAAATTACCCTAGAGAACTAAGCAATTTGTAACAATTTTGTAACTTCCTTTTATTTACCAGAAAGAGAAGATGGATGGATGGATGGATGGGCAGACAGAACAACTGAAAGGAATCTTCATTTATAAGCAAACATCAGTATTTTAGACCCTTAAAGTTTATCTATTCCTAATTTCCGAAACACAATTTAGCCCCTACAGGACAAAGTAGACAATATTTAGCTTAAAAGTTTCCTATAGCTGTTGTAACAAATTACCGCATAAAAACAAAACAAATGTATTATCTTACAGTTCTGGAGATCAAAGGTCCAAAATGGGTTTTATGAGCTAACTGTTGGCAGAACTGCATTCTGGGAGACAGTCCACTTCTTTGCCTTTCCCTGCTTATGGAGGCTACCTGCACCCCTACATTATGGCTCTTTCCTCCATATTCAGAGAATATTACTTCAACATCTGCTTCCAACAACACATCTACTTTCCTAACTCTGACCCTCCTCCCTTCTTCTTATAAGAATCCACATGATTACATTGGGCCTACCTGGGTAATCTGGGCTCCTCTTCCCATCTCAAGATCCTTAACCCCATCTACAAAGCTCCTTTGCCATATAAGGTAACATATTTACAAAGTCTAAGGATTGGGACATGGGACATTTCTGGGGAGCTGTGATTCGGTCTACCATAAATTCTCTGTTAGACAACTATCACAACTCACTGGAGGAAGGAGGGGAGCTAGGATCTTTTTTTTTTACCTAAGGAACTAATTTACTACTAATCATAAAGATGGCCAAAGGAAGTTTAGACCTAAGGGGTCATCCCCAGAACTTCTCTTATTTACTGCATTTGGTAATCCCAACCAGTTTGTCTTAAATACCATGTACATGCCAAGGATTCCAAAATTACCTCTCCCAATCAGATTCTATAACCAACTACTTACTCAACACGCCCACTTGAATGTCTAGTAGGTACCTCTGACTTGTACATCTAAAATTGAGACCCTTACTACCCCTCTCCCAAACCTGCTTCTCTTACAGTCTTCCCTACCTCCAGTAAGAGCAAATTTCTCCTTCCCCTTGTTCAAGCAAAAACCTTAAAATTATCCTTGACTCCTTTATTATTTTCACAACCTACATCCAATCCATCAGCAAACTCTGTCAGTATTTCATTCAAAACATATCCAGAATCCCAGATCTTCTCAACTCCACACCCTGACCCAAACCATCACCATCCCTCTCCAGTGTTCTTTCAATAACCTATTAACTGGTTACCTTCCTTTTACCCTTTCCCCCATGGCATATTCTCAACGTAACCTGAGTGTGGTGTATGTTATGGGGTACCACCAAGATGCCCCCTTCAAAACTGAGCTACTTCCTATGCCAAGAGTCTGGAGCATTGGCTATCAATGGCTTATATCTGAGTTTCCTCTTGGAATTGCCCTCATCTAATGGGAGCGGCCTCACTGAAGTGTTGCCTTTCCCTTAAGGCATAAACAATGACTGATCGGTATGGAGATACAAAATCTCTAGCCTTTTTTCTCAGTGGGAGCCACGGCAGCTGCAGGGCTCTCTGTGGGTCAGCGGAGGCCTCTGTTGCAACTGCATCATTTAGCTCCTTCCCCTGACAGTTCTGCTCTCCAACTCACTCAGAAGGGTTGCTTCTGAGAACATTTCCAAAATAAACCTACTACACAAAACCAAGCGTCTCAGAGCCCATTTCCAGGAGAACTGGACTTAAGACAATCAAGGTCACATCCCTTTTCTAGTCAAAAACTTCCAATTACTTTCCATTTCATATAAAACCCACTGTCCTTATAATGGCCTAAACATCTTAAGTGAAGTGGCCCAGTTGTCTCATCTCCGACCACTCTTGTCCCTACCACACTACCTAACCACAGGCAAGCATACCCCTTCCACTGGCTGTTCCCTTTTCTGGAATGCTCTTCCTCCACATATCCATACTGTTTACTCACTTCTTTCAAGTCTTTACTGAAATGACACTTTGCTCAAGAAGACTTTCTTAATCATGATACTGGAACTGCCCTGCGCTCCCATATTTCATACCCTACTTTGCTTTTTTCCATAGCACTCACCCAAACATAGGCTGTAATACATGGTTTGCTATGTGTGTTATCTTGCTTATCTCACTATGAACCATTTTGTGTGTGTGTATGTCTTTCTTTCACTGTTGTTCTTCTATGCTTCAAACAGTGCCTGGTACCTGGTAGGTCCTCAGAGTACTCGTTGAATGAATGAATGAGGGCCAATTGTGTACCAGACACCTCTCTAGGCTTATTTGCATATATTATCTCATTTCATACCAGCAACAACCTTGAGAGAGAAGTATGATGATATCCATGTTTCAAATGAGAAAACAGTGTCCGATAATCACACCAGAATACCACATACAGAAGTGATAAAGCCCAGATGTGAACTCCTGTTGGTCTAAACACAAAGCCGCATTCTTTCCACTACACTAGGTATTCAGGTACACAATTTGAGCACATAAGGATGACTATCTGACTCACTCAGAGAGTATCTGTCCCACTACAGTTACATTACTCTCTTCCCAAACAAGTGTAATCTCAACTGAAAAGACAATTCTAAAAAACAATTTCATTTTATAAAATGTACATGTGTTTTTTTGGTTTTTTGGGTTTTTTTTAGATTTTCTTTTTTGAGAGAGAGAGAGAAAAAGCACAAGATGGGGAGCAGTAGAGGGAGAGGGAGAAGCCGGCTCCGTAATAAGCAGGAAGCTCAACGCAGGGCTGGATCCCAGGACCCTGGGATCATGACCCTAGCCAAAGGCAGCTGCCCAACCAACTGAACCACTCAGGTGCCCCTAAAATGTCCATGTGTTCACTGTTACTATAGATGTCCCACAAAATATTTAAAATTCCTAGCTTTGTAGTAATTGCTGTTATATATACCTATGAAAGATTAATTAACATGAAGATAATTTCTTGCACACACCAAAACCTTCCCCAAAGCTAATTACATTGTTAGTAGTGTTTGGAACAGTAGGGGGCGGGCAAGGGATGCAAGTGTTGATAGAAAACAAGTCTGGGTTTTATATCTGCGTTAATGGAAAAAAATAACTCTCTTTCTCCCACTTAGCAAAAGAAAGCTTTATAAAGGAAGTGGGATTACATGAGCTTTCTAAACGCCAGAGAGGAGGAAGTTTGGAAGTTGACACTCTGGTCTTACTCAGTGCTCAACAACCATTAACTTCAGAGAAAGCTTCTAGCCTGGATCAGCTGGGCAGGATGCAATGCAAATGGGAAATGAGCCTGACCCCATCACAAAAACCTTTAGCTCCATACACATGTGGGTCTGATGGAATCCACAGACATAAAAGGAAGGTGAGAAAGCTCTAAATTGGCTTTTAGCATCTAAGGATGTTCACACACAAAGCATGCATTGTACCCACTAATGAAAGGCATGTGCTAGAGTGGCTACACATTGCAACTGAATGAAAACTAATGACATGAAACAGCCACAGTGCCTCTAGACTGACCCCTGTAAAACCTCAGGCCCGACTTGTAACAGGCAGAGCTAAACCAATTTATCACTGAATTATGCATCATTTAATAAAGACTGGTGTGACTCAACCTGCCACAAAAGCCGAAAGCTTGAGGAAATCACCTCCAAAGTCCCCTCGTCCTTTTCCCAAGCTCATCTTTAACCCTTCAGGGACCGATGGATTGATAGAAGTAAAAGTTTAAACTTCATAAACTATACTAAATAACCTTAGGGTAGCCTGACCTTGTGGTTCCCGAGGTCACTTACTTGAAAATTACTACTCTGGCAGAGTTAACTCCTGTTTCTGTAATTCAATGGAGTATGAATTAAGTGGAAAGGAGGCATTCTCTGTTTTGAACCACGACTGGTATCTTGAAACTATAGGTCAAAGTATGTGTCCATATGCCAAAAGCCAGCGTTGATTTTACTAGTGGCATTTACAGAGTCATTATCAAAATATATTTTAATTTAAACAAAAAAAAATGAATCCTATAGGCTTTAGGCTCTGCCCAACAGCTCTATATTTTCAAAAGAAAAAAATAATGCTGCTAACCCCATCATTGTCATAGAAACAGAAAAATCAATGCATTACAGGAAGATGTTTCAATAGGAGTGAATCATGCAGGGCTGAGAACAGGGACATCCACTTCCATTTTAGACCACTGGAGATAAATGATTTTAGCAAAAATTCAGCTGAAGTCAAGGAAATCATAGCAATTTCAACCATCAGTCCCATACAGAAGCTTTTTAGTAATAGTCAAAAACATACAGTTAGATAGGATCTAAGAAATTAAGAAGACTCCCAAAATCCTTCCTTATTTTATTTCTATTTACAGTATACAGCCATTTTTCAGGAGAACAAATTCGTACCACTGTAGGAATTGTTTAGGTGCCTTGAAGTTTTAAAAAGCTTTTTTCTTTCCTGACAGTGCACTAAAGATAATGTTTCTCTTTAAACCAAAAAAGTGGATGAAGCCAAAATGCATTTATTATTAAGTTCAGCAGCCATAGACTATATCGAAGACTACAGCACTTGTAATGTTCCTTCATATTAAAAAATCTGCCCATTGTGCTTTTGCATTTCATTCCTTCTTTTTCTTCCACCAAGGTAATGAAAGTATCAAGAGCCTCTGAAATATTGGACAAAGAAAATCAAAAGGAGCATTCACAGCCCAGGAAACTGTTAGTAATCATTAAGGGTTTGTTACTAATTTTAATTTTTCTTTAAGTACTTTACCTTTTAAGATGTTTTAGACCAGGAAAAAATATCTGGAATGAGAGACAGAAACTATTCTAAGCACTTTACGTGTATTAACTCAATTTGCACTCAGAACAATGTTATAATAAAGATCCTATTATTATTCCCATCTTTTTAAAACTGAAGAAACCAAGGCAGAGAGAGGCAAAATAATTTATCGAAGGTCAATAGCTATCAGTGGTGGAGACCAGATTCAAATCAAGACAGCCATTCTCCAGAGCCCATGCACTTAATTCACATCATATTATCTTTAGAAAAGTAGAAAGGACAACTCAAAGTTTTAATTTTAATAATGAACCCCCCAAAAAAAGTCATTGAGTTTCTGTGTATCCTTATATTAAGTTCCCAAAAGGTAAGATTACACATCTCAGTGAATTTCTCTCAAGTGAAATAATGTGGATCCTCAATTCGTTTCAAAATTTCATACAAAATACGAAATATTCTTTTTCTAGGGCAAAGGGGGTTAATTTCTGTTAAGAAAAAAACATCATAATGAGAAGAGCCAGGCTGAGATGTTCACTCTTATAGCTTCATTATTTTTGGGGTTTAGTTTCCTGTTTCAAAATCACCACATCAGAGAGTCTCAAAGCAGATGGCCCCAAAGCAGGTTTTGACTATCTCCATCCCAATCAAACTGGGGGGTAAGCAACATACAGATTAGAAGTCTAGCAAACAGAAAATCAAAACAAGGCATGTTCTTCTGCAAAAACTAAGTAAATCCCAATCTAATCGTTTTAAAATTCAAATGTCTACCTTTAAATGACACCAGAAAAGGAAACAAAATAAAATTTGGCAGGAATATGGATCCTCCTCTCCAGTCTGCTCTACTCTATATGATTTCCCCTCCCATTTCTGGATGCTTGACCATTCAGCAGCTTTGATTTCCATTTGCCATGATTTGAAAGAACTTTACACATCTTCTAAACATTCTGATTGTTTAAATGGAAAATTTGAAATCAATAGTTCCAGAAACTCTTGAGAAATCTGAAGGGGGTTGAAACTTAAAATCGATTTCTAAAAACAAGTATTTATAAGAAATTCCAGAGTGGAATAACTAAATCAAGCCCACCAAACAAGTAGAGATATGATCATCCTCTATAGTAAATATAAATTTCTTCTAACATTTTGCCCTCTATTATTAGTCCAAAGAATGAAACAAATGCACATGCATGTGTGTATGCGCTCACACACACATTCTTTCCTTTTCAAAGGATTTTCCTTTGGCAGAAAAGACCAAGGATTCTATTGAAGGTCTTGGATCATGAGGGGAAGTATGTGGGTGGCCCTGACTTGGCTTCTGTCCGGTGTCTGAAGATGATCCAGAAGTGATACTGAAGGATCCATCCCTCTCCAAGGTGCGGGAGGCCTACAGCAGTCTATTCTTTATTTTACCTTCTTCCAATCAAGTATGGTGCTCTGCACTTTACAGGAGATTGATTACTGTTGACTGGTTTATATTGTCTGGCAGAGTTAGGGGGAAATTTGAAAGTTAATGAACAATTTAATTCTCTAAAGGATGTCTGCATCATCTGGAGAATTTTGGTAGTACAGACATGACAGCTTTTGAATACAGCTGTGATATAAGTAATTTCAAGTAACACTGAGGGTACCTTAGAGCCATTTCTTACCAACCAAATCACTGTAAAATGAATCTTGACAATGATCAGCAATGATACATTATGGGTGGCATGCCCACAGAAGCCCAAATGTGAGACATCAACAATGAGCTAATGTTTCTCTGATAGGCATGATATAAAGAGAGAGAATTATGCCCTTCAACTACCCACAAAGATCCATTTTATAAAATATTATTATTATTTAATTATGAATGTGGCAGTAGGCTCCAGGTTTTTATGTATACACTGAAGCTATCACTAAAATATTTCAGATAATATAAGAGCATGTACCTGTGTAAATGCTAATAATAATAATACCATGGCAGAGCAGAGCAGAAAGTTAAAAAAATAGATAGAGCATAACTGTGGGGGGGGGCTCTGGTAATTGGAAGAGTCAATGGCCATATGATTCAAGAAAATAGTCTCCCTCGAGAAGGAGACTGATTGTCCTGCATTTATACAGCAGCTAACCAACACTAAGCACACTTTCCTTTGCATATTATTGGTGCCAGCCCGATGAGGCAGAAAATTGCATCGTGTCATTTAATTTCCCAATCTTTGTTTTCATTGTATTAATCTTTTGGCTTTGCTTCACTTTATAATTTGAAGGCTCAGCAAGAAGCAAACCAAATGGAAATTCAGCTTACTTTCATGTCTAGCTGAATGTGTTTGGTGCAGTTTCCAAAAGTTTAATTCTACGTAATACTGTCCATGAATAATAATAGGCTGCTTCTGCATGCAGACTTATTAGTGTTTATTAAGGGTTGCCTTAAAGTTTCTGGGAAATGTGCCCAAAAGTCAGTCACCAAAACATGATTAACAAATTGGTTACAGAAGGAGAACAGATAATTTTTAAAAACAGAAGTATATCATCCTGTCAAGAAATAAGAACTAAAACCCTCAAAAATGGATTTAACCTAAGTGAGCTTATCTTTCTTTCTTCCCTCTTTCCTTTCTTTATCTTCCTTCCTTCTTCCCTTTCTGTTATTCCTATAAAGAAAATAAAAGGAAATAAATATGAAACATAGAAGATTCAGACTCCACTGAGCTGCATAAAAGTTAGCATATCAGAATATAAATAAAAGGCACTCACACTATTTAGAGGGTGACACTGGAGTGCAGAGCTTTGAATTGCTTGGACTTTGAAATCAGATCAACCTGGCGTCATCTCCTGCCATCTCTACTTGCCAGCAATGTGTGTTTCAGTGAGTTATTTAACCTCCTCAAGCTTCATTCCCTTGTCTGTAAGATAGGGAATCTATAAGGAGTGTCTGACGAGGTTGTTATGAAATCATAGCAAGTATGAAATGCGTATAAACACCTAGTGCTGGATGTGGTATTTAGAATATCCTCGGCGAGGGGCATGTGACATTGCTGCAGGGACTGCTCACTGTTACTGCCACTGTCATCAATGTGTACTCAATAAAAGTAAATGAAAGGGTGTAAAAATCTGCAAGGCAGGTCCCTTACCTCTACCGAAATAACTCCAGTGTCACAAATACTGCATTTGAGATGGGCTTTGGAGATGGAGTTCTCTTTTTCTCCTGACTGATGTTATTTGTAATGATTGCAAGCTTTCAATATATAACTGACCTTAAAACTGGAATATGCCTTCTGCATAACGCTTTCATTGTTACAGATGTTATCAAAGCATCCACTTCACCTAAGATACTGAAACGCTGATTCTTTTATGTTTGTGGGTCCATCTAAAACATGGTTTATAATGAGTCATAAATAACAAAGAAATACCAGCGAACCAAGGAGGAATGTATGAAATCACGTATGGAGTAGACAATGGGCTCACTTAGCTTCTCAGATCTCACAGTCGTTAAGTCCCTCCTCAAGGCAGTATTTTAAGAAGTCTAATGGGTCTCACAAATATAGATAAGAAGAAAAGAAATAGAGAGAGGAATTCACCACACTTCCTCAAATAAAAATAAGGTTCAGCCAAAATTCCCTTTCCATTTAAGATTGTCTAGTTCTTTATGGGTCACCAATTCCTTTGACAGATCTCAACATATGTGACACAGGAGCCAAGGCAGGTACTATTGAGTCCACTTTAACGATGAGAAAAACCAAGGATAGGGAAGGTTATGTGACATGTCCAAAACTATATAACTAGTAAGTGGCAGATTTGAGGCTTGAATCAAGGTCATCTGACTCCAAATCCAATGTTTACACCTCACACTGGTGCAGAACACTTCACAACTTAAAACCCCTGCCATCTCTATTCAGAGGGAAATGTGATTTGGTCTAAATATCCATAGAAATGGACTAGCGAAGGCTACTTTTTAAAAAGAACGTCAACTTTGACTTAATTGTTTGCTTTTAAAGAATATATCACTCTGAGAAGAGATATGGGTGGAATTTTGTTGTGGTTTTTTTTGTTCACTTTTTTTAAAAATTGCAGCATCATACTTTTTTTTTCTTTTTAGCTCAAAAGATGGGAAACACTGTTTTCTCATTTTCCTCAGATTCCTATCATGCTATTTGTGCCAACCAACCCATTACAAATTGTAGAAATGACATCCCTCCCTCAGCTCAACTCCCCAGGCATTCACAAGCAGCAACTGAAAGTCCCTAGGCTTCCTGTGACTTAGACTTCACTTTTTCAAGAGTCCCTGGAAATAATGTCAAATTACAAGAATTTGCACTCCTAGTCAGCTCAAAATACCTGCTAAGTTTGTTACTATACATCCTTCTCAAAGTGAGTTATCACTATTATAAAATGAA
The DNA here is from genome assembly GCA_004024625.1 of Mellivora capensis. Taxonomy (NCBI): domain Eukaryota; kingdom Metazoa; phylum Chordata; class Mammalia; order Carnivora; family Mustelidae; genus Mellivora; species Mellivora capensis. Next base: position 47,234 of record PISX010000439.1, on the reverse strand, counting down.
TTGGTCTTATATAAATGTCAATCATGGGTTATATTTGTCAAGAAACTCAACCTGTTTCTAATACCTTGTTTGAAATCAGAGGATGGATGAGCTTCTGTCATAGAGTATGACATGGTATAAATTTATCGAGCCTATTTTTGCCCAACGGTGGAGGTGCCTCAGGAAGTTAATTACCAGCACTTTGTGCTAACTGACAAGCAACTTCTTAGCTCCATGAATGCTATCCCAAATAGTTAATCATGAAACTAATACAGATAAGGTGGAAGTATGCATGCATCATCAGGACAAGCAAATTATTTTTTAAAAAAAGATCATTATGAGTTCTGTAGCTAATGCTTAAGGTTGTTCCTTAATGCTATTACCAATTGCCTTTTCAATTTTTTCCTCAAGATTTTTTAACTGTTAAGGTATCTTTTATTAGCTCAATCCATTTCCTATTAGTCTTGGAATTTAACAAGGCTTCATGGCAAAGCAGGTCTGGAAGAAATCTTATTAACTTTCCCTCAGGATAATAAGTCCCATATGGAATAAAGAAAGAAATCCAACTCCCAAAAGACAGCAGTCATTAGAGTCAATGGAGGGTTAATGCGATTTTTAATAGGAGATCCATTACAATTCTCAGGACCCATAAAGTTGGTACCACACTGGGCATCTATTTAAATATAATCAGTGATTCCATTATCATCCTCCTCTAAAGAAAAACTAACATCCTCCTCCCTACAGTGTCAGGTTTTTCTCAGGGAATTATATAAGTCCCGCCATCTCTTTTCTTATAAATAAACAAGACATTCATGCTTGTCTTTCCTGAAAATTTTTTTACTAATTAAAAAAACCTTTGTTCCATTGCTCATTAGAAAATTAATTTGAATTAGGAATCAAAATAAGTGAAAATCAGTGTGAAAATTTAGTGTGAAATCTAGTGTGAAAATCAGTAACATAAAATTGACATTTTGTATAATTTTATATATATGGTAATACATAAAAATGTTTTCTACTGTATGTGTTGCTAAATATCCATGTTTCATCTATAGCTCCCTCTGGAAAACATCAAAGCTAAGAAGAAGAAAAAAATGACAACACAATTCAAATAACTAAGTCAGAAAACTAAGAATTTCCATCGCTGAAATTGCATGAGAAAATAAAAATCATCATTTGGAAGAGTCTCTGGAAAGTAAAAGTATAGGCAAAGAAAAGTTATATTGGGGATGATAAGACAAATGTTAGTTTTGGATTCAGAAGACCTGGGCTTGAAGACCCTAATCAGAAAAGTGACTTTCGCCAAATCGTTTCACTTCTAAAAGCTTTTATTTCTTTGTCTGTAAAATGAAATTGTTACACATGATCAGGTACAGCAAGTAGATATCATCTGAAGTCCCATAAATTATAATCTAGTCAGCGCAGCCTGGAGGACCAGACTGAATCCAGGCTCAACAGGAAGAATGCTGTGTTCAATTAGTAATGTCTGCCATGGGAGGAAAAGGTGGGGCATATGAGCACAAATTTACTATCACCAGATTAAAGGATTCTTAAAATTTTCTTTCAAATTCTAACATTCTTTGATTCTATTAAACCATCACCTAGAAGAATTTTTTTTCTTGTCCAGTATTTTTACTTGCCACAAATAAATGTTCATCTCAAATAATAGCAGAAAGATCGAGCTACTATCTTTGGAATTATTGAGCTATATGATGACCAATTTGACTAAAGAGGGATTCAAAATAAAGAAATATAAAAGGAAAGTTGGGCACAGTGGGTCTGAGGCTTCCCTATGAGTCTGAGAAGTTTCTGGATAGAAAAGAGCACTGTTAACTCCAACTTGCCCTCCCTCACAGACTAAGAGACGAACACCTAATAACTCCATAAAACAAGAAAATTGTTTAAGTTGGTAAAAATTTCCCTGGAAATGATCCATTTTCCCCCAACCCAATGACAAAGCAATATTCATTGTTTATAATGAGGTATAAAGACTGGATAATGCAGATTAAAGTATTGCCAACTTCAAGGTTTACCAATAAGCTGATTTGCAAGACAACAATATTTCATATCATGTGCTGTAATATTATATATCAATGTTTAATAAGCACTTCATAAGTTTTGGCAAGCAAATGAGAAATGGATTACTATAGAGAGGTGATGAAATATTTATAATGCACAATAGCTACTATTACATTGTAGCTGTTCGAGAAATCTTAATAGTAAATTGAATGGAAATATAACACAGTAATGGATGTGGAAGTGTTCAATCGGCCATTTATAATGAAATATGAAAGTGTTTAAAGAGAGTAAATACATTTGTAATGGTTTCTGATTAGCTATAACTATATATGATTCAACCATCCCTTATGAATAGTGTGCAGATATTATGATGGCTTATAATATTTAGAATAAAATGGCAGGCTTGGAGAAATTTTTTAAGAATCCTTAGTAACTTTCAATAATTAAATCAGTATTGTTACTTTGGAAAAAAAATTCTTCTTTTGTTTGCCATACTTTCCTAAGAATTTTAAATTGTATTTCTTTAATAAATGGTCCTTATTTGTGGTTAGTGGTACTGTTTTCATTTTATAAATCATAAATTTGACCTCTGTTTTTGTTCATATAAGACTTCCTGCTTCCAGCCGCACCTGTCTTGAGGCCTCAAAATAAGTCTTGTTCTTGTCTCAGGTGTTTCACATATATTCTCTCCACCTGAAACACCTCTCCTGCCCCAGCAGCCCCATTCTTGCTTCAGAGATCAGCTCCTTCATCACCTCCCACAAGCTAGGTCAGGCTCTCCTATGAGGATCTCATGGTACTTTCTACTTCTTTAATTAGCCCCTTGGCGCAACCTTAATGGTGTCTATATGTTGTCTAACATTTAACTCTCCTAGAATGTAATCTCCATGAGGGAAGGGACTGTGAATCTTTTATACCTTAATAGTCTCCAGCCTTGGGACAGTGTCTTGCACATAATAATGTTCAAATAAGATTAATTTATTATAAATTGATGGATGTATAAATAAAAAGCCCACTCATAGACATTGTGTCTGTTACCAAGAACAGAGGAACAAGGTAGAACTCAAAATTAGTTCATTAAATCTGAGTTTGGTTTTATAGACGCCAACTGTTATAATCAGAATATTATTCACAAGTTCAAACATTTGGTGTTTTTTAGGCTTTATAAAATGTTCCTGCCAGCAGATTGCAACTCAGAACCTATAATATTTTCACCCAACTCACTCATTTGTTAATTGAGATAGATCCTGGTTCATGATCTGGCCTCTTTTCTCTGTCCTTGGTTCTATTAATAACTAAAATTGCACTCTCTAAAGGTAAGTCCTAATTGTGCAAAAGAAATATTCTTGTATACTATACCTCTCCTTTATGCTGGGTGAGGTAACAAACAAGAAAACAGCATGACAAGAGTAATAGGATTGTACCAGTCAGAGACCTCCAGACAAACAGAACCAAAATATCTATGCACCTATCCATATTTATCTGTTGAAAGGGAGGGGAGCCTGTGTGGCTCAGTGGGGTTAAAGCCTCTGCCTTCAGCTCAGGTCATGATCCCAGGTCGAGTCCTGCATCTGGCTCTCTGTTCAGCAGGGAGACTGCTTCCCCCTCTCTCTTCCTACCTCTCTGCCTACTTGTGATCTCTGTCAAATAAATAAATAAAATAATCTTTTTTAAAAAAAGAAAGAGAACAAGAGAGAGATTTAAAGGAAAGAGCTCATTTATTTTAATGATTTATTATTTTAATTAATTTTTAATCATTTTAAAAGGTCACTTGGCCTTTCAATTGTGGGGGCTAGCAAGTTCAAAACTCAAAGGGCAAATCAGCAAGCAGGAAAATCAAACAGGATTTCTATGTTATGATCTTGAAATATAATTCCCTCTCCTCCCAAAAATAAACTCATTTTTTAATCTTTAAGTTTTCCACTGATTGAATGCATCCCACTCATATTATGGAGGGTATCTCTTTCACTTAGAATCAACTGATTATAAATCAAATCTACAAAAATACCTTCACAATAACATTGGGTAACACAGCCTATCCAAGTTGACATATCAAATTAACCATCACAAGGACTCTGATAGATTTGTATTAACAAATATTCATTCCTTCCTATCCCCAGTGAGAGGAATATAAATTCCCTGCTCTATGAATTGACATTACTTGCTTTGGCAAATGGAATAGGAGCTCATCCTGAGACAAATTTTGATTTTATGGCTTGAATAGCTCATTCTGACTGTTCCCTAGTGTCATGAGAATGGGTTTGTTCCACAAAAGGACTTTCTTTTATTTTAGATCCTAGAATTAAGACAGTTTATAAAGCAGGTCAAAATCTAACCACCAATCTGGATCAGAGCTGAAGGATAAGCAAAGCCACCATCATAAACCCGGCACCACTAATAAATAACATGAAGAAAAATCCTTATTTATTTCACAAACTACTGCAATTTGAGAGTTGTTACACAGAAAAACCACTAGCAAGAGCTAAATAATACAAATACTTTGGTGAAGCCTGCCACATTTGATAGTACAGCTGATCCTTGAACAATGCATGGGTTAGGAGTAACTGACCCCTGCACAGTCAAAAAATCAATCTATAATTTTTGAATCCCCAAAAAGTTACCTACTAATAGCCTCCTGTTGACCAGAAGGCTATTAGTTAGGCTATTATTAGACTGTTTATGTTGATAACATAAACAGTCAATCAATACATAATTTGTATGTTACATGTAATGGATATTGTATTCTTACAATAAAGTAAGCTAGAGAAAAGAAAACGTTAAGAAAATCATAAGAGAAAATACATTTACAGTATCATATTCACTGAAAAAAATCTGCATAAGTGGACCCATGCAGTTCAAACCTGTGTTGTTCAAGGGTTAATTGTGTAATGCATTGTATCCAATCCATTTATGCTACCCATGATAAATATACATTTAGCTGTATGAACCTCATTTTTAACTAGATAGTACACAGCATGGCCTCTATGGTGGATACATAATATAAGTGGAGCTATATAAAATTTATTTAGGACTCACTATGTTTCAGACAATCTGAGCTCAACACGTACAAAGATGAATGTGACACAGTTTCTCCATTTAGAAGCCAATAGACTAGAGAGGAAAACCAAACATGTCAACGTATAGAATGACAAGAGCTTGACATTAAAGTATACTTCATGAGTTATGGCCTCACCTCTCTGCTAAAGCCTTCTGACCAAAGCCTTCCTCCTATGCCTTAAGACCCAACTTGTTATGATTTTCTTCTCTTGGCTCCTGAGAAAGATCCATTGCCTTAAAACCAACATTTACATAATCCATCCTTTCACCTAAATAGAAAAATCGTTTTGTTAAGAGAACAAAATTGAATGACAGACACAATCATGACTCAAAATCCCATCTTTCCTCCTAGTGTGTAAGTCCCTTATGAAATTCAAATCTAAACAGCTCTTGCCAACATTCAAAGTTGTCTGTCACCTGTCCCAGCCAACCCCTATAGCCTTACCTCCTACCACACCCAACATGAGCATTCCACTCCAGTCAACTTCCTCACTGCTGGCCCAATGTGCCCACTGTGCTGCTTCCAAGGTAGCTTTTGTCTCTCAGCTTCACACTCAGACTTCTCAACTTGGCTTTGTGGTGCTGGCACTGGGCTCTGCAAATCATATCTCTGTTTTTTGCCAGGTAGGCTCTGGCAATAAGGGGCATATGGAGAAAGGACTGGGAAGGGATTTTTTTTTTCTTTCCTATTTTCTCCCTGCTTGGGTCAGCATAAGGAAGAGTTCTTTGACCCAAAAGGGGCAGTTAGTTTGGTTCTAGTTGCAGTGGCAGTTTTAGTTTGCCTTTTTCCCCCAGAATTCCAGCACCAACTTTAGCATGCCCCTTCACAGATACCAGCACTGGTCCCTCTTCTGTGGTTTGAGTCTTACCTTCTTGGGATCACTCCTTCAAATGTCTACATTCTAATAATCTCAGCTTCTTCTCTTTGTCCCACCAACCCTAAAGATGAATGTGGTTTCCTGCAGTCACTGCTTCTCATGATACCTCTTCATCCCCTTTTGCCTTTTCAGTTCTCCAACTCCTGGTCAGTAATTCTTTATAGGAAATTCCCCTGCTAAATAAGTGGTATGGATTCTGCTATCTGACTGGACCCCAACTGATACAGCCTAATGTAGCAACTTACCCTTAACTCTTGATTTGGTTTTGGTTTAGCTTTCATTCCATGTTTTCCCCTCAAGTCAAATGAATGGTTGGTTACCCCTCTCTCATCCTCCAGGACTTGACTCTAGTCATGTATCCTTGATGAAGGCTTCTACCCGAACCCTTCTCTCTCTCTGAACTCCAACAGTATGGTTATCACAGGAAGATATACTCAGATACTGAGACATACTCAGGAAGATATATACAGGAAGACTGGAAAGGGACCTTGACCCAGGACTCAGAAAGCCTGGTTCAAGAGCCAGCTCTGCTAGTCACTAGTCCTATAAATTTGGGTCTTTCTGGGATTCAGATTTCTCCCCTATAAGTTGGATTAACTAATCTCTCAGCCCCGTTATAACTGCACTCTTTCAGAACTCTGCTCTGTTTTTTACTGGTAAATACTGTCTTTCCAAGATATGAGATTATAACCCCCTTAAGGCCAAAAGCTTTGCCTGAAACTATCTTTAGCATGCCTCCCATCCCACTCTTATCCTTAGGATGCCTGGCACAGTTTTGTGAACTACGCACACAGTGAGAGCTCTCTAAACCTCTTCTAACTAAAATATCAGAATTATATTGAAAATCTGTGTGAACCAGAAGTTGCAAATTAGTGGGCTGGAAACCAAATATTGCCCATAAACATGACTTGTTTGGGCCACAGTGAATTTTTATTAACTAGTTGCCATGATTTTTAAAACAGGGAAATGTTATACACAAATCCAAAACGCAACCTTCAAATTTCACAGATGAAGAGGCAAGGGAAACTGTCCAATGTCAAAGACTCCATCAAGAGGAAAATGGTCTGAACTATGAATACCTCTTTTGAGGGGTTCCTGAACCTCCCTGCTTCTGTAAAATGATACCATGAAGTGGGGTTGGGGGAAAGAGTACTATAACAAAGGAAAATTTACACCTCAAACTATATTTGTCTTTGTTGTTAGCCAAATCCTCTCATTTATCATTGATGTACAGCAGGTTTTAATACTCTATATAAGACTACCTTTAAACATTTTGAATGCAATTTTATTTTCAAGTAATTATAAATGATCGACATTTCATTTCATTTGTGTTGGCATTCATAATTCAAAGAATTCACTGTGATTGATTTTGAAGAAAACTGATACCAAAGTACTTATTCTCTGTAATGTAAAATTAATAGCAGATGCATGACTGAGGAAAATTTTTTCCTGCTGTTTTCATGGCTTTCAAAACTCTTAGACTCTACTCTGTTTATATCCCAGATGCTATGTTGTCCCCCTTACTAATTTAATTCACTGTAGCATTTAAAAGTGGTGGTTACTCTCTCTTAAAACCCTTTTGTGGCTTTCTGCTTTGAAGTAATAACAGCAGCCACCATTTCTTGAGCCCTTGCTATGTGCTACACAGCAGATTAAGTGCTTGGTAAATGCTATCTTGATTAATACATGAGAGAAGCTTGGAAAGTAATATTATCCCCATTTTACAGAGAAAAACAAATGAAGCTCAGAGATGATAAGCAGATTGCCATCAATGACCCTGTTAGCATGTGGTGGTACCATCTCTCTCAGTGCTCTTCTTCTTCTGTTTCCTCTACTTCTTAGCCTCTTTCACAGGCCCCTCTTCTTCTGCTGTACCCCAAAATGTTCCCAGGCTTCCATCTTCACCTATGTCACTGACAAATATAGTAACAACAGTTCTACATGGCTATTCCAGAATTCTCCCCTAAGCTCATGGTTGTAGTTAAAAGTGGGATTTGGAGCCCAGTAGCCCTTCAAACTCAACCTGTCTACAACAAAGGCTTCATTTCCTCTTGTAAGCCTGCTCCTCCTCTGCGTTTTCTTTTATGGTGAATGGCACTGCCACTCTTCACCAATTCATTCAAATCAGAAATCTAGGTTAATCCCTGCCCCTAATACATGCACTCTCCTAGAGGACGGATTTTTAGCTAACGTCCAGAATCTATCATCTGTACTTGCATAAGAGGGATCTCTTTCAAAACTCCAAATCTGTTCATATCTGCTCACCTCATTTAAACTCCCTCAGTAGATCACCAAGATCTTTATAATGCAATCCAAATGGTTAAGCAGAGCAGGCACAGCCCTTCAACATTGGTCTTTGCTGATTCTCCAGTCTGACCTGCTACCTTTCCATTCTCCAAAGGCACAAATTTACTACTGCTGCCCTGAACAGAAACTGGTCATTTGTTTCTTAGTATGCTGGCTAACACAGTTTCCAGGAGTCAAAATTACCCTCCTAGCTAACCCTTCCTGCCCTTCTAATCTTTCTACATCTTTGACAGCTCCTAAAGTCTGTTAGGCCCCTCCTGGGTAGCACTCACAGCCTGCCTTTAGCTGGTTCACTGACAACCCTTGCTGCTGGTTTCTCCTCAGTCTTACTTACTAGACTCTGAGATTCCTGAGTTGAGTTTATCAGTTCTATAACCAGATCGAGATGGTATCCAAGAGGCACTTGACAAGGAAAACTATACTAGAAAGCCAACTAAGTTCTAACTTAAAAAGCAGTCATGTTGACAGTACAATTACAAATCTGTTTGTGCAAATATAAAATTGTAGTGCTGACAACAACTGTGCAAGTCTAATCCAATTGTTTTAACTTACATATGAGAATTTATTCTTGTCTAGACTCATCCTAGAACACCAGTTTAGAAAAGGTTAAATGATCTGAACCTGTGTCTCAAACTAGAACATAATCACTCTCCAAACTCACATAAATAGTACATTTACTTATAATCTGTTACAGAAAAGGTCTTGGACATTGTGGAGATGAACTTAAAAGAATATAAGACTTCAGTTTTCTTACAGCTAATGAAAAAGTCCTACCGTGCTGGAAAATGGCAGCTGTGAAGTGGACAGGACTATGAAAGCCAAAGAGAGGTAGGCTAAAATCCCAAGTGAGATTAAAATTTAAAGCCCTGCTGTAAGAGCTGGTGCATTTTCTGAAAGTGGATTAAAAATTTGCCTGCAAGTTACTCAGCAGCCAACACAGCGAGGTAGGTAGAATATATTCTTGAATCAGAGTGGAAGATAAAAACAAACCACTGGTTCAGGAGAAACATTCCTGATGCTGATCTGAAAGGAATTTCTCCCAGAGGTCTTTATGAAGAATAAAAATGTGAAAGAGAATAAACAATGTCTTTAAAATAATTCTGAGTTTCATAATATCACCTGTATAGTATTATTCAATAAAGGTCCAAAGCCTTAAAAAATGCAGTTCAGGAAAATTGGAGGGATTTGGTAGAAGGCAAAATGATGTGAAATTTACATGTATATTTCCCTTCCTAAAATAAGTTGTGCACTTCATGAGGGCAAGCAGCCCTTGTCTTGTTCACTGTTGTGTTCCTTAGTGCACCCTCTACCATTGTAGAGTCTCCATGGTTCAAAATGTTCAATAAAAAAACCAAATGAATTAATCTATATAAACAGTCAATACCTCAGTGAATCAAGGAAGAAAAGTAAAATGTAAGAAGTACAACTTTTTAAGGCAGAACCACATTATTGACTAGGATCCCAGTAAACATCAGTTCCAGGCCCTATATTGGTATGCAAAGAATTTGTACAACAGTTTCAGAAGAAACATTTCAAGTTTGCAGTTAATATTAAATTGGAAGAGACAGCAAATAATGAGAAACAAAGGAGGCAGATAAAAGGGTTTTAGATATTTCAAGTACCTACCCAGCTAATAAATGCAAATGAAGTTCAGTGCAGATAAGCACAGAATTATGAGTCTGGAAGCAAAGAAGAAAAAGGAGGACTATCTGCTTAATGGAAATGAGCTGCACGGTGCTGACCAGGAATGAGATCTGGGGAATTATTGCAGAAGAAATCCCTCAAGCTTTCAACCCAGTTTGCTGCAATGGAAAAGAAACATGTTTCTTTTCTGTAATACGATGAGCTGTATTAAACCACAATACACAACTATCAAGTCATGCTCCACATTGGGTGAAAATGAAACCAAAGCAAGGAAAGAGTAAGATTTTTTTTTTAATTTAAACTGTCATTCTATTCAGGGCAAACCACCCTTAATTATTTTTTTTTAATCTTGACCTTAAGTAACCATCTTCTCCAGATGTATTGGAGTGTGGTTTCTTATGATTTGCTTGTATTCTCTGCCATTTTCTATGCCATCCCACAGTTATTCAAGGGTCCCCAGAAAACAACCATCATACCTGATAGCAGGATCCATCACTATAAAAATTAGAAGACACCTGGATTACAAAGGTTGAGTGCTTCTTCTGCCAAAGCCTTTCTTCATTGATCCAAAAAAAAAAGAAAAAGAAAAGAAAAAAGAAACATAGATTCATAGCTTTTAAAGCTATAAGATATTCTAAGTACCTACCAACTATTACTAATACAATGTTACAGCTGAATTTCTCAGACTCAAAAAGTCTGAACCATTGAGACTCTCTACAATGGTAGAGGGTACACTAAGGAACACAACAGTGAACAAGACAAGGGCTGCTTGCCCTCATCAAGTGCACAATCTATTTAGAATAACATAAACTTACAACATTATGGTCTACTCTAGACCCAAGTCAAACTTAGCACACAGCTGAAGGAGACAGGGATGGCCACCCAAAGGCTTCCCTGGCGAAAAACAGTTCTCCCTTTTCTAGTTTTGGTTCCTTAAATCCTATATTCATTCATTCAACAAGTATTTCTTGAGTCCCTACTTTGGACTAGGTACTGTTCTAAGTACTGGTAATATAACAGTAAACAAAAGAGATAATATCCCTACCTTCACTGAGCTTAAGCTTTAGGAAGGGGAGAGAGACAATAAACCAATAAACACAGAAACGAGGCACACAGTCTCAGGTAATGGAAAGTGTCAGAAAAATAATTAACTGGATGATATGGAGGAAAACCAGCAAGGGGTACAGAGACTACTTAAGGAAAATGATCAAGAAAGACAATTCTGAGAAGGTGACATTTAAGAGCTTAATGAGGAGTCCACAGGGAATTATAATTATGCCCTGGACAGGTTAAGGCATTAAAAGATAATCACTTACTCAAATCTCATTCTGAATTGATTTGTCAGATTTTTAATCCAATCACTTCATAGAACTATGTAAAAAAAGAAAAAGAACAGAGAATAAATTCTGTTTCCTATGAAGGAAGGATACAATGGGTTAGGAACACAGGATTTGGACTAATGAGCAGGTCCTTGACCTTGGTAAAGAAGGAAACAAGGGAAAACACTTCCTAAAAGTGACAGGAAACTGAAGGGATAGGATTTGAAACACAACTTTTAGAGCACACTCCACCAGATTTAGCCACATTTTCCCCAATAATATCCTTACTACAAAGATGGCAGTTTTTTCACCTAATCAGTGACTTCTACAGATATATCTTATATAAACAAATAGTGGTTCAATTTTATTTTGAAATAGGAAAAGCTATAGGATGCCTGGGGGGAGCTTCTCAGTAATCTTCCATGTCCCCTGCCTCCTGGTATTCATGCCCTATATAGTCCTCTCTCTTGAGTGTGGGTTGGACCTTGACATTCACTTCTATAAAGAGAATTCAGGAAAAGTGATGAGATGTCACTTCTGAGATGAAGTTGCAAAGAGACCATGGCTTCCTTCTTACTCACTCACTCACTCTGAGACAAGTGAGATGCCATGCTGTGAGCTGCCATGGAGGAGCCCATGGGGCAAGAAGCTGAGGAAGGACTGAATCCTGCCAACAAGCACATAAAGTGAAAGCAGATCGTCTCCCAGATGAGCCTTCAAAAAATACTGCATTTCCAGCCAGCACTTTAATTGCAGCCTTGTGAGAGAAACTGAGGCAGAGGTTTCTAGCCAAGCCATGTCTGGATTCTGACCCACAGAAACTTTGACGTAATAGATGTTTGTTGTTTTAGGCTGCTAAGTTTTGGGAGCTATGTGTTACAAAGCAATAGATAACTAACCTATACACCAAGAAAGCACTTTAAAATTGTGTCCTGCCTCCCTTTGAAGATCTTGTATTTTACCCAACACTGCTTTTATGTAAAATTCTATCTCTCAATGCCTTCTTGAGCAAAAGAGGAAGCTGAAAGTTGGGCATGCAATGAGGCTATCTACAAAGGTGGCAAGTTAAAGGACAATAATAACAGCCATTAAATTCCTTTTCATTCTTAATATAAATCCATAAAAATATGACATGGGATAGTAACAAACCCTACCAAAGTGTCTGCTGCCTATAATTTTAATAGTTTGCTCAACCAGTCAGAACGCGATGATTTTCTTTCCTGGGGTTAGTCTGGAGCATCCTTAAGCTCAAGTAACCAAGGGATACCATACCCTCTCCACCTGAAGAAGAGAAGCACATCCCTAGGCCCCCACCAACTGGAAGTATCAGAGCCAGTCTTAACTTGACCCACTCTTCTCTGGTAGCCCCCTGAAGTTCTCAGCTTGACTTCACTCACAGAACCAAATAAAATGTGATAAACTCCCAACTAATACCAGCAAAGAAAATTAAATTAATTAAGATAATTAAGAGTTTGTAATTCAAATTGAATTACTTTTGGGTTAAATACTATCATTTCTCTAATATAAACTCATTTAATTAGCTGAACCAAAGAGGAGCTTTTATTATATCTAAATGAATAATGCTCTCCTTGCTTATCTTTGAAAAGCTAAGGAATTTCTCCAGAACACTGTAAGGTTGCTCCTATCATCCCCAAATAAATACAATACTAATCAAAACAGACAGCCCCTTAGAGTACTGCCACTGGCTATTAGCTATAAGGCACTATACAGTAGGTCTTCTTGAGCACAGCAACTACAGTGATACTAGGTTTTCCAAATTCAAAGAGGCAGTTCTGGACTGCAGAGATCTTCCAAATATGAAAACAAAAAATACACTTAATAGACCTTGGAAAGCATTATTCCCTTGCCCCGTGACCTCACCTTGAGGGGAACCAGTCTAACTGGGACAATCCAAAGAAGAAAGGCTAAGAAAACTTCCCTATTTCCACCTCTTTGTTTTAATCTTTCCACAGCATTGGCCTACATAAAAATCAATACATTTGTCAACATTTTATCATCAGCAGTTCTTTTAAATAAACTTCCATTCCGGGAATAGCCACAGATTTAAGGCCAAACTCTCTGCTGTGGCACGCCTAAATACCAAATAGGAATACCTAAAATAGAATTTGGCCATAACAACACTGATCCTCCCTACTGCCATTTAAAATCTGCTTTATGGGAAAGCAGTGGGAAAACATGCTCTTCCTGTAAACCACTCCAGATATAGTTCATATACAAAGAAATCTAATTTCGATTTTAAGGTTTTCTTTGCCAGATTCAATAAAATTTCAAGCCTACACTTTTTTTTAATGTATCTTTTTCTCCTTAGTTGTATTGAGTAATAATTGACATATATCACTGTGTAAGTTTAAGGCATGCAGCCTGACAGCTTGATTTATATATATTGTTAAATAATTACCTCAGTAGGTTCTGCTAACATCCACCTTCTCATTTAGATACGATAAAAAGAGAAGAAAAGGAAAAAAATTATCCTTATGATAAGAACTCATAGGATTTACTCTCTTAAGAACTTCTCTATATATCACACTAATTATAGTCCTCATGCTGTACACTACATGCCTACTACTTATTTGTCTTAAAAGTGGAGGTTTATACCTTTTGACTATCTTCCAACTCTCCCTTCCCCTCACACTCTGCCCAAGTCTGATCTCTTTTTCTATGAGTTTGGTTGTGTTTCTTTTTCTTCTTTCCTTCTTTCCCTCTTTCCCTCCCTCCCTTCTTCCCTTCCTTCCTTCCTTTCCTTTCTCACGTTCTCTTTCTCCCTCCCTCCTTTCCTTTCTTCTTCCCCTCCTTCCTTCCTTCCTTCTTTGTTTTAGATTCCACATATAAGTAAGATCATATAGTTTTTTACTTTGTCAGACTCATTTCACCTAGCATAACGCCTTCAAGGTCCATCCATGTTGTCACAAATGGTAAGATTTCCTTGTTTGTTTGTTTGTTTGTTTTTAATGACTGAATGATATTCCAGTGTTTCTGTGTGTATGTGTGTATCTCTCTATATATCTCACAACTTCCTTACCCATTCATCCATCAATGGACACTTAGGTTATTTTCATGTCTAGTCTATTGTAAATAATTCTGCTATGAACATGGGGGTGCAGATATTTTTCTAGTTACTGTCTTCTTTTCCTTTGGATATATTGCCAGAAGTAGAACTGTTAGATCATATAGTAATTCTATTTTTACTATTTTAAGGATCCTCCATATTGTATTCCATAATGGCTGTAACAATTTACAATCCCACTAATAGTACACAGGATTTCCTTTTCTCTACAACCACAGCTCCACTTGTTATCTCTTATCTTTATAATGACAGCCATTCTAACAGGAATGAAGAGATATCTCATTATGGTTTTAATTTCCATTTCCCTAATGACTAGTGATGTTGAGCATCTTTTCATGTACCTATTGGCCTTTCACATAGTTTGGGATAAATGTCTATTCAGATCCTTTGCCCATGTTTTTATTGGGTTATTTAGATTTTTTTTTTTTTACTGAGTTATATGAGCTCTTTATATATTTTGGATACTAACCCCTTATCAGATAGATGGTTTGCACATATTTTTTCCCATTCTGTAGACTGTCTTTTCACTTTGTTGATGGCTTCTTTTGCTGTGCAAAAGCTTCTTAATTTGATATAGGTAGGCTCGTTTTATTTTTTTATTTTGTTGCTTGTACTTCAGGCATCACATCCAAAAATTTGTTACCAAGACCCATGTCAAGGAGTCTTATTCATATGTTTTCTTCTAGAACATTCATGGTTTGAAGTCTTACATTTAAGTATTTAATCCATTTTGAGTTAATTTTTGTGAGTGGGGTAAGATATTGATCCAACTTTATTCTTTTACTTGTAAACATCCAATTATCCAAGCTCTTTTTATTGAAACCACTATCTTTTCTCCTAAACACTATCATTGAGTATTCTTGCCTCCCTTGTCAGTATTAGTTGACTGTATATGGTTGGATTTATTTCTGGCCTCTCAGTTCTGCTCCACTGGTCCATTTGTCTGTTTTTATGCCAGTACTATACTGTTTTGATGACTATAGCTTTATAATAAAGCTAAAATCAGAAGTGCGATGCCTACAGCTTTGGCTATTCAAAGTCTTTCATGACTCTATATAAATTTTAGGATTGTTTTTTCTACTTCTGTAAAAAATGACATTGGAATCTGGATAAAGATTGCATTAAGTTTATAGATGGCTTTTGATAGTACTGGCATTTTTCTAATATTATTTCTGCTAATCCATGAACACAGGCTAACTTTCCATTTATTTGTATCTTCTTTGTTTTGTTTTGTTTTTTCCATCAGTGTCTTAACAGTTTTCAGAGTGGAGATCTTTCACCTACTTAGTTAAATTCATTCCTAAGTATTTTATTGTTTTAGATGCTATTATAAGGGATTGATTTATTTCCTTTTCAGGAATTTCACTGTTGATGTATAAACATGGCACTGATTTTTGTATGTCAACTTTGTATCCTGCAACTTTATTGAATTCATTGATTAGATCTAAGAGTTTTTTGGTTGAGCCTTTAGGATTTCCTATATATAAAATCATATCATTTGCAAATAGGGGCAATTTTACTTCCTTATTTTCAACTTTAATATCTTTCAGTTCTTTTTCCTCTCTGATTGCTCTAGCTGGGACTTCTAGTACTATTTTGAACAGGAATGATGAGAGTGAGCACCCTTATTTTATTCCGATTCTTAGACAAAATCTTCAACATCTCACCATTCACCATTAAGTATGATGTTGGCCATGGGCTTTCCATATATGTCCTTTATTATGTTGGGGTATGTTTTTTCTATGCCTAATATGTTGAGTTGTTATCATGAATATATGTTGAATTATATCAGAATGCTTTTTCTACATCTATTGAGATTATCAAATTATTTTCTTTCATTCTATTAATGTGATCTATCACATTGACTGATTTATGTTCAACTATCCTTGCTTCCCAGGCATAAATCACACTTGATCATGTTATATGATTCTTTTAATGTGCTGCAGCATTCAGTTTACATTTTATTGAAAATTTTGGCATCTATATTTATTGGTCTATAATGTTCTTTTCTAGTAGTGCCTTTTTCTGGATTTGGCATCAGGATAATGCTGAGTTTGTAAAATGAGTTTGGGAGTGGTCCCTCCTCATTTTTTTGAAAAAGTGTGAAAAGGATTGGTGTTAATTTTTCTTTGAATGTTTGGTAAAATTCACCAATGAAGCCATCTGGTTCTGAGATTTTCCTCACTGGGAGACTTTTGATTACTGACTCAATCTCCTTAGTGGTAATTAGTCTATTCAGACTTTTTATTTCTTCCTGATTTGGTCATGGTTTAAGTTGTATATCTCTAAGAATTTCCCCATTTCTTGTAGGTTGTAACATCAGGTTCTTCTACCAGTTGTTATGCCTCCTTTTCCATTTATAATTTTGTTGACTTGATCCTGTCTTTTTCCTTGGTTAGTCCAGCTAAGGTTTTGTTAATTTTATCACTTCAAAAAAAACCTCTTATTTTGGTTAGTATTTTCTATTGTTTTTGTTTCTAATTTTCATTATTTCCTTTCTTCTGCTGACTCTGGACTCAGTTTGTTCTTCTTTTTGTAGTTCTTTAAGGTATGAAGTTAGGCTGCTTAATTGGAATCTTTCTTGCTTCTTAATGTAGGCATTTACTGCTATAAACTTTACTCGTAGAACTGCTTTTCCTGCAACCTACAAGTTCTGGTATGCTGTGTTTCCATTCTTGTTTGCCTCAAGGAATTTCTAATTTCCCCTTTAATTTCTTTTTTGGCCATTGGTCTTTGAGGAAAATGTTGTCTAATTTCCACGTGTTCACGAATTTTCCAGTCTTCCTCTTGTTATTAATTTCTAGTTTCATGCCATTGTGGTCAGAGGTTATTTCAGTATGAATTAAGTCTTCTTGAATTTGCTAAGATTTGTATCCCAACATATGGTCTTTCCTAGAAAACATTCCATTTGCACTTGAGGAAAAAAGTGTATTCTGTTGTTGTTGTTGAATAGAATGTTCTATAGATGTCTGTAAGATCCATTTGGCCTATAGCACTGTTCAAATCCACTGATTCTTTGCCTGGATGATCTACCTATTGTTAAGAGTGGGGTAATAAATTTCCCAACTATTGCTGTATATTTCTCCTTTCAGCTCTGCTATATTTTGGTCTATGCTTAGGTGCTCTAATGTTGGGTACACAAATATTTACAACTGTCATATCTTCTTGAAGTATTGACCCCTTTATCATTATATAATTACCTTCTTTGTCTCTTTTTATGATTTTTAGTTTAAACTTTATTTTGTCTGATATGAGGAGAGCTACCCTGCTTGTTTTGGTGACCATTTGCTTGAAATATCTTTTTCCACCCCTTCACTCTCAGTCATTGTGTGTCTTTATGGCTAAAGGGAGCTCCTTGTAGCCAGCATATTTGGATCTCGGTTTTTTTTTTAATCCATCCAGCCATCCTGTCTTTTCCAGTACACTTAAAGTAATTATTGATAGGTAAGTACTTACTATTGTCATTTGTTATTTGTTTTGTAGATCCTTGTTTCTTATCGTTCTTATCCTATTGTCTTTTCTTGTGTTTTGATGTCTTTTAATATCAGTTTGCTTGACTCCATTATCATGTTCTTTTCTGTAATTACTATAAAATTTTTCCTTGTGGTTACCACGAAGCTTACATAAAATATCTTAAACTTACAACACCCTATTTTAAACTAGTAACAACTTAACTTCAACAGCATTTATAAACTGTATAGTTTTTTCTTCCTCACATTTTAGATTATTGTTGTTATAATTTACATTTTTATATTAAGTAACTAATAACAGGTTACTGTAGTTATTTTTAATACATTTTTAAACTTTAAAACTAGCATTGTAAATGAATTATACATCACTATTACCATATTATAGAATCTAATTATGACTATATATTTACCATTACCAGTGAGACTTACACTACCTTTGTATGTTCTTATATTAACTAACATTCTTTTACTTCCACTAACTTTAGTGAGTGGAACTCTCTTTAGCATCTCTTATAAGGCAAGTTTGGCGGTAATGAACTCGCTCAGCTTTTGTTCGTGCAGAAAAGTCTTTATCCCTCCTTCTCTACTGAAGGAAGACTTCGCCAGTTACAGAATTATTGACTGACAGTTATTTTCCATCAATATTTTGAATACATCATCTCATTTTCCCCTGGCCTGAAAAGTTTCTGTTGAGAAATCTGTCTATAATCTTACGGGGGCTCCCTTCTATGTAACTTCTCTCTTTTCTCTTGCTGCTCTGAAAATTCTTTCTTTGTCTTTGGCAATTTAATTATAATGTGTCTCAGTGTAGCTTTATTTGGGTTCAACCTATCTGAGGTTTTTGAGACCACATGGATCAGGATGTTCATTTCTCTCCCCGGGTTTAGAATATTTTCAGCCAATGTTGCTTGAAATATACTTTCTGTCCCTTTCTCTTTCTCTTCTCTTTCTGGAATTCCCATAATGTGACTACTATTTCTTTTCATTGTACTCCATAATCTCCATAAGCTTTCTTCACTCTTTTTCATTCTTTTTTTCTCTTTTGCTCCTCTGACTGGGTAATTCCAAATGTTCTATCCTCCAGCTAACTGATTCTTTCTTCTATATGATCTAGTCTACTTTTGAGACTCCACTAAATTCTTCAGTTCAGTTACCGTATTTTTCAACCATAGGCTATCTGTTTTTTATGGTTACCATTTCCTTGTGAAATTTCTCATTTTGTTCATGCATTGTTTTCCTAATTTCATTCAGTTGTCTGTGTTTTCTTGTAGTTCACAAAAATTCCTTATGAAGATTATTCTGAATTCTTTGACAGTTCATAGATCTCCATTTGTTTAGAGTTAGTTACTGGAGATTTACTAGTTTCCTCGGTTGTGTCATTTACCTGATTTTTCATGATCCTTGATTCCTTTTGTTGGTATCTGCACATTTGAGTAACCAGGCTCCTCTTCCAGACTTTACCGTTTTGCTCTGGCAGTGGCAGTTCACCACTCAGCTCAGTTTAGGTTTCTGGGTTATATCTTTGGGCAGGAGCCTGCTACCATGGTCTATTTAAGGGCAAGGCAACTCTTCAAGCTCTGAGAACAAGGATGGGGGCTGTACCACCAGCTGATAACAACTGGATAAGACTGCTGCTGGCTTTGTTCCCTACCTGAGAGGCTGTAGGATGGACTCCATGGTTGCCTGGATTTTCTGGTCATGCTCATTAGATAGTTAGGACTGGGTATTAGATTCAGTAGTAGATGGTACTATGAATTAGCTTCCCTGCCCTCATAGGGCAGCAGAATGGGACCCAGGGCCTATACAGCTCATTGTTTGTGAACCTGAATCAGGCCCAAGTGTACACTGAATTTGCTAGTCAGGGGAGGCCAACAGTCTTGCTCTTCAGACAGGGTAAGGCATGGCTGTGCTCTCTATTCAAGTGCTGCTGTGCATAGGACTATTGGTGAGCTACATGGCTTCCCATGTGCTCTGGTTAGTTTCCTGGATGAGATAGCCTAAAGGCTATATTCAGCAATGGACGGGACTACAAATTAAATCTCCTACCTGGGCACAGTGGGAGAAACAGCTCTAATGCTGGTAAAGCTCTTTGTTGACTTAACTTATGCTGACCTGCACCCCAGGGTTCCTGACCAAGCAGAGTCACTGGCTTTTCTCTGCAGATTATTGGCTCTACCCACCCACCTCTTGGCTCAAGTGCTGCTGGACCATCCATCTTTCAGGAGTCTTCTCCAGCCGTTCTGGTCAGATAGGGTTGGAAGACACTCCACAGCAGTTGGGGCTATAACTTAGTTCATCACCTGTGTGTGAGTAAACAGGGCTCTAGGGACCTAAAAACTCATTTGAGGACCTAGATCAAACATATCTGCACCCTGCTGAGTTCCCTAGTCAGAGGGCAACCCAATTGGTTCCCTAATCAGAGAGCAAAACCTCTGGTTGAGATTACTCCTTGGGCACCAGAGGTATGAACTCAGCCTGCCCAGATCCATGTCCTGTTTGCTGCAAGCCCCTCCCCATTTCCCCATCACAGTCACATTCCCATGTTGAGCACCACAGATCCCTTGCAATCCCTGGAGGTATGAGATCCGAGTAGGGATCCCACAAAACAACCCACAATGCTGGGGAACACCTGGTTGTCCCCACAATGTTCTCTTTTCCCATGGAAGGACTGGAAGCCTTAGCAGAGCTCTGTTGGTGTGGTACTGCACTCGCCTGGGGAAGGAGCACTGCAGTCAGTTGTTGCCACTTCTCTTACTCTTCTGATGCAAGGTCTCTTGGTCTCTTTGGTATAGGAGATGCTTCAACTTCACCTATATATTCTAGGATGCTCTCAGTGGTATCTTGTTCTTTAATACTCGTTAGTTGTTTTTCTTGTGAGGGAAGCAAAGTCAGGAACAGTCTATGATACCACCACCCCCACCACTACCCAAGCATACATTTTTTAATCTATGTCCCTTACACGGGGTGCCTGGGTAGCTGTTGGTTAAGCATCTGACTCTTGATTTCCACTCAAGTCATGATCTCAGGGTCCCGAGATACAGCCTTGGGTCAGGCTCCCAGCACAGAATGTGTTTGAGATTCTCTTTCCCTCTCCCTCTGCCCCTTCCTCTGAGTGCACTCTCTCTCAAATAAAATAAATAAAATCTTTTTTTTTTTAAATCTATTTCCCTTACATTTACACTAGTTCTCAGGTATTTATGTACATTTACACTAGTTCTCAAGTATTTATGAAAACAAATGTTTGAAAAGCCAGAGATTAAAGGTATCATACCTACACCAAGCACAAGGAGCACAAAAGAGCAAAGTGGGACAAAGAAAAAAAATTTTTAATTAATTTAAAAAATAAAATAAAATGTATTAATTTAGTAAGCTAGTAGATAAAAAAAGAAGGGTTAATGTAACATCTTTCTATGAAGAAAACAAAATTACTTATATTATTTCCCTACATACCACTGAATTTATCTCTTTATTCACTAGATTGTTTGTGGTGCTTTTTTACGTATTCTTTTAAAAATAAAAATCAGGGATGCCTGGGTGGTTCAGTTGGTTAAGCGGCTGCCTTCGGCTCAGGTCATGATCCTGGCGTCCTGGGATCAAATCCAACATCGGGCTCCTTGCTCAGCAGGGAGCCTGCTTCTCCCTCTGCCTCTGCCTGCCACTCTGCCTGTGCTCGCTCTCTCTCTCCCTCTCTCTCTGACAAATAAATAAATTTAAAAAAAAATTTTTTAATGAAAATCATGCTAGCTTTCATCTAAACTGGCAGTATTTTCCATAACATACAAAATTCATCATGTTTACAGGAAAAAACCTTTGAGAGAGTCACTAACTTTAAAGACTATAGGACAAAAAAGAGATTGTTGGAGAAATTTCCTTATATTCACATTCCTGACCTTTAAGAAGAGCAAAACTACATTCATTTGAAAGAAGCATTCATGTAAAAAATACTATATTCATTATATAGAATAATAAGCATATTGGTCAGAATAATCAATTCTGTGCATCAAAATTAAAATGCCAAACGTTTTCATGTTTTCATCTTACAAAATTATTTAACATCCTTCATTAACTTTCCTGAGAAGTTCCCAAAACTATATCTACATTAGATTTCCCAATCCCTTCAAGGTATAATTTAATTAAGCTTTTTTAGTAAAGTAATTCTGCACTCTATAAATAAAATGATTTAAAAGTCTATCTTCACAGGGAAAAAAAACCTGTGAAATCCAAATAAAGTCTGTAGTTTAATAGTATTATAGCAATGTGAATTTCTTACTTTGATAAATGCACCATGGTTATGTAAGATGATAGTATTAGGGGAAGCAGGGTGAACGATACACAGAACCTCTCTTTACTGTCTTTGCAAGTCCTCTGTAAATTTTAGATTATTCAAAAATAAAAGTATTTTTAAAGAAAAATCTTATTTGGAATTTCAGTATGATAGGCATTTGGAGAAGAAAAACTCCTAACATTTTATATGGAACCTATTCATAAACATGCAATTAACAGACAACATGTGTTCTCAATTGACTTCTGACATTAAGACTATTTTATAGATCTAGAGACCACACTAAGGCAACAGGGTTATGACCAACATGAGCACAATATATTTGTATTCTCACTCAGACCACAGCCTTTCAAAGTCTCTATAAATCAACATCTATTTTCAGTCATAGAAAATAGGGGAAGCAGTTATTTCTAGATTAAAATTCTCCTAATGAGGAAAGCATTTTTAAAAGCAGGTATTATGAAAACTTTTATTCATAGTACAAAGTACAATATTGAGCTTACCTGTATATGTTCATTATTTACATGGAAATATTCCATGTAGAACTAATATCTACCTTGACTCATGAGAATGTTGAAGTCTTTATGTTCAGCAGGCACATTATTTAATCCTTTAATAAACAGTGAAATCCCACTAACACCAAAGAGTGATAGTGTCTATACATCTGTCCATGAAGAATCCCACTGTCAGCTCAAACCCAGCACTGAAATTATTCCTCCTGGCAAAAAGCCAAAGGAACCCATAAACCTCCTCTTCACTTTACCAGAGCTAAACAAGAAAATTACTCAGATGGATATGGTGAAAATGCATAGCTGACAGCGGTGCCTTCATTGGCTCCTTCAGTGACATGTCTGCCTTCAGCTCAGGTCATGATCCCAGGGGCCTAGGATCAAGCCCCACGTCAGGCTCCTAGCTTAGGGGAGAGTCTGCTTCTCCCTCTGCCCCTCCCCCTGCTCATGCTCCACACCCTCCCTCTCTCTCTTTCTCTCTCTTAAATAAATAAATAAAATCTTTTAAAAATTCATAGCTGAGAAATAAAAAAAGTTATATTGAAATAGTAGTGGACACAAATATCTTGCAGTGTACCAGAGAAAGCAACACATGGAATCTATAAATGACGAAGGCAACAGAGATCAAATCTTTACTTTACTCAAATCTGCAAGTAATAAAAAGCATCCTTTTACCAGGAGGGTTCTGACTCCAGCACAAATAATGGGACAAGACAGAACAGCATGGAAAAAAGAGGACATGGAAAGCCTGAACAACTAACAGGAGAAATGGGAACCAGACCAGAACAGAAATAGTGTCCATGGTGAGCAGAGATACAAAATTACAGGTCATCAATGCCTCGTCAGGAGGGGCCAGAAATGAATAGCTGAGTTCTTTGGCATACCATTTGATGTTTCTGTTTAATACAATTGCACTTAAAACAATAGTATTATAATATAAAATAATACATATAATAATAAAGTGCAACTCACTCACACCCCACAACATGGGTTCATTCATTCTCGATACATTTATTGTCTTAAACCTAATTTAAAGAAACTTTCCAGGTCTTCATAATTCTTCCTGGTCACTAGACTGAATGACCACACTGACAATGGCATTCATTCTGTGCCTAGAGGGGCCCAGGAGGGCAGGGGGTTATAGATTGACCCGCCATTCACCCTCCAATGAAGAATTATACTCTATGAAACCTTGTTTCTGGGTGCTCCAAACTAAAACATCATCATTTGACCATGTTTCACATTTAAAATGAAGTAGCAGAGGTGCCTGGGTGTCTCAGTCAATTAAGCACCAGATCTTGATTTCAGCTCAGGTCATGATTTCAGGGTTGTGGGGTCACGCCCCACATCAGGCTCCATGCTGGGCGTGATGCCTACTCGGGATTCTCTATCTCCCTCTCTCTCTCTGTCCCTCCCCACCCCTCTAAAAAATTAATTAATTAAAATAAAATAAAATAAAAGTAGCAATTGTCAGCAGGCTCAAAGGAGCATAAGGAAGCATTTATTTAAAAAAATATCTGAGGAACGCCTGGGTGGCTCCACCGGTTAAGCATCTGCCTTCAGCTGAGGTCATCATCCCAGGGTCCTGGGATCGAGTCCCACATTGAGCTCCTTGCTCAGCGGAGAGCCAGCTTCTCTCTCTCTCCTTCTGCCTGCTGCTCCCTCTGCTTGTGTTCTCTCTCTCAAATAAGTAAATAAAATCTTTAAAATAAAATAAAAAATAAAAAGAATATTTGACATTTATCCATATTAAGAACTGCTTGTTTGTTATTATTTCAGTAACACTGAAAATGTTAGAGGTGTTATTTTATATAAATATTTCATAATTCAAAAGAGAAAGGACTGCTGAAAGTTCTAAAATGACATTTCCATACATATGTATGTATACATAAACATTTATACAGATACAAAACGTATATGTTAGCCTTTATATTTGCTCTTCCAAAACTTTTTCAGGAAATATTTCATTTTTACCCTGCAATCCTCCAAAGAGGCAGCTAAAAGTACTATATATTATCTTAGTTTTAAATACTCAATGCAGAAGTCACAAACCCTCTGCAGTATCACGCACTGAATCAGTGAAAAGACAGAATAAGGAACAACTTTCAAAACATTACAGTAATTCCACAGTTCATAAAAGTTGTATACCTTATTAAGATTTCAACATAGGGGCGCCTGGGTGGCTCAGTGGGTTAAGCTGCTGCCTTCAGCTCAGGTCATGATCTCAGGGTCCTGGGATCGAGTCCCGCATCGGGCTCTCTGCTCAGCAGGGAGCCTGCTTCCCTCTCTCTCTCTCAGCCTGCCTCTCTGTCTACTGTGATCTGTCAAATAAATAAATAAAAATCTAAAAAAAAAAAAGATTTCAACATAAATAATTTAATACTAGTAAAGATACTTATTTTTTAAATCCATTAAATTATAAATGTATTACACTGGGGCACCTGGGTGGCTCAGTGGGTTAAAGCCTCTGCCTTCGGCTCAGGTCATGATCTCAGGGTCCTGGGATCGAGCCCCGCATCGGGCTCTCTGCTTAGCGGGGAGCCTGCTTCCCTTCCTCTCTCTCTCTGCCTGCCTCTCTGCCTACTTGTGATCTCTGTCAAATAAATAAAATCTTTAAAAAATAAAAATAAAAATAAATGTATTACATTTATGGACTATAGTCCATTACACAGGTCTCCAGAAGTTTTGAGTATGCACTGAAATAAAATAAATGTTCATGTCATTTTTCTCCTCACTTTCACAACTTCAGGTTAATTGTAAGCGTCTAAAAACAATTTAGACTTCACTTGAACTAGCTTCAAATGAGAGGTCAGCAATGAAATAAGCAAATGTTTTTAGCTAGAGGTCTGGTTTCAATGAACAA
This sequence comes from Mellivora capensis, assembly GCA_004024625.1. Classification (NCBI taxonomy): domain Eukaryota; kingdom Metazoa; phylum Chordata; class Mammalia; order Carnivora; family Mustelidae; genus Mellivora; species Mellivora capensis. Next base: position 21,825 of record PISX010000439.1, on the reverse strand, counting down.
GTATAAAAACACTTACTATTTAATTCCTTGAAGCATTTTTTTTTAAATCAAATGATTTACTAAAGACATTTGGCCTGCTTTCCTAAAAGAATTATAGGTGCCAAGAAAATCAAACTATAATGGAAATGGGGGATATTTTAATACAATGTGAAATCATTAAACTATTCCAGACTAAAGCTCGAACTTGCCCAAAATATCTCCACATCTTCACCTTCCCTGGGGAGGGCAGCCTCTACCGGAGGAGGCAAGTGGAAGAACAAAAGAGGTCCAAACAGTGGACTCATGAACTTCTGAAGCACACTTCACGGTTCTTCAACGAATACTTGCTGACTGCACGTATGCCTAGCACCAGGCTGCAAACACTGATGAACCAAAGGATGCGGCACCTTCCTCCTGGACTTGTCACTGAGTAGGAGAGGCAGAAAACAAACCAATGTGATCACCCATGTGATAATGGCTAGGAAGAATGTGGGAAGGAAGAAGAATTTGAGAAAGAAGTTCTTCAAACTAGATAGAAGGTTCGAATACATTTAGGGAGATGGGGCAAGTAAGGAGGGGAACATCCATGTCCTTAAATAAAAACAGCAATGACGATGAAACCAGAAACAGCTTCTAACACAGAGAGAGCATTCTAAGCGGCCAGTTTCCCATGCATTATCCTACTGAATTTTCACAGCCCTGTGGGGGAGGGAGAGCGCAGGTTTTATTATCCTGATTATTCTGACCAGGAAACTGAAGCCTCAGAGGGTAAGGGCACTGGCCTAAAGTGCCACCACCCAGGCTATGAACCCTCTGCGGCTAGTCTTCACTGGGGTGAACCCAACAGAGACCATACATCTTAACCTCACAATGAGAGGAGTTTGCTGCCTTGCTGGGCAACAGATGTAGAGCAGAGGCCATTCCTAAGAAACACCCTAAGCCCAGGATTTTCCTCCTTAAATAACCTTCAGTAAGTGTGAGAGTAGGCATCTTTCTTCTGGGGCCCAAAGAGTAAAATATCCCATGTCACAGCTGTAGAGACCCCAGCAAAACAAAAGAATCTCTTATAAATGTACTTTATCAAAAGAGACCAAGTAAAATCATTTCAAAATATATTTATTTCATAATAACACCAAAAAATTTTAGAAAAAACAGGATGGTGAGTACATTCTCTCCCTTTTAATATTTTTCAAGGAAAAATAACAAAATTAACCAGGCCAAAAGAGTGTCCTGGGTCTACCATCACGTACTAAAGTGAGAACTTTTCTTTCTCCACCACTTCTTCCAAAACTGCAGCACTGGATAAGACTGGTAGGCAACTGAATAACCATGGGGTTTTTCTTTTCTTCTTATGAAACTGTCATGCTGCACACATCTCAGCAACGTGTCTGTCTTCTCTATATTGAAAGCAGGTCTATACAATAGAAATACAATGTAAAAGATGACCTCAAGTGAGGCTCTGTGGTTTGGCTATAAAAGAGGCCATGGTGCTTGGCATGCAGTCCCACCCCCCACCAGAGTTCCAGCTCCCTGAGAGCTTTGCAGGACTGCAATGCAGTAAAGGGTCTCCATAAATGAAAGGAGATGGGAGAGGGGGAGGGAGAGAGGGAGGTTGCAATTTCCTTGTGTGCATTGAGCCTGAGCATTTTCTATTTCAACTAAATATGAAGAATCATGGCCTTGTTTTAAGGATTTCAGCAAAAGAAGACAGTTTAAAACCAAATGCCTGCTCTCTGCTATGGCAGTTCTACTGGCAGGCTGTAATTTGTCTGAGACAGGTAATGGAAATGCAGTTATGTTTGTATAATCCATGGGCTGTTTATCAGCTAGGTAAAGCCCAAAGATACAGGTAGCAGCAAATCTTCCTGTCTGGGGGGAAAAAAAAATCTTTTGATTCTGTAAAAGGAAAAAAAAAAAGAAAAGAAAGAAAGAAAATGCAGTTCCATTTCATTTCTTTACAGGTAATTCTGAAGCAAAGAGAAGAGGTTAATGGAGAAAAAGAACCTGTGGAAAAATAGGCATGTTTCATATCATATATGGAACATGAATGTGCATTTCACAAAAAGAGAGATTTCCATTCATGTCCTGATACATCTTTAGCCCACAATTTAGAGGCAAGTAATGTAAATGACAGCTCTACACAAATCACTTCTTTGATACTAGGATTGCAACAACCAGATCCTTCTTTTGAGGGAAAAAGGTATTGCAATCAATGCAGGCAATAATTTATTACCTTTGTTTTGTATTATTTTTATGATTTTTGGCTTTTCTGGAAGAATCAAGTCCTCAGCAAAACCTCACCCTTATCTGAAAGTATTAAACAAGCATTCACTGGTTTTGTCATGAGAAATAACATACACAGATATAAATGTGATAGGCTCCTTAAGAACCATGTAAACTCTGAAAATTGCTTCTTTATTCAGATATCAGTATTTACTTCTGAGCTTTCATTTTCTAGGTTGCATGTTTTACTCTGAGATATAATCTTGCTTCATCTTTTCAATGTCAGTATGTCAGTCTTCGATTGAACCAACAACTATGAATATAGAGCTTATTTAGTAATAAACAGAAGGTACATGCACAGACTACAAAAACACAATGTAAACACATTTCAGAATACAGCTGCCCGAAATTTCCATCTCAGCATATCTCGCAACCACACTGCATACCACGGAAGAGACTAGAGTGAAATGACATCGCAGACCAGGGTTTCCCTGTGTGGTTTCTATCCTGATCAGTGTCTGCACTGTTTAAATGCAAAGAGGACAACACATAAATCATAAGCTTTTTCTCCCACTTAAACATCCCTTACTGGTATTTCATTCTCTGTAACCTCAGGTGAGCTTCAAAAATGAATCCAGCCATCAGCATCCAGCCACACAAATTGCAAGCCGTTCTAGCTTTGTATCTCCTTATTCTTTGGGGGAATATTTGCTCCCTGGCTCATGCAGTCCAATTTTACCAAGTCCCTGAAAGTATTGGGGTGCTTCTCCTTCACAGGGTCTTGGTCAGGATTCAGTGCAGCAATCCCCAGAAAGAACATCACACAGCACCTCACGCACAGCAAGTACGCATTAAATCATGAGTCATATTTGGTATTATTATAATTAGTGATTTTCTAGCTATTTTCTCTAGACCAGAATTTCTCACTCAGTATGTAATAACACCCAGAGAACGACTGCTACAAAGGAAACTGCATGATTTTTAGGGGGCCTGTGTTCATATTTTGGCTTTGCCACTTAACAAGTTCATGACCTTGGGTAATTTACTTTAACTCACTTAACTTCAGGTTACCTATCCGTGCAATGGACATGGTAATACTTAGTTCATAGGTTTGGTGTCTGGATTAAATAATAAAGCTCCTCACTCTAAAGGCAGGATAGCAGACAGTGATAGAATGAGGAAATGAGGTACACAGAAAGAACTCAAGGTTGCAGTAATTAGCACAAATTGTGTGGGCACAAATACTCATGCTGCCAATTACTGTGCAACTTTGAGTTCTTTATCTGTGCCTCAGTTTCCTCATCTGTAAAATGGGCATAATAATGGTGAATATGCCTAACATGGCATTGTGAGGATTGAATAAGTTATAAATTACTTCCAGAAGAGTGTCTAGAAGGCAGCAAGTGTTAGTTATGATGATAATTGCCATTTTTATTTAGTAATGAGGGATTTCTTGAGCAACTACTATATAATCTATCACTATGCTAGTCACTGAGGACACAAAAACAGTATAATCCCTACACTCATGAAATTTAGCCTGATGGGAAGATATACATCTAACAACCACAAAGATAACTGTATACTTATAAACTGAGATATATGCACTGAAAAAGGGAACAGTTTTATGAAAACATAATTAAACAGGTGAGTCTTTGGGGAAGAGGCATTTGAACTGAGAGCTGAAGAATGAGAAGTTAAGTAAGTAATGAGGACGGGGGGGAAAGGAGCCGTATATGCAAAGGCCTTGTGGTGAGGAAACATGTTGCATCAGAGGAAGTGACTGGAGACCGGAAAAAGGGTGAGCATAATAGGAGCAGAGGCTGGCAAGGTATGCAAGTGTCACACCATGCAGGGCTTGGAGACCAGAGTGAGGATTAGAGATTTTATCCTAGGAGAATAGGAAACTTTATGGGAATTTAAGCATTGTAAGGCAAGGGATGTTTTGGATACAGACACGACTATACGCCTGGGAGACCAGTTAGAAGGCTATGATGGTGGTACTCGTGCTGGTGGTGGAGATGGAATCAAATGGTAAAAATTGAGCGAATTTCATTTTTGGTCCATTAAAGTGCACTCTAACAATTCCCCTTTTTTGCTGATCACTGCCTGGCACAGGTTTTCTAAGCCTACACTGAGGGCACAGCTAGAGATGGACATGTATTTTCACCATGGAATGGGACATGACCTACCGATGATCTGGGTCAGAAGGACAGAAGTGAGCTGAGGCAAGCTCTCCTGAGGGCGAGCTTTCGCCTGGGCTTCCCAGACTAATCCCAGGCCAGCCAGAGTAAAGGCCACACTACCACCCAGGAGTTCTGGGGACTAGAGTAATGCTCAATATGGGGCAAGGCTGAAGCTGCTTTCCATTCCCACTGCTGCCTCTTGCCACCTGGCAAAGAAAACAGCCCTGATCCACCTAAGATCCTCCTAGCTCTATGTCCGTGATCAATCCAAACAGTATCCATCAATCTTCTTTGTTATTTACGCCCACTTTTGCCAAAACACTACAAAATACAACTTGTGGACATTATCTTGTTGGTCTCTTTCTTGGTCACAGACAACAGGTCAAGTGTCAGGTTCAGCCCCTGTCATTACTGACATGTCCCTCTGGAATACTGTTACTAAGCCTGATTCTCTGTGACGAAATTGGTTTTCTTTTAAGCTGCCACTGATTGTGGCAATCATCTATTGCTTTACACTGACTTTTATAAACAGATTCTCACTCAATAAGAATCTAATATTTGTTGAACATATACTATGTGGCATGCTTATGTCAGGTGCAGGACACCAGAAGATGAGTACCCCATTCCCAGTGTCAAGTATCAGCAGTCTAGTAGGGAAGACAGGTATAAAATGACTAATTACATGATATGGAAATGCAAAAATGAGGGCATGAATAAATTACAGAAATCCAGTGCTGGATGTAATTAATTTCTGTCCGGGGCAGTACATAAAATCTCCACAGAATTTGTTGCAAAACACAATAAACATTAGATAGCCTTTCGATTAACAACTTCCTTCTGGCATATTGTTCTTACTCTTTAACCTCACTGCAATTGCCTTATAGTTCCTGCACTATATTATTAATGGAAATGTTTCCCCTCATTATCCAGCAACTTTGTTACATAGACAATTATGTTCTGGAAGATGCTTGAGAACTTCTTTAGCTGATAAAAGAATTCACCTTTTAGACTAAGGCGCCACTTGCTGCTGGGTTCAACTCAAAAGGATTCTGATTACTTGAAAAATACATAGCATCTGTTTTGCATGTGTATGTAGTATGACCTAGCAAATAACTACTCATAAGAGTAAAATTTATTATAGCTAGGATATTAAAGAATGATAATCTTCAAATCATGCTTCTAAAACAGTCAAATCTTAAATTTTTTTTAGCAAATCATGCTTCTAAAACTGTCAAATCTTAATTTTTTTCGCCTCCAAAGAATAGAAATGTCACTAAGGGTGCCTGAGTGGCTCAGTCATGAAGCGTCTGCCTTCAGCTCAGGTCATGATCCCAGGGTCCTGGGATTGAGCCCCACATAGGGCTCCCTCATCCTTAGGAAGTCTGCTTCTCCCTCTCCCACTCTCCCTGCTTGTGTTCCCTCTCTTGTTGTGTCTCTCTATCAAATAAATAAATAAAATCTTTAAAAAAAGAAAAATCTCTGGGTCCCAGGGCCAACACTATAGGAAAAGAAGAGGCAGTTATCTGCTAGAGACTTAAGGACTGTGGAAAACCTACCTGACCCAAAATATGCTCCTCAAAGACTAGGCTACTTGGTCAGTGGTAGAGATGTAAAAACAATGCCATCTTACATTCTCTGAGAAAGAAATGAATCTGCGAACACAAGAATTAGGGGCACCTGAGTGGCTCAGTCAATTAAGCATCCAACTCTTGATTTCAGCTCATGTCATGATCTCAGGATTGTGGGACTGAGTCCCGCATTGGGCTTCAAGCTCAAGGTAGAGTCTGCTTGATATTCTCTCTCTCTCTGCCTATTCCCCTCTCTCTGCTTGTGCTCACGTGCATGTATGCTCGCTCTCTTTCTGTCTCTCTCTCTCAATAAATGGATAAAATCTTAAAAAAAAAAAAGAACACAAGAATTGGGGGACATGTGGTAAAAAACAGACAGGTGACTCCCACTCTGGATTCTCTGGATAAAAGACCTTCCTTCTTCCATCCTATCATTCTTTATAACCTAAAGAACAGAATCTAAAGCTTTACCCATGCACTTAAGGCCCTCTACAATCTAATGTCAACCTACATTTGCCAACTCATATCTCACCTTCCTTACAAAAGCCCTTTGTTCCAGACTAGCGTAATCACTGTCCTTAGTTCATGCTTTCCTCCTTCCCTCCAAGTAGAGATTGGGGGAGGCACAGTTATGCTATAGGTAGCTACAGAATGAGCTCCATAACACAACCTTCAGTGAATTTTGAACATCCCAAATTATATTATCGATAATCAAGTTAGTAACTGAACCAAAGAGTAACCTCAGAAATAAACATCTAGAAATAGACTCCTGACCTAGGTAATGAACTAAAGGAATAGGTAGCCCTCCTGAGGGATCTAGGTTCTGTGCCCCTAAAGGCATTACAGAATAGATCAGGCTCTAATCTGAAAATGGCAAGTTAACCAAAACTCTGGTTAACAAAATCTTTGTTACCAAATGAAAGATAAAGGCATAAAAATAACAAAAAGAATAGCTGATATTTATTGAGAACTTGCAGTGTACCAGCACCATTCTTAATGCTTTACATGGACTGATTCATTTAATCCTCACAGGAATGCTCTGGGGTAGGTAATGTTTATTACACCCACATCAGAGGTGAGAAAAATGAAGTCAGACGTTGAGTCATTTGCTCAAATTCACACAGAGCTTAAGTAGAGAATCAGAATTTGACCTCAGACTTTCTAATTCTGGAATATATGCTCTTGACTTAGTAGCCAAGTAGAAAAATGTCAGACTACAGGTAGAACTATATATGAAGTGGGTCTTAATGTTTCAGGTTTTCTGGGATAAAATATTTACTGATTAAAAGTCAAGAAAAAGGATATGTTTGTTATTTTCTATAAATGCTGAATTCTTTGTTTTATCAAACCAAAATGCAAAAGAATAAAAAGGATTCCTATCAAATATATCTTCAGATGCAGGAAAAATGAGCAATGCCTTTTCCTAGATTCCACTTAAGTTTAAAGAACTGAATTAAAATTTTCTCTAAAAGTCTGTGTATCTAAAAGATACACAGCTTGACCTACAAGGTTGACTATGAATTTATCCCATTTGGCAAATGTCTTAATCTAAAGAAGTTCATTATTAGAAGAGTTTTCATTAAAAGAAAAAATTTAAATTTTATTGAACTCTATATTTACCTTAATAGTTCTGAACACGAGTCATAATAATTGGTGTATATATACAAAGCTAATATTTCACTGGCTTGTTTCTATATTACACAATGGAATAATAAGGATCTATTAAAAATTAGTTCTATGAGTAGTTTTCAGCAAGGGATAAAAAGCCTTATCTTAGAGTGTCAAGCGAAAATGACAAGATTTCATATTTAGTATGACTACATCACTGAGCATACATATTCATAAAAAACAGGCTAGTAGAAATTGTTAATATTAAAAAAATGGTTGTCTTTGGGTGATGGCATGTTGTGATTTTTTTCCTTTATGCTCTTTTTCTGTTTTTCTAAACATCTTTACAGTTGTAATAAAAAAAAAGTAAAACTTTAAATATGAACAAGAAAGTCATTAGCAATCCAAGTTCTGTTTCTACACTCAGCTCTTTTAAGGAACATTTTACCATCTACTTAAGAAAATTCTCTTTGAACCACACACCAGATGTAAGTTTACCTTTATGAGACCTTTCAGCATTTTATAGACAACCACTAATCCAGAATAATAAGGGAAATCAGGCATTCTTTCTGTAAAGGGGAAAAAACATTTCTTCTCTAACTGAGAAGAAATAAAATGGGCTTTGTACTACATCTGAATCATGGTTCAAATACTTTAGCAAATTAGTTAAGCTCCCTGAGCCCGCGTTTTCCCACATGTTAAAAAAAAAGCTGCTATCAGAATTAAATTCAGTAGCTTAAGTCAAGCGGCTAGCTCAGGTGACTGCGGCCCCACCCGACACTGATGGCAATCGCAACGCTAGTTCCTTTATCTCACCCTCAGCCCTGGATCCCACTACCGTGTCCCTAACTGGGAGGAAACACAACTGAATCTCAATAAATATTTTAGATTCATCTAAAATACCAGTGGCTACAAACTAAGGGATAGAGAAAATTCGGTAGTATTTTCCAGTCAACATTGTTTATTGTTCTGGTCGATGTGGAATAATTTCAGTTCTTAATGACCATTTAACTTTCTGCAACAAAAATGAAAAATAGGGGGCGCCTGGGTGGCTCAGTGGGTTAAAGCCTCTGCCTTCAGCCCACATTGGGCTCTTTGCTCAGCGAGGAGCCTGCTTCCTCCTCTCTCTCTGCCTGCCTCTCTGCCTACTTGTGATTTCTGTCTGTCAAATAAATAAAGTCTTTATTTAAAAAAAAGAAATATAGGGTTACTTGATTTCTAAACATACTTTTCACAACATAACTTGTGTTAAATTTAACACATCTTGTTTATTTTCTTTCTGTCAGTCTGATTTGCCTTCCCAGTGTCTCTCTTTCTTTCTTATATTATTTTGGACATAAAGACAATGCAACAGTTTTATTAAACACCCAAAATGCTAAGTATATTCTTACAGCTGGATAATTTATCAGGTACAATTTGATCTGTATAATGCTAAAATATATTATAACCCCCATATATCAAGAAGTACATCAAAGAAAGATTTTCTTTTGTTTAGTGTAAATGCTTATTAAAATGGGTTAGAACCTTCCTGTGATGTTTCTAGTTGGGCATTTTCTCCTTGTGAACATTCAGTCTCTGTCTCATCTACTGACCTTCAAAGTTTCCTTAAAAGCATTCTAGTCCTTTATAATATAGTTATTTTAACCAGGTTTTATAGATCATACAGTCCTTCTTATTTAGTATCAGTGACAGAACAAATATAAAATAGGATTAGATGAGCATAATTGAGGTTTTATCATAAGTATGTCATTTCTATTAGCATTCATCATTCTTGTATTTGTGGAGTTGGCAACTCCTCTCTCTGTCTTGCTAATTCCCACTTATTATTTTCAGATCTCATATTAAATAAGACCCATTCTGGAAAGACTTTTCTGAACACTTCCCACTCCTACCTTTTCACCCAACTTACCACCTAATATTAGGTCGGGGGCTTTAATTACATTCTCTCATTACACACTAGATTTTTACTTTATAGTGCTATCACAACAATAAAGTCATTACTAATATAATACTCTGGTTAATATCTATCTGAGTAAACTATGACTTCCATGGGACAAAGATGTACCTGCATTTTACCCTATCCTCCTGTGGTATCTGACCTAGAAAAGATGCTCAATGAGTAATTATTGAATAAATGAACGTACGAAGCCAATACTTGTTGCCAGTAAAAATATCCAGGTTTATGCTTTCAGCTCAGCAAAACAGCCTGAATCTCAACAGTCCATTTAGAATCACACTATATTCATTGTGTAGTTTAGTAAAATATGTCAAGGAACCATTTTACAGCTTCTAGTAAATATTTACACCAAAATAAGCAAAATCTGGCTGCCATTCACTCAGGCATTTGTGTTACCAAAGAATATTTACAACCACAGAGTTGACAGCAAAAAATGTTTTCTAAATTCAGATACATATAAGCCTACTGATTTATCAGGTACCTTTTTCCTGGAAGATTTACTATGAGAATCAATGAAATGTCTGCTTTGAGATATAATAAGGGCTATTTCTGATAGTTACCAGAAAGATGATATCCAGTGAAAATAGAGTATATTATAAGGCATGAGCAAAATTCAAATCAGAAGAATTTAAGTTAGTATGCTTGGAAAGAATATAAAACAGAAATTTCTTTAGTGAACCAGGGTCAGGTCCTCAAAGTTGCCCTAAACACTGTAATAATAACCCCACATAACCAACAAGATCAGTTTTATGGAGTACAGTGAGTTTTTTTGAACTGTTGGAATGTTCACTGTGGAGTAGCCTCTAGGTTTATACATTACTTTAATAACAGGGTAATTCAGGTTACTCTACCTGCCTTCTGAAGTCGTGATAAAGTTTCATTCTGGAACAGGAACTAGGCATGGTGTCAAGTGGGTAGCTTAAACTCCCACTGTGTGTTAAAAAGGAAATAATGAGAACACAAGAGTGAAAGGCAAAGCTTCAAATCCTCATTACAGAAGCCACCAAACAACAAAAAGCAACACCAAAGATTTTGAGGCAATAATATATGCTTTTTCCTAACTTTTTTCAACAAATAATTTATATGCCAGGCACTGAGCATGACTTTAGTGATTAACACAGGTACAATGCATGTCTTTCACTGTATTTACACAATGTCTTATGAAATACTAACATAAAAGCACTAGTATCTAAAGAATATTGGTAAAAGTTTTTTTATCTGTTCATCATTAATGAAATTCTATAAATGGCCTGTCGTGTGTATCAGTCACTTAGAAACCTTCCCAAGAATTGAACTAGACTTTGCAGTCACAAATGACTACAAGAGACAAATGAGTGACCCAAATGATAAAGGCTAGGTGAGTCCAAAAATGGAGATTTCATGTCCAACATAGGACTAGAGCTGAGCTTTGGAAAAATGAAGACCTGGAGAAAAGTGAAGAGGACTTTGAGGACCTGAGGAAAGGCACAAAGAAGACATGGACTCAGAAGTGTTGATGGCATCCAAGGAGAAGTCAGTAGGCTGGTCAGACTGAAGCAGAGGGTACCAGAATGAAGCAATGGGGTTGGAAGGGTGGGAAGAGTCCTCAGATATCTTACACCTTATACTATAGAGTCCTCAGCATTCAGAAGAGAACCTTGAAGAAATCCTTGCATTAAAGAGACTAAACTGGTTGTAGCTCCTAAGATCTGATTTGAAAAATGGGGGCCAGCTGGCCTAATTAGAATCACCTGGAGCACTTTATGAATCCCACAGACCCCAAGTCCCACATTCCTAGTAACTTAGAGTATATCTAAGAGAATGAATATATCTATTTTATTATATGTGTAATAAAATATATATATAGTTTCTTTTAACTAGTACTTTAAATGATTTCTTATGTGATTCTGAGGCACAACCTGCATAGAAAGCATTGCTGTAGAAGCTGAAATGACTGTGCTGGCTTAGGGAAAGTGACAAGGACCAGGCCTAGGGAGTGTGGACTGGCCTGACTTGAAAGACAGACAGACCACTCAGCCTTAAGTCAAAACTCCAAGGTTTAATTGGTATCTGGAAATATTTGCGGGAACTTTTGACCCCCAAAAGTACATTACTCTCACATTGCTGGGCTCAATGTTTAGAATAAAAGGTTTAATATGCAAGGACTCCAAATGAATCAAAAAACTACATCTACACATCTTGACTCCATCTGTTTTTTTCCTACTGCCATCCTATGAGGAGAGGAAGGAAAGCTCCTCAAGTCAAAGAATTTACTCCCTGCTCTATCCTAGCCCTAACGATGGCAGTAACACAGACTTGACAAGCAATCTTTTTTTTTTTTTTTATGAATGCTTAAGTGAATGAAGAAAAACCAGTCTTTCAATTGCTAGAAAAAGCAGCAGCCTTGGGACGCCTGGGTGGCTCAGTTGGTTGGACGACTGCCTTCGGCTCAGGTCATGATCCCAGAGACCCGGGATCGAGTCCCGCATCAGGCTCCCAGCTCCACGGGGAGTCTGCTTCTCCCTCTGACCTTCTCCTCGCTCATGCTCGCTCACTGCCTCTCTCTCAAATAAATAAATAAATAAATAAATAAATAAAATCTTTAAAAAAAAAAAAAAGCAGCAGCCATTCACAAATCTTTGGAACCATGTCTAAAATACCCATTCCCCAGGTGAAAACCAGGAGAATTCAGTCCACCATGAACACTGGGTGCTTTGGTATACTCTGTGGGTTCGAACATTGGGAAGAGACCTGGGAAAACCCTTTTTAAAAACAATGTTGAGGTACAGCTTGTGAGAATCTGTAATTGCAGGCATGTAGATACTTAAAGTTTGTGTCTGGAAGTTTGGAATATTGTGGAGCATTTGCGTTGATCTCAGCGATTTAGTGGGCGATGTCCAGAGATGGTAGGCATCATGTAATGCACAGGGTATCCTGCACATCAAAGATTTGTGGGGACCTCTGTGGCTTTGAGGGTCCCATGCATGGCATGTTTGTGAAGGGAGCTGAAAAACTTTGTATGATTGTTTCTGTCTATAACTTCACTTTGTTTTATGTATAAAGACAAAGTATTTTCATATGCTTTTGTTTTAATAAACACTAAATTTTTCACAAGTGCCACTACCTCGCCTATCAAAAGATAATTGTACTATTTGGGATGATTTCAGAAAATCATTTGACTTCATTTTCCTGTACTTGTGTGGTATGGCTTCTCACCATCTGTCTTTTCTTAAATATATGATTTGTAAGTAGTATAAAAAAAATAAAAAATTTTAAAAAAAACAATGTTGAGGTATAGAGGCAGTAAGAGTAGCAACATCGCCACAGTCGATTTCAACCTGATTATAAAGCATCTGCCATCTGCAAACATCATAACTTTCCGGATGTGTCATGGGGGTTTTTACTCCCTCAAGTCTACAGGAGAACTTCTGGTTCATGAAGGAATTCCTCCTCTTCCCATTTGAATTCCAGAAATCTGAGTTTAATATTTGAGAGTTCTAGAAATTCACGGTTTAGTATTTAGGAGTTAGTAGATCTTACACATTTTTGTTTTTGTTTCTGAAATTGAACAAAACTGTGATTGCTATATAATCAACTGTTATTCCTTTAATTCGGATTTTTAAAAAATCATTTTAATTTGGCATACTTAGCTAAAATGACCACGTTGTGATGTAATCTGCCTAGTTCTTCATTAATGACCTCTGAGAACATCAGCCTGACTTTAAAAGAGGGAAACCAAGGCCCAGAGAGTTGATGCCATGCTTAAGGTCTATCAGTGTCAGAGCCACCACTATAACAAGGTCTCTGCATTCAAGAGTAAATTCTACAGTGAGATGCTGCCTCTCTTAAAACAAAGAAAAGCCAAGGAGTTCATGTATTTTAAGTCTAGTGCTTTTTATTACATAGGCATTTTTCCTTCAGTAATCAAGAAGCAACTCAGTGAGAAACCAGTTTTAAAATTTTTGTGTGTAAGAGTCCAGATTTTAAATAATTCTATTTAGCCAAATAAGTGAAATTAAATTGTCCTTGAGACAAGTTAGGAGGGGAAAGCATAAAATATATAAATAAAGTTTGCTTAGTTTCTCCAATAGGACTTTTTAAGAGAGAGCATGGCAGTGGGGATGGGGGGTGGTGATGCAGGTGGTGATGCAGGTGGTGATGCAGGTGGCACAGTGGGAGCTGTGCTTAGAGATAACCCAAGGACACAAATCACTGCCACAAATATTGTCACCAGGTGTACAACTAATATCAGAGAAACACTGGAAAACATTTAGGATCTTAGTAAAGAGTATAAATATGAGTAGCAATGAGTGAAAAGCAGTTTAAAGTGTGTCTAGGTGATATGTTGGATGAAAAAGCTCTGAGTACATGCCACAGGAAAGCTCCACAGACCAAATGAAAAGACTGTTCTAGATTGTTCAACCTCCTCAGACCAAAGGAATTAACCTCAGTCCTCCATTAGGATCAGGCCTGGTTTGCCCTCCATGACCTGGCCTACTAGGCAGAGGTCCCTTTCTGCACTCACATCTCAGATTCTAACCCTCATCAGAGGTAGATGATGACCTTCACAAATAGGGAAACTGACTTCAAGCAATACATTCCTCCATCCTACGATGGACTCTACTGTCCAGCGTTTCATGGTCACAACACTAAGGTCAAAGCTAAGTACTATGCCTACCTCTCAGAGAGTCACAATGCACGGTAGTCATAGCATAGGTTCTAAAGAGTCCTGTGATGATGAAACATGTTTGACTTTGTTTTACCAGGTATTTCTGCAAAATCAGTAAGGCACAGAACCCTTTTTCCACCAAGCACCTATTAGTATGAATGCATATGTGGACCAGCATTCTGCATTTAGAACCAAATGGAATTAGGGAATTCAGCCTTCCTCTTAAACATACTTTCTGAAATAGAACAGTTCAAAAAGTCCTAAACTTAAATAACACTTGATTTATATATAAACAAATGACTTGAATTACAGAATTCCAAAATATAAAGGCAAGGCTAACTGGTGACCAATATTGAACGTAGACACCCTCTTGCATCACTGGGGTTCATGTATGTGTAAAATTTAATAATAGTGGAACAATGTTGAACATTTCATTGATCGTATGAACTCACCTGCACATGGATATACAAAGTCCATGCATATTTACGGTTTGCCTCAACTTTCCCCGCCCCTCAAGAATTCTCTTTCTTCTTCTGGTTACGAGATATCAAAAGGTTAAAAAAAATGAGCTTACTTTTTTTTAATTTTCATTTTAAGTCAATGACAGTTTTTTATTTTATCTGTATTTATAGTATCTACTTTTCAAAAAACAGCTACACATTTCTTCAAATGTATGCCATCATTTAATAAGAAGTTTTAAAGCCTAAAAATGCATGGGTACCAATTTAATTAATGTGCTATTTAACACATTTTTAAACACCTGTTATTCAACACTACATTTAGCAGATGTTATCTCTGAGGCCAATTAGGTTTTTCATCTGAAAAGAGTGTGGGAGGGACAGATTATTGTTGCCATGTAAGAAGAAAACTTCACATTCCTTACTACCAATTTACAGCCTCTTTTTTCTGGCACTTCTATTTTTTTTTTTTTTTGTCACATTTTTCATTTACCCTATATAACAACCTCTAGTAGTGGGCTTTCCCTCCTTGGGGCTGTCAGTTACAAGATGCCCTGAATCAGATGTCATTAGCTGATACAACATTCATCTTCTTTCAGGATTAGAAAAATGACCAAATAACGATTAGAGACAGAGGGCTTTTAAATATCCTAATCATATATCTCAATTTAATATTGATTTAAGTGATAAATTTTTCTATGATGATACAGCATCGTGACCTATCAAATATAATGTTTACAAGGTGTATTAATCATAGTTTACAGTTTTCTTAGAGGCATGATGGATAGCGAAGGTTTTTTGAATCAATAAATGCAAAAAACTATTTGCACTAGAAATATGGGAGCAGACACATGACCTGCTCAATTTGTATGTTTTCAAAATTCCAGCAGCCTCTTAATTATAAACTCATTTTGGCTTATATTTAAGGGTTTCTTTCATTAGCTTGTTTTTATCATTATGGGGTAATGGAAAAATAAGTTCAAAATGTGGAGCTGTTTCTGCACTTTATTCAATGTCAAACTGCAAATAACAGCTATACAAACTATCCAGAGGAAACAATATTTTACGTAAAACTATATAAAACCGTCTGTGTATGTTTTATTTCCTTGGAGAACAATCAAGATTTAAAGATTATGTCTAAAGTATGGTGAAAAGTAGAAGATCAAGATTTTGCTAAGCAGAACTGAGATCTTGCAACAAAAGTTTCCTCTCACAATTTTGAATTATTATAATATTTCTGGTTTTTTTTACTCTTTAGATGAATTCACACATTCACACCATTATGTTATGGATAACTGATTAATTTTTTTTAATTTACTTCTATGTGATTTTGTTTGTTGCCACTTTCATCTTGTTTGTCCTTCATTTTTGTCCTTCTTGTTGGAACCCAGTCATTACACACATTCAGTTTCAGAGAACCTTCAGGACTCTCAGCTTAGCCCTGTTTCTAACATTGTTCTAATGGGTGCTCCTTCCCTGGAGCCAATTTCTCAAAGGTAGAGTTCTGAGCAGGGATCCTCTCCTCTTGACATGTGCTGGAATAGAGCTTCTAAATATGCAGAACTGGAAAGGGGATCTCAAGGTAAGCAAAGGATCATCTTATTTGTTTTCCAGTGCCCCCTGGACAGCACCACTACAGAAGAGCATAATTATGTGAGAACAAATATCATGACAAAGGTGATATAGGACCGGTTTCACATCCATGATATGTGGAGCTCCTGAGTTTCTGGAGTCCAGGCTGATCAGCTCAGTGGGCAAGGTGGGAAACAGTGCCCACCACGTGCCCGCAAATAGTACCCCAGGACCGACCCCTAGACAGTATGCTTGATCTTAGGAAATAGACTGAATTTATCTGGAAATTTATCTGAATTCAAAACAATACTTCTCTGAGTTTTGCATTCAGTTGGTTCCTGCTGAGAGTTTTAACCAAGAGATGTTATTTACTTTACTCAAAAAAATAGCCCAGTGTTTCAGAAAAAAAGAATCTGAAAAGTCTCAGATGCCCCCCAATGATACCTCAAATGTAAGAATCATTTATGGAAGCATCCTTTTGGGATACAAGGTTAATATCAGAAAAAACAGTTTGAAAACACTATTTTATAACACTAGCTTTTTACTGTGTTTCATTCAACAGACACTTATCTAGGACCAGTTACATAACAGGCTTTTGCATTACATTGAGCACTGGGAAAAAAAAAAAAAGAATGACTATTCCTGCTCTCAAGGAGCCCAGAATCTAGTGAGATAAGTAGACAATAAAATAAATACTTTGGAATAAAAGAAATAGTTGCTGTGACTCAGAAACAAACAAGGAACTGTAAATGTTTAAGGTCTGAACAACTAATCTGCCCGTGGATATCAGAGCCAACCCCAGAGAGGAAGTGAACTGGAACTGTTAAAGAATTAGTAAAAGTTTTCCAGAAGAGGAAATGTGTTCTAAGAAGGAAGACCATGTGCAAAAGCATAGTCACGCAAGAAGCTGGTATATCCTAGGAATGATTAAAAACAGGGGTGGGTGGTGAGGATTAAAGCCCTGGTAGGAGATGAAAATGAAGCAGACGGATATAAAGCCCCTTAGAGTAAACATATTATTGGATCTTTTGATGAAGCACTCCCCTACTCCTTCTAGTTGGGGAAGCTGACAACACCTTGTTTTTGGCCCTAGCTGTGGACAAGTAAGCCAAGCCTGACCCATCGGAGAGCTCCATACACTGGACCAAGGGATAGGTTCAAGAATAGATACATAACCCCTTCCCCACTCCTCAAAAAAATAAAAAGAATAGATGTATAACCCAAACTTGGCCAATCATAATCCTTGTCAAGGCTACCAGCAGATCTAGCTTGGGGTCTATAACCTGCTCAGTGACAAAGGCCTCTTTAGTCAGTTCAAGAGTGTCCTGCACTTGGTTTAATGCTCTGCTGTTGCTGCTTTGAAATTCCCAATAATTTTACCTTGAACTTGTGTTTTGTAAGTGAAGTCCCACTGAACAACGGGCATACACATGAGCAAAGAAAATACATACTCTGTTTGCAGGATAGCATTTATGATGCCCATAAGCACAGCCTTCCAGTGGACCCACAAAGTGGAGCAGTTCTGTAAGCCTGAAAGGACGAGGTAAGAACATTACATTTAAAACTGAATAAATGGGGTTTGTTTGTTTATTTATTTATTTATTTATTTATTATTTATTATCTCTCATGCTCTGAGAGATCCATGAGACGTGCTTTCCATTTGAACCAGAACTTTCTTCCAATGAAGAAAGCAGAAAGAATGCAGTGGCATTTTAAGAAACAAGACCAAATAACTTCATCATATCTTTTCTTACTTGTGTCATTTCCCTTTATTAGACAAACTCACTAAAATGACGACATTGAAGAAAAGGAGAGATAGGGCAACCCATAGTTCCTTTTCTTTTCAGTTATTCCTTACTCATTGTTAAGCTAAAGGAAGAAACGGCAGAATGTGGGTATATCAAGAAGTGAAATAAAATAGTTGAGTTCATTTTGCACATTTCCATTGGCTTAGTAAGAAAAAATATATATTAATTATATGTACTATAAATTGTATAATTTCAGTGCTTCAATGAATTAAATGTTTTTATATTTGTATTGAAAAACTGGTGTTGTGCAATATAATGACAAATGATGAGAGTCATACTCATTCTTAAAATTTTAGTTTTTCTTTACTTGGAACAACATTACATAAGCAATTTTTAAAAAACACAAAAAACACAATTACAAGTTGAAAGATAGCATACAGAATTTTTTTAAAAAGCACTTTATATTTTAGTGCCTTTAATGACACTTGTTCCTGGTGTTTGAAAAAGAGACCCCACAAATTACATAGCTAGCCCTCCCTATTAGGAAAGACATTTATTTTTCCCTAGGATCCCAAGTTAGAAGGGCAGTGTGAGCTGGACTTTCATGTGACTCTCCTCCTTAGCCCAGTGTGTGAAGTCAACTATAGTAAGAGAAACAGAAGCCAAAATGCAAACATAACATAGATGAGAAAGACAAAAAGAAAGAACCCATACTGTCATTTTAACTTGTGGGTGTGGAGAGGCCAAAGTTCAGGGCACATTTATCCTTGTTATATAGGCCAACAAATTCTTTTTCTTTTGGTGGGGGAGTAGGTGGAGTGCTTAAATAATATGAACTGGATTTCTTTCACTTGCATCCAGGATATTGACTAATATAGCCTTGTATGCTAAGCATATATGGAGTTCTCAAAAATTCATACTCCTAGAAGCTGAAGAGAAGCTTTAGAGAGGCAAGAAGACAGGTGATTCGGGTTCTTCTTAAAATCTGTTTTATAATTTTGAATGAGAAAATATTTATAAAAGATATAAATAATATTTGTGAAAGGTTGAATATACCAATATAAATATGCATGTACTTGCTACACAATTTAAAAGTATCTACCAGTGCCTTTGATGGCCCATAAGATCTTCCTCAGTTACTCCCCTGACCATTTTCACCCACCCACCTCAAAGGTAACCACTGTGAACTTTGCAAATAGCCTTCTCTTGCTTTTCCATATAATTTGGGTATTTTTTCGGGAGAAATGGAGAAGAACTGGAGGAGGCTAGTCTGTACGTTAGGAGACCAGGTAGGAGATAGCGTAAGTCTAAGCTCACCTGATCTTCATTTGTGAGTGCTTTATGTAACCACCAGATCATGTTTCATCAAATAAAATTCAGGCAACAGATTAATTTATACATTATGTATTTTAAAAGGAGAAAAAGCATACTGCCTTTTTGTTTTTTAGCCATGGACAACTATTTATTCAGAGAAAGATGAAACGCCAACGCCTTACTATACCATGACCCAATTATTCAAGCACAGAAATGAGCTTTGGGTAGTGGATTTGCTACGTGACTCACCAGTGATACCAGGAAGGGAAGTAGAAAAGAATAACATGAGGAAGGAAGAAAAGGAAAGAACAAACAATTCTATGTTTCATGCTATGTTATCCTCTCCCAACACATAAAAAAGCAACCTGACACAAATTATGGTATTTCTCATGACTTTACATAGGATTGTCCTTCTCCTTCTATCAAATTCATTTTAATGAATCACAGGAATAAAAGAAGGAATAGTTAGCCCTAGGAAATAATCCATAATTGTAAAACTTGGTGCAGTACAGTACTGAGTTAGAGATCCATAGGAACCAAGCTTCCCAGTATAAGTGAAACCTTCCTTTCACATCTTCACATTCTTGCTGGCTCACAAAATGAGAACTTCTGCTCTAGCTGTAAACACTGTAGCTACCTGAATACTAGTAGGAGGAACATTTTTTTTCTGTTTTGTGATGAAAGTCTGATACCCACTAGTCCACTTTGCACTGCTGGGTGGATCAATGGGTTCACGGCTGCTATACATGAGTGGCCTCTTACTCAGGTTCTCTGGGCCCAGTGGGTATGAGTTGGTCCATAGTCCTTCAAGAAGATGGCAGAGGAACTATCACTCTGCAGACCCAACTCCAACTCCCATTCATGTCCTAATCTCACTGGAGAGGGAGTAGGAAGCCCATTTAGCACCACATCTAAGCCACATTCCCTGGTTTTATGCATAATAAAATTCCCATGTCTATTTCTCATTGTCCATTTCCTGTATGTATTTCTCAATTGGTTTAGAACTCAGAGGGAAGATGGAAAGAACTGATTGGCCCCTTGAAACCCCAACATACAACATCCCTCAACTTATATAATTTAGTTAACTATTTATGAATACAAATACAAGTACAAATGAATATATAACACAGTTCTGAGGAGTTAAAAAAAAAAAAGATAGAGATGTAAACTCTAACTATGAAAATCAATCTTATCCCTAGCTCATAAAGTCTTCAATAAAACAATGTGATTTTTTTTACCCTCCTGTTTTTCTATAAGCCATAGCCTCCTCAAATACAGACTCAGGATTTGTAATGCTCTCCAGACTCCATGCAACAATCTCCAAATACTTAAATCAGCAAAACAAATTTACCCATGAGCAACCTAGGAGCTGCCAGCATCAATTAAAAATAAGTGATGTATAACAAATTGATGAAGGATAATTTTGATGCAACACCATTTCAGTTTATACAATGCCTTCCATCTCTAAAAATAAGCAGACCTGAATAACAAAAAAAAAAAAAAATCCCTAAGAAACAAACAAACATTTGTTCCATTCAATAAGAACAAACTGCTTTTATGTTATCTGAAAGGGTTTAGTCAAACAGAAATATTGGCATTGAAACACAACATTTGAATATTTTGGCAGAGGTGTTTTTAAACCATTCCTTTACATAATTTAATAAAAATGGCAGTACCACTGGAAAATAATGGAACAGAAAAATTTGCATCATACAATAAAGTTACCATAAAATGTGAACATTATAAAAGCAGTTAAGCTTTATTATGTTGTTAATGGCTTATGTGGGACTTATTCTTCAATGCCCTTGAAACCATATATTTTTTTAAGATTTTATTTATTTCTTTATTTGAGAGAGAGATCACAAGTAGGCAGAGAGGCAGGTTGGGGGATGGGAGCAGGAAGCAGGCTCCCTGCCAAGCAGAGAGCCAGGATGAGGGGCTTGATCCCAGGACCCCGAGACCACAACCCAAGCCAGAGGCAGAGGCCCAACCCACTGAGCCACTACACACCCCAAAACCATATTTTTTAAAAGATGAGTTTTAAAATAACATAAGATGGGCGCCTGGGTGGCTCAGTGGGTTACGCTGCTGCCTTCGGCTCAGGTCATGATCTCAGGGTCCTGGGATCGAGTCCCGCATCGGGCTCTCTGCTCAGCAGGGAGCCTGCTTCCCTCTCTCTCTCTCTGCCTGCCTCTCTGTCTACTGTGATCTCTCTCTGTCAAATAAAGAAATAAAGTTTTTTAAAAAAAAACTTTAAAATAACATAAGATGACTTCAAATGCTATGAAGTACAATTTTCTATTTTAAAAATGTTGTCTCCCAATAAATAGGGAAAAGCTGTTTCTAACTAAGTCCAGGGGCATGCACCTGGGTGGTTCAGTCAGTTAAGTGGCTGCCTTTGACTCAAGTCATGATGTCAAAGTTTCTGGGATCAAGCCTCACGTCGGGTTCTCTGCTTCTCCCTCTCCCTCTGCCTCTCCACTTGCTTGTGCTCTTTTTCACTGTCTCTCTCTCTCTCTTTCTCTCTCAAATAAATAAAAACTTATTTAAAAAAAAAATAAATAAGT
>PISX010000438.1:271072-284180 GCA_004024625.1 Mellivora capensis | reverse complement strand
ACAGCCATACCCGCAGCCTGGGGACATCTCGCTGGCCACAGAGCCATTTCCTGCCACTGCCCTTTGAGCTAAGTCCACTGAAGAAATTGTCTCACGGAGACCCTTCTTGTATTTTTGGCCAAGGGCAAAACTGCAAACATTTACATCCATACCTATGTCAGGACGCCTTCGGGGTAGCCCATAACTTTGGGATGTTCTAGAACCAGCGAAGTTCCCTTCCCTCCAACAGGAGCACAATTCAAAACAGCTCCTACGTCCAAAACGTATTAGACGCCATATTTTGCCGGTTGCTCTGGCCATTAGTAAGATTCCCGGGCATCCCAGACTCGGCTCCCTGGAGGCCAAAATACACCATCTTACTGATATTCTGCCCCAAATGCTGCTCTCCGGGAAGCCAATTGCCAAACCTCTGTCATGATCCAGAGAGACGTTCTCCCAAATGATAATTTGGAAAAAAAGAAAACAAAAAACCGGGGCGCCTGGGTGGCTCAGTGGGTTAAAGCCTCTGCCTTCGGCTCAGGTCATGATCCCAGGGTCCTGGGATCGAGCCCCCGCCCGCATCGGGGGTCTCTGCTCAGCAAGGAACCTGGTTCCCCGCCCCCCCCACTTGTGATCTCCATCTGTCAAATAAATAAATAAAATCTTTTAAAAAAAAAAAGAAAGAAATGCTGCCCCCCCAAAAAAAAAACCCAAAACTGAACAGAGGCATCCAATAACTGGCCCCAGAAAAGGAAAAACAATATTTGGAAATCTAATAATAATTGTTGGTTTGATAAAAAGAGAGAACTCTGGTTTGGATCAAATAACTGTTCAGCCCTACCTAGTAAAAGTTCCAGTACTTACTGCTGTATATGCATTAACCCATTGGTCCGCTGACACAGTGAGAGCATCGCTGAGCCCGTGTTGGTGGGGAAATAGTAATAAGGCCACAACAAGTACTTACTTAGCTCATCTCACCTCTTCAAAGCACAGTCCTGGGAAACCTGTATGCACAAATGGATTTCCTAGAGCTTCCTTGTCTCGTGGGTATAAATCCGTTTTAGTCATGGTTTGTATATTTCTCACCGGACCAAAGCTTTCCCTCATAGACAGACCACTGTCTCTTCTGTGGCTAAAAATTGGCTTAGAAAAGATTGCCTCTCCCTGGAACTCCTCTGGAACTTCCTAGCGATCAGGGAACCCATTTTAACGAGGCAGGGGCTTGGACAAGCCTGCCGTGGGGCTGGCTTTATGTTCACGGGGCATACCGTCCCCAAATCTCAGGGTTAGTCCGAGCACACTGACAGCCTCATTAAGGCTCAACTTAAGGGGTGCCAGGCTGGCTGAGTCTGTAGACCATGTGACTCTGGATTTCAGGGTCATGAGTTCAAGCCTCACGTTGTCTGTAGAGCTCAGTTTTTTTTTTTTTTTAAAAGGAAAAAGAGGGGCGCCTGGGTGGCTCAGTGGGTTAGAGCCTCTGCCTTCGGCTCAGGTCATGATCCCAGCCAGGGTCCTGGGATCGAGCCCCACATCGGGCTCTCTGCTCCGCGGAGAGCCTGCTTCCTCCTCTCTCTCTGCCTGCCTCTCCGCCTACTTGTAATCTCTGTTAAATAAATAAATAAAATATTTAAAAAGGAAAAAGAAAAAGACTGTTTAGGACCACAGAATTTGTAGGGACCCTCCAAATGCCTTGGCTGAAAGCATTCTCATCGGTCTTTTGAAATCTCTGTGGCACCCCCATTGGAACTCCTAGACTCTCACCCCCAAGATGGTCATAGGATGCCCTCTTGACTCCTGCCTCTTTTGCCCTACAGTTGATAAAGGAGATAGACTTCAATATGGTGAAGACCTAATTGCTTGGATGAAAAAATAACCATGCTAGGGCTGCCTGGGTGGGTCAGTAGGTTAGGCATCTGACTCTTGTTCTCAGCTCAGGTCATGATCTCAGGGTCATGGGATTACCACCCCGAGTTGGGCTCTGCACTGAGTTTGGAGCCTGCTTGAGATTCTCTCCCTCTCCCTCTGCCCGTCCTCCTCTGCTCCTGCACTGTCTCTCTTTCTCTTAAAAAACAAAACAAAAAAAGCTTTAGGGGTACCTGGGTTGCTCAGTCATTAGGCATCTGCCTTTGGCTCAGGTCATGATCCCGAAGACCTGGGATCGAGCCCTGCATCAGGCTCCCTGCTCATCGGGAAGCCTGCTTCTCCATCTCCCACTTGCCCTGCTTGTGTTCCCTCTCTCACTGTGTCTCTGTCAAATAAATAAATAAAATATTTTTAAAAAATGCTTTAGCAGAATAATCTTTTCACAGTACACTTCCTGGGCGGGGGTGATGACCTTGAGCATCACACCTTGCATGCTGGTGATCTCATCTATTGGAAAAGAACCCTCCAGAAAGGCTCCCTTCAACCTCGCTTGATAGGACCTCCTCAGGCCCAGCTAACCATCCTCATGCCACCAAAGTCCAGAGAACAGACTCTTGGATTCACATGACGGATCTAAAGAAAGCACCAAACCCTCGCTGGGTCTGTGTGCCACGTGGTGATGAGTAAGTAAAGATTTCCCAGAACTGAAACCGACGCCATCTGCCAAGGCAGCTTCTCCAAGATGTCTGGCGCAAGCCGGACTGATGTTTCTCCTTTATTTCATGGAGAGACAGTGCCCTCGTCTGCATTTCTGAAGCCCTTGTGAAAAGGGGGAAACCTCTTCTTTTGAAAATGGACCTTCATAAATGGTTTCATAATGATCCAGTGACAAATTAAGTTTTCACTTGCTTTTTCTTTTATTAGATTTTATTTATTCATTTTTTAATTTTAATTTTATTTTTTATTTTTTTAAGATTTTATTTATTTATTTGATGGACAGAGATCACAAGTAGGCACCCCGCCGAGCAGAGAGCCCCATGTGGGACTTGATCCTAGGACCCTGGGATCATTACCTGAACTACCCAGGTGCCCCTCACTTGCTTTTTCTGAAGGGTTAGAAGGTTCAGAATTCACCAAAGTCAGGGTGGCTCGGTTGTTAAGCATCTGTCTTAGGCTCGGGTCATGATCCCGAAGTCCTGGGATCGAGCCCCACAACAGGCTCTCTGCTCAGCAGGAAGCCTTCTCCCTCTCCCACTCCTCCTGCTTGTGTTCCCTCTCTTGCTGTGTCTCTCCTTCTCAAATAAGTAAATAAAGTCTAAAAAAAAATAAAAAATTCACCAAAGTCTTTTCTTTCATGTGAACTGTTAACTGACTTCACGGTGTTAGAGCTTGCAAACTTGCAGGCTGTGTTATTTGAGAGCATTTGTTTCCAAACAGTTTTTTGGAGGTAACGGTACCGTCTATTTATTATTTTTATTTAAATATTTTATTTATTTATTTGAGAGAGAGAGAGCATGAGATGGGGGAGGGTCAGAGGGAGAAGTAGACTCCCCGCTGAGTAGGGAGCCCGACACAGGACTTGATCCTGGGGACTCCAGGATTATGACCTGAGCTGAAGGCAGTTGCCCAACCAACTGAGCTACCCAGGCACCCATCGGTACCATTTAATATGTGTTTGAAGTGTTACTGTTTTGCCAAAATTTCGTTAGCTACTGCCTCTTGTTTATGCCTGCACTGTATCTTCCCAAATGCATATCCCCAATTTTCCCCAAATAATTCCTCAGGGCACTCTAGCGGTAGTCAGGATTCTGCTGTCATGGCCCCCTTAAGCAGGGACTTCTGGGAGGGGGATGTGAATGTGACTCCAGGTTTGGCTCCATAGAGAGAACTTTTCTCCCATCTGGATTAGGGCCAATCAATATTTTTAGTTGGCAACTCTCAGATCTAGGGTCCTGGTTTAGAACCATCATACAGTTTGGAGTTGTTACTTTTGATTTCTATAACTGCTGCCTGTCAAACCTTTGTTAAGAATGACGTACCCAGGGGCGCCTGGGTGGCTCAGTGGGTTAAAGCCTCTGCCTTCGGCTCGGGTCATGATCTCAGCGTCCTGGGATCGAGCCCTGCATCAGGCTCTCTGCTCGGCGGGAAGCCTGCTTCCCCCTCTCTCTCTGCTTCTCTGCCTGCTTGTGATCTCTCTCTGTCAAATAAATAAATAAAAGAATGACGTACCCACTAAGGAGACGATCTCAGTGCTTACGATCTTGATAAATATGGACTACATATGGGAAATGCCCGAGTGTTCTCCTGAGCCCACACTTGCTTCTCCAATGTGACCTCAGTAGTTTTCTATTCTGTGTAATTGACCTTTGGGTAGTTATGGGGCATGGCATCCAGGAGAGAGCCTTCCTGACATCAAGGGATACAAAGTCTCTGAACTAAGAAAACCTGACCTTTAAGATTTACTTATTTGAGAGAGAGAGGGAGTGTGTGTGTGTGTTTGTGTGTGAGAGAGAGTTGGGGGAAGGACAGAGGGAGAGAGAGAGAGAAGCAGATGCCCCTCTGAGCACAAAATCTGGATGTGGGGCTCGATCTCATGACCCTGAGATCATGACCTGAGCTGAGATCAAGAGTTGGATGCTTAACCAACAGAGCCACCCACCCGCTCCAAGAAAACCTCACTCTTGCCTTTGAAGAAAGAGCTTGATTCAAATGGGGAAATGTGAAAATTAATAAAGAGAGACCTCACAAAAAGTGAGTCTCTCAATGTCAATTATAGGAAGTGAAGAGGAACATTACCTCCAGAGGCCCAGGCCAGGGGGCCCCAGAAGATGGAAAATTACTAATAATAAGCAAGAGATAACCAGAAGCCACCTATTGGGAGCAAAAGATAACCAGCTGTTTCTGCTTCTGTAAACAGGCTTCCTGCCCTAGGCTCCCTGCTCTACTGTTCTCCCCTAAAGCAGCCCCCATTCCCCCAGTTTAAACCTACCTACCAGCAGTCAGCATAGCCCTTGGGACCTGACTGGCTGCAGCGCCCTATAAAATCCCTATAACCCCGTTGCCAGGGGCCCAGAACCTGGAGCTCGAGCTCATCTGGGTCCGCCGGCGTAAAAGAAATCCGAGTTCTCCTACTTCTCCGAGTGCACTTGGTCTCTGGCAGGTCTGATTATTTTCCGCAACAGGAGAAGTGTCAAAGCCCCAAAGGAAGAATTCTCAACAAGGAAAGAATCATGACCTACAGACCCCAACAGGAAACAGGACACGGCATCTCCTACAAGAAAATGACTACCCCAGGAACTTAGCCAACGACGAACTATCATCACCCTGAACTCCTGCTTCTCTCCAACAGACTTTACTTCAAAATAAGCCCTCCCCACTTCCTCCTTCTCATAACGCGCCTCTCCTTTGTTTATTGAACATGAACATGCAGCCTGCACGTCCCAACGTTCCCCTGCTGTTCCCAAAGAAACCCGTTTTGCTGGTAAAAATCACCGGCTGTTTAAGGTTAACGGCACCTACAGTGGACTCTTGCTCGGCTGTAACAAGAAACAAAGTACTGACGTGCTGAGGAGTAAAAGATCCCAGACACAAAAGGCTACATGGCGCATGATCGCATTTATTTGAAATGTCCAGGACAGGTGAGTTTATAAAGACTGGAAGTAGACGGGTGGGTGGTTGCCAGGGGCTGCAGGAGGGGCAGAAAGAGGGGGTAGCAGCTGATGGGGATGGGGTCTCCTTCTGGGGTGATGGCAAAGTTCTGGAACCAGACAGAGGTGGTCCCCTCACAGCATGGTGAATGCGCCATGTGCCACCGAATTGTTCACTTTCAGTGGTTCATCTTCTGTCACTTTAATTGAATTTCCTCTCAATTAAAAAAAGAAAACCCAACAAGGCTGTCCACCAACTGGGGGTGGCCTCCGAGGCAAGTGACCTCATTGCTTCGTGCCCCAAATGGAGGCCTGGGAGCTTCCCAGGCATAGAAGGAGACCAGGGCATCGCAAGCCACCACCAGACAGCCTGCCCGCCCACGGCTGGCCAGTTGGGGTGGGGGTGGGGGGTCCCGCCCTCTCTGTTGGGACTCTCCCTTCCTGGGAATCATCCTCCAGAGATAGACACAAGTCACACCAGCTCCGGGAGGCCTGGCCATTAGAGCGCGAAAGCGAGGAAATGCCTTCTGTGTTTTAAAATGTACCTGACCTCACCTGTGAGCTGAAGAAAGGCAAATTAAAGGCACTAGGATGTAGCGGACGGATAAGACTGTGTCCTGTCATACAGTGGCCCATGGCAGGGAGGTGGCACCCCAGACACTCAGCCCCATAGGGCAGGTACAGGGACCGCCTTGGAGGCATGGAGGCCCCCGGGCACGCGCACACGCACTCACACGTGCAGACTTAGGCTAGGAGGGCACACTCCCACTGGCTCAGACATGTGATTCCGGCTCCTTTAGGGGCCCATGAGCTCAGGGAACCACAGCTGACGTTACAGCTGAGGAGCTGAGGCCCCCCCCAAGCAGGGCGGGGAAGGGGGGACCCACCTTGGCTTGCTCCTGGGTCCTTGCACTGTACCTTTTCCAGGCAGGAAAGCGAGCGTGGGGGGGGGGGCTTGCTGCCTGGACCACCCCTCTTTGTTCACGCAGGCAGTGTTGGTGATGCACTGTGGATGCTTCCCAGACACCTCCCAGCTAGAGGATCTCCCCCCATTTCGCAGATGAGGAAACTGAGGCACAGTCAGACCCTCCCCCTGACCCCTCACGCTCTTCTGTCTTTGGAGGACAGAGTGGGAGGATTAGAGTGAAGGTCAAATCCTGCTGCCTGCTCCCCCACCCCCCGCCACCCCAGCTCCACCTGGCCCCGGCTTGGTGCTCGGCACCCTCGTGGGGCTTGGGGTCCTCATGTGTCCATTGGGATCTAGGACTGTCCACTGAGCTCAGAGCTGCTTCCCACCAGAGTGTGCTGGTTACCTCACCTGTCCTGGGGCCCACTCAGGCCATCCCTTGTCTGCACGAACCCCTCTGTCCCCCCACCCTGGCTTCCCACTGCTGGGGGCTCCTTTTGCATCAGGTGCTCTCCAAGGTGTGCAACCTCCTGACAGCCCCCCAAGTGAGGTGAGTTGGAGATGAGGAAACTGAGGCCAGGGAGGTTGAGTCACTCGCTCAAAGTCACACAGCCCCTGGTGGCCAAGCGGGCTCTAAACCCA
Organism: Mellivora capensis; assembly: GCA_004024625.1. NCBI lineage: Eukaryota > Metazoa > Chordata > Mammalia > Carnivora > Mustelidae > Mellivora > Mellivora capensis. The sequence goes on along the minus strand of PISX010000438.1, from coordinate 277,142 downwards.
GGCCTTCTGGCTTCATAGCCTCATGGCTTCCAAGAGCTTTGTCCTGCTCACAGCCATGTCCCAGCTGCCGTAGGTAGTCAATCAATGTTTGTGGACTAATAGATTTCTCTCAAATCTCATAGATCCCTGTTCCTTTGCCTGGGATGCCCATCCCCATCTCACAAACTCTTACTCATACTTCAGAGCCCTATTCATAGTGCCTTCTCCTTAGGAAGAATCTGACTCCTGCTCTGCATTCCTCTAGTCCTTGTCGCTTCCACCAGCTCAGCGCTAAGGCCACAGAGCTCGGATGTCCATGGAGCTTGGGGTGTCTGGCTTTTTCTTGCCCCTGGTGCCACCCTGCACAGGCTAGTGGGGGGAAGGTGGGGGCAATGGGGGACGTTAGGGATCTTACATCTTTCCCACACATCTGTCTTCCTCTCTTCTCTGGTGATGGGAAGGAAATTTCCTGGAGCAGGAAAAGGCTTCCTTATTTTATTAGAAAATAAAGTTTATTCAAAGAACATTAAAAGTCCAAGGACCCATGTGGGAATTGGCTTGAGCAGGAGTTGACCCCCCCCACCGCTACCCCGGCTCTGCCAAGCTGGGCGTGGGGCTCCTCCCCATGGAGTCAGGGCCCCGAGGGAGGCCGGGGTGGGATCCCAGGGTCCGGCAGGAAGGCAGGGGTCAGTCAGCGAGCACCAGGACTCAGTGCAGAGCTGGGGGCCTCTGCTGGCTCAGCAGCTTACCAGGTACATCCCTGCAGGGGCGGTGCCCATGAGACGAAGGAAGGGGCGTCCCTTGCCCCTACCCTGAGATCTCCAGATCTTCCTCCAAACACCCCACGGGCACCAGCAGCCCCAGGAGAATGGGGTGGGGGCAGTGTGGCTGTGTGCCTTCAGCTCCCTGCCTTGGGTCCCCACAAGGACGCCCTAAGGGGGTCCTTTGACCCTCCCAACTTGTGCCCACCATCAGGGGCCTCCAGGGCCCAACCCCCACCAGCCTTCCCCAACATTGTCCCCCACACCCCTCCCGCCCTCCAGCCCCACACCCTGGCAGAAGCTGGGGGTGGGGCTCAGGGCCTGGCACGGTCCTGGCTTCAGAGGTGGTCAGTGGCAGGACAGGGGGAGGGGGGGTGAGTACCTGTGGCAAACCTCCTCTTCACCAGCGACATGCGGTAGCCACTGCCCACCAGTTCCAGGTCCACGCCCGACAGAGTGGTCCCTTCGCTAGTGAACTGAGCGGCCACAGGGCTGGGTGTGCTGGAACCCGAGCATGGCTCCCAGCTGGCGGATAGGTGGCCAGAGCCTGGGGAGGCCTGAGGTCAGCAATGCCCCAGCCCCACCCTCAGTCCCACTGGGACCCGGGCGCTTCCCAAGCCCTTTGATCTGTGGCCCCTGTCTCTTCCCAACCTCCTCTTGAGACCCTGTACCATTTTCCTTTGGCTCCTTGGGGGTCATGTATAAATTATAAAAGAGTTCTGCCGCAGGGCCTTTGTACCTGCTGTGGCTGCCCCCAGATTTCCTCTCCCACAGCTCTGCCAAAGCCCTTTTAATAAAGCTTTCCTCCCTCTCTACACTTCTCCCCCATTTTAAACAAGCTCCTCCCACCCAAACCCCTCTGTGATTTTTCATCCACAACCATAACTCACCCCCTGCTTCAGACACATCTGGTAGCTTCCAAAGGAGTCGCTTCTCCTCCAGATTCCTGGCATCAAGAAAAGCTTGGTCAGGTCTCTCCCAGAGAGAACACTGGGAGGCGAGGGTCCCAGCTGGGTCCCCTCTCAGCTCCCTGACTCCAGCAAGCCAGGTCCTCTCCCTCGCCTCAGTTTCCCCATCTGTAATATGGATGTGGGGGTATGAAGAGCTGGCCCCTGAGGACCCCACAGCCTTGCAGCATTTTTAGATAATGCATTTTGTCCTTCTTTCTGGCTTCTTTGTGGCAGGTTTACCTTTTGTACAAAACAAAGGCAATGTAGGGGGACTAAGAGCCCAGGGCAGAGAGTGGGTGGCTGGGTTCAAATCCTGGTGTGACCGCAGATAAGTGACTTAGGCTCCCTCTGCCTCAGTTCCCTGTCCACAAAGGGGAATGACGACAGTCCCCACCTTATGGGTTTGTTAAAAGCCCTGGGCCAGTCCATGTATATAGAGCACGTGGAACACACCTGACATACAGGCAGCTCTTGGTGTCCGATATTATTATTGCTAATAACGTCCCCCTTAGCTATAAGCAAGGGGCGCTCACGACTGAGTGGTCAGACCTACGGTGGACCCTTCAGCTGCTGCATCAAGGAGAGGTCTGGGAGGGTTCTAGGGTCACCGCAGAGCCTCCTTCGGCCTCCTGCACGCCCTCACCAGGTGGCGGCCGGCTGTAGGCGAATGTTGGTCACAGGCTCCCCCAGAGGCAGCAGGATCTGGACGTTGGTGAGCGGTGTGGGCACCGCAGTGGCACCCGGCCGGTAGCTGTACTCCACCGAGACCTGAGTGAGGGTGGCCCCGCACTGCCAGTGGGCGCTCAGCTGTAGGGGCACAGACTGGGGCCCCGGGCGGGAGAACTGGGAGCAGCGAGAACACGACACAGCTTAGGCCGTCCTGTCCTGCTGCGCCAGGCACTCTTCGACCCCCCTCGGACCCAGCCTCGCAGTCTCTCCACGGCCTGCGCCACTCCTTGGAGCGCCTTCCCTCTTTCTCAGTTTCCATCAGAGTGTGTAGGACACCGCGTTTCCAGCAGAGGGCAGGAGAGCGCCTCCTTCCGACAGGGTTGGCCGGGTGCCCCTCGGGTTCTTGGGATGGGGCCTCTCCTAATTTACATAATAGTCCCCCACGACCTGAAGCTGCCCCCTACCCCCACTAACTACATCCATCCCACCCCCGCCCCAGCGCACTCTACTCTCTTTACCCCTGGTCTCCTCCTCTGCCGCCTGCTCACCCTGCCCGGCCCTGAGCCCTTCCCGAGCCCTCTGCCCTGTCCCCTCCCCGTGGCCCACCTGGTACCGCAGCAAAACCACGTTGTAGTAGGAGGCGGCCGGATTCTGCTCTGCCTGGCGCTGCAGGGCCTCAGTCAGGGCTGCCATGTTGAGCCAGAAGTCTTTGGTCTCGGGGTCGCTCTGGGAGGGGTCACTACAGAGACCGGCAATGATCACCCCAGCCCTTGGGAGACCCAAGGCCCGCCTGCATCCGACCTACGCCATGGGGTTCCTAGAGGCAGTCTGCCTGGCTTACCTTGGGCCCAGTAAAGCATGCCTACCCGCTCGCCCCCCCACCGGGGGTTGTGGGGGGGCAGTGAAGAAGAGTACAGTGAGATCAGGAAGGGATAGTGATTTACCCAGAGCCGCAAAGTGCATACGGGGAGACAGAGCCGGAATTCACAGGCAGGGAGCTCCCGGACCCCACCAGCCTCTGGGACCCCCTGCCTCCGACCTCGCACCACTCCTCCAGTACCTGAAGAGCAGTTCAGCATTGGGCTGGAAGTGCTCAATGGCGGATGTGTGCACGAGGCGGAAGCTGAGGACAGGTGGGGGCGGGGTCCCGCTGAACACACGCACGATGCCAGCTGGGAAGGTCATGGTCAGCTCGCCGGTTACTCGAGCCAGGCAGCTGGGGGGGTGGGGGAGTGAGGAGACCCGGTGTTGGCTCCAGGCCCTGCCGGGACCTCATCCTCCCCTCTCTCCCAGCCCCACCACAGCCAGGGGCTCCCAAGTCCCGCAGAAGAAGCGAGGCCCTGACCGTGCCCAGCATTCTTACTCCCAACGTCCCCTCCTTGTGTCCTTGCCTGGACACCAATCCAGGCACCAGGGAGAAACCACATGGGGCTGAAGGAGGCAGGAACGTGATCCCCCTCCCTAACTCTCTTTACCCCTAGGCCACCAGGAAGCTCAAAGCAAAACATTCAGTTCTAGAACTGTCTGTCACCTTGGGTTTCAGGCCTATTTGTGGTTTGATCTTAAGGTCTTCCCTGTTGGGCGCTGCCCTCAGATTATTCCTGGTCCCTCAACTCACCCCTGACCCAGCCTTCCAAGGGCCTGGCCTCTGGTTCCGCTCCCTTCAGTGTGATGTCCAGAGCGACCTCAGAGGAGCTGCTCTAACCTGTGCTTACAACGAGGCCACGCCCTGCTCTAACACCCTCCGTGGTTCCCACTGCCCTCGTGACAGGGGCCTGGTTGCTTGGCTCAGAGTTCCAGGCCCATCTATGGTAAAGCAGATCAAGAAACACACCTAAAGTCTGTCTCTCCTGAAACCTAGATCCAGAGGCCCCAGAGAGCCCTGCTTGTCCCGGTCCTTGTTGGCACTGTCCCCCCATCACTGCGCACCTGGGGTTATGGCCTCGAAAGTAGGCGTGGACGTATTCAGTGAAGGCAGTAGCTACAGGCAGGGCATCCTGGGAGCCCAGGACCACAGGGCTGGGTCCCCGGGAGACTCCTGGTGGGGACAGGGGGAGGGAATAGGGACAGAGTGGGCACAGGTCCCAGGCTCCAGAACCCACCTTCTGCCAGCAGGGCCTCCAATGCCTCACTTAGCCACCCACCCGGGCCAGAGAGGGTGAGAGCGAGGCCCAGAGAGGGGCCCGGGGCCGCCCCACCATACCGTGTGCCGTCTGTGATGAGAAGCTGGGCCGGTCCGAAAGGGTGCTGGTGGTGGAAGAGCCCAGCGGGGAGGGGCTCAGAGACCGGGACTGGGGAGGGAGACAGGCCAGGCTGTATCGCCCGGGAGCAGTGCCCTGATGCTGCCCGCCCCCACCAGAGGTGCCCCCCGCCCAGGCCCCGCTCCAGCCGCGCCCCCTCACCCTACCAGGTCCCCATTGCTGCGAGTGAGCGGGCAGGACACCTTCCTGGCGCGGGCTCTCCGGGGGGGCGCTGCCAGGCCCTCTCTGGCTGCAGGGTCAGCAGGCTGGGGCACCAGGTCTGGGGAGGGAGTGAGAGACAGGCAGTCGTACAGCCGAGATGCTGCCATGGGCCTCTCGGGCCTTCCCAGAGAAGGAATTTCTCCCCCAAACTAGGAGTCGGGCTTATTTGGGGGAGATCCCCTGGGTCTGAAGTCTTGGGGCTGCAGAGAGAGTGCGGGCCAGGACTGTAGAGGTCATCCGCGGCCCCGAGCCTCCCAGACACCAGACTGATGGTCCAATAAGGGATTCCTGGGGATACGTGGGCTCTGGAGGTGGGGGGTGGGAGGAGAATGGCCCCGGGGTGGGGGCAGGGGGATTGGCAGAAGGTTTTTATCCAACATCAGTGATTCCGTGACCTTCATCCTCTCTGCGAGTATGACGCAGCCTCTGGCTCTGGCTTGTGCCTGAGTCTCACCCGCTCAGGTCACTAATCACTACCGAACACTCAGGTGCCCCACTCAGGCCCGTCCCCTCCCACCTACACTCCACAGGTGCTCCTCTCTACCCCAGAGCTTCTCAACAGCACTGCTGACACCGGTGACCTGGGCAGTTTCGGGGGTGGGGTGGAGTGGGGGGGCGTCCTGTGCACTGTGGAGTGATGACCTGCATTCCTGGCCTCCACCCGCCAGGTGTCCCTAGTACCCATCCCCCTAGTGGTGACAATCCAACATCAGGGGTGACATTGTCTAGTGCCCCCTAGGGGGCAGAAGTGGCCTGGTGGAGAACCCCAGTTCTATAGGGAAGCTCAGACAACCCCACTTGACTATCTGCACGCATGTCCGACACTTACTTCCCAGGGGGCCTCCCTTGACCCAGCTCCCAGTGGGCTCTTTCTCTAATCAAGGATGGTGCCAAGCACCCCTCTCACCACTGCCGGGGACCTCACGGGGTCACGCCCACTGATTCAGGCCCCCCTTCCCCCAACTCACCTCTTCCTCCCAACCTGCAGCCCTGCTCCAGCTCACCTTGGGCCCTCTCCTCTACTGGGCGCCCTCTCTTCCTGCTTCGCACAGCTGCCCATGGGATGCTCCAATCTGGCCTCCCCTGAACTCAGCGTCCACTGGCCACCTGACATCTAAAGGCCCAGTGTCAACATGCCCCCACTCCAGCTACTTCTGCCCCATATTCCCAGCCCCTCTGCCCCTCCCTGGAAAAGAATGCCCAGCTGCCCTCAAACACTCCACCCTGATCTTCCCACCCCCCACCTCCT
>PISX010000438.1:203105-270972 GCA_004024625.1 Mellivora capensis | reverse complement strand
ATCATTCCCAGAGACTACCAGGCCCTGCTTGGACCCATCTTCCTCCACTCTCTCCTTTTCCCTGCCATCACTCTGTTCCAGCCTAACCCCACCTAGTCCCCTACCACCCCAGGGCCTTTGCACAGGACCTGCCTCCTGCGTGTGTGTGTGTGTGTGTGTGTGTGTGTAGGCCCAGACCCCCCCCCACATCTAAATGGCTCCTTCCTCACTTCTACCAAATCTTAGCTCAGAGATCACTCCTCAGGGAGGTTCCAAACTTCTGAGCCCTTACCAGGCACCTGCCACCTTCACCTTGTTAAATAACCATCTCACGGGGCGCCTGGGTGGCTCAGTGGGTTAAAGCCTCTGCCTTCGGCTCAGGTCATGATCCCAGGGTCCGTGGATGGAGCCCCGCATCGGGCTCTCTGCTCGGCAGGGAACCTGCTTCCCTTCCTCTCTCTCTGCCTGCCTCTCTGCCTACTTGTAATCTCTATCTGTCAAATAAATATAAATAAAATCTTTAAAAAATAAGTGAATAGCCATCTCATTATTGTCCCTGCAAGGGTGAGGGTTCTGGGCTGTGTTCCCAGTACCCAGCTCAGGCCCTGGACTGAGCAGGTGCTCAGTCTTCCCCACCCAGGGCTCTGATAACTCTAACTCCTGGACTCACCTCGTCCAGCCACAGCCTCCAGCCCCCAGGGACCCGGGGATGGGGCGAGGGGCTGTGGCGAGTCCGATGCTGGCAGGGGCCGTGTCCCCCTTGACTCGGAGGCCGGCGCCCTATAGCTAGGTGGGCTCTGTGGGGTGCCCGGGCGGGGGACCCAGGAATCCGGGGAGGGGCCAGGCGCCACGTGGGATGGCGAGTCCAGGCCGGAGTCCTCCACATTCTCGGGCGACGAGGAGGAGAAAGGTGAGGGGCTGGAGGTGAAGCCGAGGCTGCTGGAGCCTGGAGGGGGGGCGGGGGTGGTGGTGCCAGCTCCAGACCCCGCCCACATGGAGGCCCCGTCCACCCTCCTGCGGGCCACGCCCTCTCAAAGCCTCACCCACCCCCTCAGGCCACGCCCTCTGGTCGCTTCCATCTCCACTGGTGCTCCGCCCATCCACCCACGGTAGCTTACACTACTACAAAGGCCTCGCCCACTCACGCTGTGGCCCCGCCCACCATCCCATTGACCAGTCTGCATTCTCAGTGACCCACACAGGACCCCCAAATGCTCCCTCCCGCCTGGCCCACCCTCCCATCAACCCTGGCAATGGCCCCACCCAGCCTCCTGCTAGCCAAGCCTGTGTCCCTAAAGCCCCCATCACCTGTAAAATCTTCGTGGTCAAAGGCCGACTCTAGGGGCGGCCCAAAGAGGTTCTTGGAAAACTGTTCATCTGACTGAAGCTTCTCAGCACAGCTGTGGACGAAGTGGACAGGAGGGATGGGTTCTGTCTTTCCTATGCCTCCTCCCTCCTCAGGGCCTTTGCACAGGCTGTTCTTACTCCTGAGCTCCCGGTGTCCCTGTCTCTCCCTGAGGCCACATCCTGCTCTCTTCGAGGCTCAGCTCAAAGTCCCCCTGCCCCCCACCGCAGAGCAGCCTCTGCTTTCTCAGCTGAAGCTACCCACTGGTACCTTCCACCACATGGTGGTGGCCTGCTCTATCTCTTTACAGCACCTGGAAGTCTGGAACATGCTCTAACTTATTTGCTGTTCCTAAAATCTGAGCCACCACAGTGCGAATCTGAGAAGGAAGACCTGTCTTGGGCATATGTTTATGAACTCAGAATAGCATGAGTACACAGCAGGTGCTCAGTAAATATTCACTGAATGAATGACTAAGTGGTTCCTCAAAAACAGCATGCTCTCAGCTCCCTGCCAGGCTGAGAGGAGGAGAGAGGAGTTGTGGGCGACCCCCACATCCCCACTCAATGCTGGCCGGATGTCCCATCCCTGTAGGACTCACCTGCTGGCTCTTGGGGCAGATCGAGGCCTCTGTGGTTTCTTGGCAGCATCCCCTACAAGAGATGTACCTCCCTGAGCCTTCCGGTCACCCTGTCTACTATTCCCCTCCATCCACCCACCCCTTCACCCCCACTGGCACAGAACAAGAGACTAAGGCTTGGGGCCGTCCAGCCAGCTGCCCAAGGTGACCAGTAAGTCAGGCAGAGAGCAGTTTGAGCCTAAGCCAATCTGTCTCCAGGTTTTGGCTTCTTTCCCAGCCCCAGCTCCTTCCTTCAGCTCTCATTTAATTCACATAATGACCCCATTTTCTCTAGAAGAGACTGAGGGTCAGAGTGGGTAAGCAGCCTGCCCCAAATCACACAGCAGAGCTGGGATTCAACCCCGCACTCACGCTCCAGGCCCAGCCTCCCCTCCACGTGCTCCTCCCCAAACCGAAGACCCCTTAACAGGCTGCTCACGTGCAGAGTGGCGTTTCATGGTGCCCTGTGGACAAAGTGGGTGGCATCAGGCCAGGTGCGTCCCGCCAGCCCCACCTGCCCCAACCAGAACACCCCTCCCATGCCTCACCCCTGGGGCAGGAGGAAGGATGAGGCTGCCGGCCGTGGCCCTGAGTTGGGCAGCAGCCACCTCGGGGCTGCAGGCGGGGGCTCGGGCAGGGGCAGGCTTGATATGCACATAGAACTTGCGGGGTTCCTCATCATCGAAGTCCGAGTCACTGGAGGAAAAGCGGGCGGGCTCCACCGTGCGTGCGCAACAGTCAAGGGGCCAAGCTGATCCCCGCATGGGGGCCTCCCTCAGCTCAGCCCTCAAACCCGCCCCTTCCTACTCACACCCTTCAAGGCCCTACAAGATCCCATCTCTCCCTACTTGTCACCCTGGCCTTGCCCGATGGTGTTTTTGCTCCAAGTCTTTGCACAAGCAAACCCCAAACTCTCATTCAGATGCTAAACCCCAACACTGGTCCCCCCCTCCTCTAGGAAGTCCTCTGGGCTGCCCCTCACCCCCTCTTGCTCAGCCCAGACCGCACAAGGCAAGTGTCTTTATTTGATTCTGCTCTGTCTACACCGCAGGTTCCCCACAGGAGGGACACAGAAAGGGATCCCTGTGGGCTTTGTCTCTGCTGTGCTGACAGCTGCCCCTACCCAACCCCAGGGGCACCAGGAGGATATTGTTCTGGGTCACATCAGGCCGGACAGTGAAACCTTCTTCATCCACCTCTGGACACGTCTAGGGGGATAAGCAGTGAGTCAGGCTCCCGGCTACAGGACCTCCCCTCTCACCCCACCACGCCCCCTCCCACCTCTGCACCCTGACTCAGATGTAAAAACAGCCCTGGCAACAACCTCTTTCCCTGGGGCGGCCAGGTTCTTGAGGGAACAGAGTACACCATTGCCTATCCTGAGGTGGTGAGACTGAACCTGCAAATTGAAGCTAAGTGGGGACATTAGTCCCTCCCACGTGGCTCATGGGAGTTTGCAGCCGAGATGAGATGAAGCCCCTTGAGCTCTAGGCTTGGCTTCCAGGCTTGGGAGCCCAAGGTGGGACCGAATCCCTCCCCCGTGCAGCCCCGCCTGGCCCCTCCCATGGTACTCACCCCTGAATCGGGCTCCAGGGAGTCTCTGGAGGTGGAGAAAGAGATGTTCAGGTCAGCTCTCCCACCTCATCTGCACGCCCCCAATGCCCAACGATGGACATGGCCCTTGGGCTGCGATGTTGTCCTGAGCTAGTCCTCCCGGTGATGGGGCCCAGGGGTTTGCCTGGGGCGGGGCGGGGCGGGCACTGAGTCTGCAGTTAACTGAGCTCAGGGTGTTCTCAAACAGCTTGGCAGGGAGGAACCCTGGAGCTAGTCCGGAGGGCTGGCTTGAAAAAGTAGGGGGTGTAGGGGCTAGCCTCGGCAGGGAAATGATAGGGCTAGCCGTGGCCAAGGAAGAATTTTGGACTAGGTTGGGCAGTGGGAATATTGAGCTAGCCTGGGATAGAGGTTGTCCTGGGGTACCCTCTGCAGAGAACCTCTGGGATAGGCTAGCCTGGGAAGGGGGAAGGGATCCTGGGCTAGCCTGGGCCAGGGCTGGGCAGGGGGATGCTTCCTCACACGGCTGCAGGTGGCTCCCGCTCCCGCCGGCTCAGTCCTGGGAGGCGAAAGGCCTTGGCTCCCCGCAAACGTTTCATTGCTGAGAACAGATGAGGGGGGTCCCGCTGAGCCCTCGGGGTGCCCCCTTCCCCTTCAGATCTGCCTCGCTCAACCCCACCGTCCAGCCTGGGCACCCAGGCCCAGACGTACTTGCCTTCCTGCAGGGCAGCCGCGCTGTACGTCTCAAAATCCAGAGGCCCTGAGATAGGAGAGAGTGAGAAACTCAGTCTGGCTGGGAGACCGGGCCTGGGCAGGAGAGCAGCACACTCTGGGAGTCACGATGGTACCTGGGTCTGAGCTCAAGGCCAGTCAGGGTCCAGTGCACAAGCCGAGATGCTGAACAAGCCCCAGAGATAGTCATGAGAGGCTGGGCCATGGGTTCTGGGCCCACCGTGGGATGGACCGGAGGGGATGATGCCTGAGTTACTTTTTCTACTTCCAGCAATTCTCACAGGCACTTGAGTGGGTCAGGGGATGGACAATGAGTCTATGCAGTGGGCTGAACCTCAGTGTCAAGATGAGGGGTTGGGACTCTCTTCAAAGGTGATGGGGAGCCATGGAGGGTATGTGAGCAGGAGCAGGGTGTGACAGGTCTGGAGCCAATGAAAAGCAAGAGTGGAGCCCCACACCAGGAGATACAGCCTGAGCTAGGGCTGACCTATAGAGACAGGAGGGATTAAAGGTAGTTGTTTGTGGTTGACTTGGGGACAAAAACTGTATACCAGCATTTATTGAATGCCTCCTGTATGTTAGGGACACAGTTCACCCTTTATTTTTTAATTTTTAAATTTTTTTCAGTTTTCTCTTTACCGGCATCAAATTACTAAACATTCATAACTTCATTAGATGGGGATTATTATCATCCCCACTTTACAGATGAAGAAACTGAGAGAAGTCAAGACAAGCATCCAAGGTCACACAGCAAGCAATGATGAAAAGACCCAGATCCAGATCTGACCCCAAAAGTTTTGCACTCAATCCTTCCCTGACCCCTCATCTGGACATTTTTTTCAAATTGGCCCTTTGCTCAATAACCCTCAATGGCTCCCTCAGGCCCTCAGGGTAAAGTACGAACAGTTGGGTCTGGCATTCAAAGCCTCTCTTATACCTGGTTGTAAGAGATTTACATACAAGATGGGGCATCAAAGGACCACTGGCTTAATCTTGGGGTCATGAGTTGGAGCCCCACGTAGGGTGTAGAGATAATTAAAATATACTTTTTTAAAAAATGGGACATCAAATCCTTTTTATGTGTGGGCTGCGGAATTAAATTTGCCATCAGCCCATTTTTCTGATGAGGACACCAAGGTGTGGGGAAGTTCAGTCCCCTGCCTCTTGAATGTTGTTCCTTTTTTTTTTTTTTAGAATTTAATTTATTTATTTGACACGGAAAGAGAGTGAGAGGGAGAACAAGTAGGGGGAGCAGCAGAGGGAGAGCAAGAAAGAGAAGCAGGCTCCCCGCTAAGCAGGGAGCCCAACACAGGGCTCAATCCTAGGAGCCCGGGATCATGACCTGAGCCAAAGGCAGACGCTTAACTGGCTGAGCCACCCAGGTGCCCTGAGTCTTGGTCTTTCCCTGCAGCTGTGGCCCCAAAGCCCAACGCCCACAGATGCCCCAACTCACCAGGCTTCTCTCGGCCTGTGCCCTTGCTCTCTGCAAACTTTCTCAGGAGCATCTCCACGCTGACATTCTCAATGTTCTGCTTAAACTCCTCATGCACCTGGACCAGGTAAATGAAGTGTGTAACCAGACATAGCCAGGGCCCCTTGCCTGGTATCCTTTGCTCTGCCTCCCACCCTGGGTGCCACTCACCTGCCCAATCTGCACGTGGGTGTCCTCCACCGAGTGGGCATAGGAACCTAGCAGTGCCTTCATGTGCCGCAGGTGGGTCTCCTCCATGGCTTGGAAGCGCTGAGTCGGGAGGGGAGAGGGAAGTGGGAAGATGATGGCCACGAGGGGTGGCCAGGTGACCCAGCCTGGCCATTCAGAATGTTCCAGCCCCCTGGTCTCAGCGACAGGTGGGGGAAGCCCCAAGGAGCATCTTAACCTGGGACTTCGGCTAAAACTAGGGGAAATTAGATACTTTTATGCCCTGAGTCAGTGAGTTGGTGGGATTCATGTGGGGACTGCTGGTGACCACTTTGCTGTGCACACACACACGCACACACACCCCTATACACACCCAGGAGGGCATCTCTACTTGGGAGTGAAGCCCCCAGGGAGAAAAACAGACTCGAAAAGCAGAGAGGCACAACTTCCTGCCAACGCCACTTGAGTACCTTGATCCAGCCCTGCCTGAAGCTCTCCCCTCAAACTTGTCAGTTCCCTGAACCCCTGCCAACACCACTTGAGTACCTTGATCCAGCCCTGCCTGAAGCTCTCCCCTCAAACTTGTCAGTTCCCTGAACCTATAAATAAATCTTCCTTGTCAGTTCGAATGAAGATTTCTTTCACTTGCAACTCTCTATCACTTGCAAAATCAGGGGGGAAAAAATCTGACTCCTAATCCTGAAATTCCAATCTGCTTTTTTATACATTTGGGTAGACAGAATCCCAGAGAAGTATAGTGTCTCATAAAAAGGTTACATAGCTGGGGCGCCTGGGTGGCTCAGTCATTAAGCCAGATCTGCCTTCAGCTTGGGTCATGATTCTAGGGTCCTGGGATTGAGCCCCTGTCAGACTCCTTGCTCAGCAGGAAGACTGCTTCTCCCTCTCCCATTCCCTCTGCTTGTGTTCCCTCTCTCACTCTCTCTGACAAATAAACAAATAAAGTCTTAAAAAGAGAGAGAGTTAAAAAAAAAAAGTGACAGAACTAGTACAGAATGGAGATTGGAACAGAACCCAGGTCTTTCCTCCACCATGAACTGTCAGTAGACTCTCAGCTTCTAAACCCTGCCCTAGGGGCGCCTGGGTGGCTCAGTGGGTTAAAGCCTCTGCCTTCGGCTCAGGTCATGATCCCAGGGTCCTGGGATTGAGCTCCGCATCGGGCTCTCTGCTCCGTGGGGAGCCTGCTTCCCCCCGCCTCTCTCTGCCTGCCTCTCTGCCTCCTTGTGATCTCTCTCTCTGTCAAATGAATAAATAAAATCTTTAAAAAATAAATAAATAAACCCTGTCCTACCCTGTTCAAAACCTTTTCAATAAAAATAGAAATAGGGGCACGTGGGTGGCTCAGTCTTGTATTTGGCTCAGGTCATGGTCTCAGGGTCCTGAGATCAAGCCTCTTGTTGGGCTCCACGTTGAGTGTGGAGATGGCTTGAGACTCTTTCCCTCCCTCTCCCTTTGCCCCTCCCCCTCAAACAGACAAACAAATTTTTAAATAACAATAGAAATAATAATACCGCCTAAAGTGGTTTCTAGGCACCAAGTACTAGTCTGAAAACTTCCCATGTAGGGCCTCGTTTAATCTCCACAAAAACTCCATTAAGCGGGTACTATCGCTATTCCCATTTTGCAGATGGGGAGACTGAAGCACAAAAAGGTTTGGCTTTTGAAATATCAATGCCAACAACAATCCCAATAGCTAACTAGCTCTAGAATCCTATGGCTTGAAACCTGTGATTCTAAGGTTCCTGGGAGTTGAGGGTTTCAGAGGTCCTAGACTTCTGAGGCCCATAGATCCTGGGCCAAGGACGGTGTGTGATGCCTGGTTCTTACCAGAGCTGAGTCTAACATCTTCTGCTCAAAGTCAGCGCGGGCAGAGTTGTACTTCTCCACCGAGCGCCGCAGGCTCTGTGCTGCCTTCTTCGTCTTCGTCTCTGCCTATGAGGCACAGGGAGGAGATAGGGGCGGGAGGGGACACATGGGGCATTTCTTCCCCGCCCCTCGGGGACCCATCATCCAGCAGGTAGACTCCTTGGGGCGCCCAGGGTGTGATGAAGGTTCGATGGCCAATGCTCTGGGTTATGTTCTCATACTCCCAAAGGCAGCCCCTCCACCCCTGGGGACATCGCTTGTACCTGCGAGGGCACAGGACAGCTGGGGACCTATGATGCGTGCGCTCACCTTGTCCATCTCCTTCTGGCTGGTGTTCTCCCTCCGCAGCCGCTCCTGGTCCATGCAGCGGTTCAGGTAGTTCTCGCGGGACTTGGGCAGGAGCTGGCTGACACCTGCGAGGACCTGCACAGCGTCCAGGGTACCCACGGCTTCCTCTTTGCACTGCAGGGGTGGGAAAGGGGGAGCGCGGGTAGCACCTGAAGCCCGCACCGCACGGCTCCGGGGTGCAGGACCTCAGCAGACCACAGGGGCACAACGTGAAATTCCGAGCTTCCCAAACACTCTGTGGGGTTCCTGATCCCACGGAGTACCTTTTATGAGTATCCTATTAATTTCAAAACTTTGAGCTTTTTGAATAGGAAATATTTACACAGCATTCCTACTGCAGAAAGTTTTAAACGATGAGCTCAGGTAAAACTTCCCACTCCCTGACCTCCAGCCTCCCAAGCCTCTGCCTGGGAGTCGGTAGGTCTCTAGAAATAATTGGCACATAGACAAGCAAATGTATTTGTTCTAGCCCATTTTTTTAAATGGTAAATAGGCACAATGTCTGTTTAACTCAGCTTTTTTCAGCTTAATAATCTATTCCCCAAATTATTCTGTATCAACCCACAGAAAACTCCCTCGTCCCCCAGTTTTTTTAAAGTAGCCTCCATACTGGATGCCCCCTCCTTGTCCCCCAGTTTAAAAAAATCATGGTAGGGGTGCCTGGGTGGCTCAGTGAATTAAGAGTTTGACTCTTGATTTTGACTCAGGTCATGATCTCTCCCTCTCTTTTTAAAGACTTTATTTACTTATTTATTTTTTAAAGATTTATTTATTTATTTGACAGAGAATACAAGTAGGCAGAGGCAGGCCGAGAGAGAGGGGGAAGCAGGCTCCCTGCTGAGCAGAGAGCCTGATGTGGGGCTCGATCCCAGGACCCTGAGATCATGACCTGAGCTAAAGGCAGACACTTAACTGACTACGCCATCCAGGCGCCCCCAGCTCCCTTTTTAAACAGGAATAGGTATGGCTCTGGGCCCAAAAACAACTTTATTTATTGGCATTGAAATCCAAGGGTCATGTAATTTTTAGTATATGTGCTGCCGAAGTGAGCACAGGGTCATGTAATTTTTACCTGCCATGAAATCTTCTTCTTTTGATTCCCCCAGTGCCGCACCCCCCCCCCTCACACACATACAAACCATTGAAAAATGTAAAAACCATCCTTAGCTCTCAGGCTCCACAAAACCAGGCCGGGTTTGGTCTGTGGCCCATCGTTTGCAGAGCCCTGGTCCAGAGTTTTGAGCCTGAAAATGTGAGGGTGCTTAGGTATGTGGGTTTGATGTGGAATTGACAGACTTCTCAGAGGGACACACCAGGAACAGGAAGGTCAAAAGCCCCAGAAGTTCCCAGATCTTTCCAGCCGCTGCCGTCCCCCCTCCACCTGGCTGCGCAGTGCCCCCCAGCACACACCTTTTTGTGCAATTTGAGCTGCTCCTCGCCGTAGCGGAGCACATCCTTGATGAGGTCCTGTAGCTTCCGGGTCAGCTCCAGATGGCAGAGCGCCAGCTTGTCTGAGGAGACGCGGAAGACCTCCCAGAGTGGGGCGAAGGTCCTGGAAACAGGGCACACCCAGGGTCCATCAGCCCCAACCCCCCAAGGTCCCCTCAGAGAGGCACCTACTGTGCCTAGGCCCTGGTAAGCACCTGCACCACAACTACAAGTCAGGCCTGGGATGGATGGGGAAACAGAGGCATAGGAGCCTCCACAGCTCACCCAAGGCCCCTTCGGAAATGAATTATCAGAGCTGGAAGTTAAACCCAGGCCCCAAGGCCCTAGAGTCCTCACTCTGGACTCCAGGCCCTAGCTGATACTCAAGGGCACCCAGGCCCTGCAGCCACGCCAGTCTCTTTGCTCTTCCTTGAACATGCAGAATCTATGGATGCCTCAGGGCCTTTGCACTGGCTGAGCTGCCTTCCCAGGTCTCTGACCCAGATACCCCTGTAGCTGGCTCCATCTCATTACTAAGGTCTCAGCTCATGGAACCAAGCCCATTGCCAGAGGAAGCACCTGACCTCTCACGCTCCTATTTCATCCTCTTCCTGAAGCTTTTCACTCTAGGAAAGGATTTTTGTTCATGTTTGCAGTTAACACCTGTTTTGCTACACACCCCACAGGTAACATGGCATGAACATGGCATGAAGGGGACTGGGGGTTTTATCTGTCTTGATTGCTGCTGGGTCTCGAGTACCTGGAATGGCACCCCGCACATAGCAAGTACTCAGTAAATACGTGTTGAATGAATGAATGAGGTAGTAAGTGAATGAATGAATTACATTCCTCTGTCTATTGAGACCCTTAAGTGGGGGAGGGTTGACTTCCTAGTCTACATATCACTGTGTGAAGAGATGTCCACCCAAGAGTGGGCTCCTGATACCCCAGGACCCTGCAGCCTCGGTGATCTCCCACCCCAGCTTCAGCCCACTCACCCCATGGGGGTCCCATTGCTGGCCAGTTTGGAAAGTTTCGCCATTGCCTTTGAGTAGGTCTCCTCGATGGTGGCCCTGAGTAGAACAGAGAAAAGATGCAGAAGGTTCTGGGCCTCCTTGGGAGACACTCCGTCCCCCTGGGTCTCAGTTTCCTCATCTCAAATGTCTGAGCAGTAGCTCTCAAAACGATGCCTCTGTCCTGTACAGCTTGGACGCGTCTCGCTTAACAGCCACAGAGAGAAAAACCTGGTTATAATCTTTTGAACTCTGCTTGGATTTAATGGGCGTTCGGCTAGTGAGCGGCCGGGATGTAGGAGGCTGTCTGACAGTTTGAATGTATTATGTTTTCTGGGATATGGATGTCGGAGCAGTTCCGTGCCAGAATGGAGATGACTTCATCATACATGTGTTCTATCGTATGAAACTGAGTATTCAAAATTCCCCTTGTAAGTAGGTCATATCATCTCTTCAGGAGAAGGCGTCAGAAACCTGAGAATGGTTGACAGGTGGGCATCGGGGCTGACAGTGCTGAGAACCCCTGGTTTCCAGGACGTTCAAGCAGGTTGGGTGTGGAGTGGCCGTAGTGGCTTGGGCAGGGGAGAGGTGGGGAGGAGCCAGGGCGGAGCCACGAGGTAGGGGAGGCTGCGGGGGCTGTGGGGCGTGGCCAGGGGGTGGGCGGAGCGTGGGGACCTCACCTCTCCCGGATGAAGTCGGCCAGCTCCTTGGTGGAGATGGGCCCCTGCTTCACGCTGTGGTACAGGACCTCAAAGCCATGGTTCTTCTCACCCTGCAGGGGGTGGGGGCAGAGACTGAGTAAAGGGCTGGAGGAGACCTCACGGTTGCTTAGCAACGGGGGCGTGGCCGGAGGAGCCAACCAGCAGAAGCCCAACCCCTTGGCAGTAGGGATTGCTTCAGGCCTGAGCCAATCAGCCTGTGGCCTATCCCCTTGGTTACAAAGATTGGCTCATGGCCCTTACGTTGGCCCAATCAGAGAGAAGCCTGGAGGTTTTGTCCCATGGTTGAGGGAGAGATGTTCTCTTCCGCGGGTTGTCTCTGTCCCTTTGTTTCTTGTCTCTATGTTTCTCCGTGTCTTTATGCCTCTGTTTCTGTCTCAGTCAATCTCTTACCCAGCTTTTCTGTCTGCACCTTTCCATAAATGAGGAATTATGGGGGCATAGAAGATATTGGAAGCCACGTGGAAACCATGATACTGGGAAAGAAGCTGAACCTGATGGAGTCTGAATAAAAAGTACGTTGAGTCGAGTTACTGGAGCAAACCAAGCCTGAAAGCCGCATTTCCCTACAACGTTTCACCTTTGTGAGCGAATATAACCCCTTTTGGTTAAGTCGCTGTTTTCTGTTTCTCTTTAACATAGCAACACCCTCTCTGAGACCCCCTAGAGCACAGTCTGAGTCTGATGCTTCTCTCGGGACCCAGCAATGTCCAGTATAGGGTGAGGCCAAAAAGGGGATTGGAGTTTGTGGAATAAATGAACAAATGAGCTATTCTGCTGTCACCTAGGGCTTTTGGGAAGAGTGCCTCTATCCGGGTGCCTTCCACCAAACCTCTTTCCTCCCAGTCCTGGGGTCATCATGGTGGGGGACACAAGGACTGTGCTGTGTGATCTGAGCAAGTTACTGTCCCTCTCTGAAGTTTTAGTGGCTTCATGTTAAGATGGGACAGGGAAGTCATCCACCATTCATATGAAGATGAAGTAAACACCAAGGTGATCCACATCAGGGTTCCCCAAATTCCCAAAGGCAACCCTAGTTTTTGCTGATTCATGGTATTAGTTAACATTCTGTGTTAACTTTGCTCATTTCTTCTCCAAATATATTGACTTAAAAAGGAAACTTTTACCACTATTCTAATTGGAAGCCTTGGACCTGATGCCATAATGAAAGGAATAGGGAAAAATAAGGCAAAAACTGTTTTTAATCCTAGCCAGATCCTGTGACATGCGAAAGGCATCACGTCTGAACACTGAGCTGTTCATCAAAAAGGGAGATCAGCTGGGGAACTGGAGACCTCTTAGCACCAAACAGGGCCTTGTGAGTAGGACCAAAAGAAGATGCTTGTGGGGCAATCTAGCATTATTTAACTTCCAACACAAATCACTGAAGTGATTAGGTCCTCCGTTAATAGTGGTTTCCTCCATCTTCCTCCAACCTGCTGAGTTCACCCTCCCACTTACCTGGAAACCAGAAGGCTGAAACTAGAAGTCATAACAAGATAATGCCTCTTGCTGCATAAATGGAGAAACTGAGGCTAAGACAGGCAGACTCAACCCAGCCTGAAGCTCAAATCTCCCAAAGGTCATGCCTCATTCTAGAATCGTTGATAGCTCCCTATTTCCCACCAGCTGCTTAAGTGTAAAGCCCTTAGCTTGAAATTGTCTTTCCAACCTCATCTCCCAGAGTCCTCTTGGCCTCGCCATAAAATGGCAAGGAGTGCAAAGACAGGCTGTGCCTTCCTACCACAGTACATTTGCCTGGGCTGTTCCTGCAAACCAGCTCACCAGGCTACATCTCTTCCCACCCATCCACACCCTTCCACCTCTCAAGGATCATTTCCAGGCCCACACTCTTCAAGAATCATCTCAGACCCTCACTTCCCTGAATGTTCAGCGTTGTTCCCTCTAGCTCCCCAGGAATATGTGTCAGAGCCTCCTTTTATACACTGGGTCACTTTGAGCTGGTGACTTCCCCTCTCTGAGCCTCGGTCTCCTCATCTGACAAAGGGGGCCAATGATAGTACCCCGAAGGGTCTTGGTGAGATGAGGCTGGGACAGTGCTGAACCCAGGGCTTCCTGCACCATGGTGAGGGCTCAGCAAACAGACCCAGCGCAACCCCCCCCCAACCCCACTCAGGGGATCCTTGGGTAAGGCTGCACCAGGCACTGCCGCCCAGGCCAGCATCTGGGGCTGACTTGGAGCCAACCACTGGCCTGTTTCCCAGACCTGGCAAGGCCCCCAGTGGTATCTGCCTCTCTCAGGCTGTGCTGGCAGCAAGGGTCTTAGGAGGGGCTGTCTTGGGTCTGTGTCTCTTATCAGAACCTCTGGACTCCAGTCTCGCCCCCATGCCAGCCCCAGAGGGATCTTTCTAACACAGCTTGATCATATCCCTCTCCTGCTCATACTTCCCCCATGGCTCCCCAGTACCCTCAAGGTCTCCAGGCTGCCTTGGCCCAGCAGGACAGGGGCATCCCTATCCGGCTTGATGTCCCCTAACTGGAACCTCCTTCAGGCCAGCCAGGGCACCAGTGCCACCCAGCTAAAGAGCCACCAATACAAACAATTGATTAAAAGAAACATTGCCAGTGACAGACATCCCAGGATACTCCCCGAGACCTAGGGAGACAGGAATTCATCCCCTTTCTCAGATGGGAAAACTGAGGCTTGCTGGCACAAAATCACTTGCCCAAGGGCTCTCAGCAGAGCCCAAATCAAATCCTCAACTCAAAGCCCTTATCCACTCTGCACCAGGCTATCTTTGGGTGGGGAGTGCACTGTGGGTGGCTTCTATTTTCTCTCTGCTGATCTGAATTTTCTGCAGCAAGCTTGCATGCTTCATGCAATTAAAAATAATTTAAAATAAATGTAGGTGCCTCATGCCATTAAACAGATTTTAAAATAAATGTAGGTGCCATTGTCAGGGTTCCAAAACGTGGGCAACAAATTGGTCATCAAATAGTTAACCCCCTTACCTAGAGGCACCAAAAGGGGGCTCAGAGAGGAGCACCCCCTTGCTGGGGTCACACATTCAGAGACAAATCCAGGGAATCCGACCCTTGGACAGAAGGTGGAGGTCAGGCCCCATCCCCCCTCTGCCCTCTCCCCACATCCCTCCCTGCAGGTGGCAAGGGGGTGAGGCCCCTTTAAGAAAACAAGTGGCAGTAAGAGGAGCCCCAGCTGGGGAGGGAGAAAGGGAGGGAACGGGCCTGTTTCCAGGGGCAACCAGTTGCCTAGCAACAGGCTTCTTCTCTGGCAAGCTCAGGGCCCAATTGGGGAAGGGGCTTACAGCCCTGGTCCTTCCTAGACCCTTCTGTTCATACATCCTCTGTGGCTCTCCATTCGCCTGGGCCTGTAAGAGGAGTCCTTGTGCCCTCAACTGGTCACCCGTGTCACACTTCTGGGCTTTCGCTCAGGCTATTCCCCCTGCCTGGAATGCCTTTCTTACATCTTGGAAAATCTCAGCCCTCAAAGCCCAGAGGAAACATAGCTCCGTGTGCTGACCCTTCCTCTGGTTGCCCCCAAGACTGGGCCCAGCCTTGACCCTGGAGGGCTAAAGACTTCTGACTGGCTCTATGTCTCCCAGATTGCAAGCTCCTTGGGGTCAGAGTCGGGATGAAGCCTCTAGGGGGCTTCATGGCACCTTCCACAGTTGGTTGAGTGTGGAGTGGTAGTGGCAGGGAGGGAGGGAATGAATGAATGAATGAATGAATGAAAACAAGTTTGTCTCAGCCCTCTTGGGTCACAGTATGTGCTCCCCAGACCGGAAGGCAGAGGGGTGAGGGGCCACTAGGGGCCAAGTCAAGAAACCCCCCAACTCTCCAGGATGGGAAAGATGTGGAAATTCCCTGGCTGAAATGACCCTGGATCCTGGAAGTTCACTCTGGCCTGGGGTTCAAGCCCTGATGCTGCATTGTCTCACTGGGAAATTTAAAATAAAAGAATTCTACTCTGGGCCTTAGCCTCCCCATTGTTCAAGCTGTGACTTGCTTAAGGTGACAAGGCCCATGAAGTGGGAGGGTGTAGATTCAAACCCAGCCTGACTCCTCCCACTTTAATTTCTATGAGTCACAGAACCTTCACCTGTCCAAGGCTCTGCCCCTGAGCCGCCAAGTCCCCTCATCTCCATAAAAGGCCCCATAGCCCTTCCAGGAGCCCCCATCAAAATAAAAGTTAGTCTTACTTACCCAAAAATGCTCCCCAAAATACGACATCCTGATGCCCTCTGTGGAGACCCCCACAGGTTCCTTTTTAGTGCCTGTCCAAAGAGAGAAGCAAATCTAAAGCTATGGCCAGCTTGGGTCTAAGGAGGGGAAATTCCAATTATCCTCCCTGTGGAGGAGGAAGAGAGGATGGAGAAGGAACCAAAAGCCCCAAAGCTGGGAGCATGCCAGGGCCCCTGAGATGATTCATCCCCAGGCCTGGCCCCCAAGTAGCCCCCATTCTAGGGGAACAGATCTGGATATAGATGCCCCAAGTTCTATGGGGTCAGAGCTGGACTGGATAGAGGAATAGGGGCTGGGGAGCCTAGTTCAGAGGAAGGGGCATGGGAGTTGGGGTTTTCAAGCTCAAATAAGAGTTCACTGGGGGGCAGAGTACTGGATGAGCTCCAGCCTAAGCAGAAAATCTCACAGATGGAAAAACCAAGACCCTCCCCCCAACCCCCATAGAGGGGAAGCCACTTGCCAAGGTCACAGAGACAGGAAATGCCAGTAGATTTGCACCCTGGGCAAGCTGAATCAAGACCGGAGCACTCAGCTCCACGCTGGGCAGCTCCTGTGGGGAAAGGGTCTGCTGAGAGATGGGCACTGGGACTGTGATCAGCCACATGGGGGTTGGGGTCCCTGAAGTGTCCCCAAGGATCCCTTGGGATCTCCCCGATCCATCTATAACAGTCCCCGCCCCATGCACACTCCGGGAACGGAGAGCTTACCCCTCACCATGATGACCCATCTGGCAATGGTGCCCCCATGAGTCCCAACCCTGACTCCCAGAAGCCAGTGTTCACCTGATATCTGAGTCACTCTATCCAGCTCTGTGCCTCAGTTTCCCCATCTGCAAAACAAGAGGGAATGCCTAGAAGGGGTCTTGCTGGGGGACTCCAGGCCTCCCTGCAGAGGGGGCTGGGCCAAGCCGCCTGGCAAGGGAAGGACACTTGGTGTCCTTGGCACGTTCTAGAGGCTGGGCTTGTCACAGGAGCCCACAGGCCTCATCCATAATTCATGACCCCTCGGGCAGCTCAGCAGCAGCTGGGAGCCCTGGAGGCACAGTGGCAGCAGGGACAGGGCCGGTGACCGTAAATGGGAAAACTCCTTGGGTCTCACAAGGAAAGGACCAAGCAAGGACCTCGGATAAGGCTGCCTTCACTGAGCCTCTGTTTACCTAATCTTGAAAGTGAGTTTAATTTGAACCATTATCCTCTAGCCCCAGGTTCATTGATTTCTATAAGTCACCCAGCAACCAACATGTATCCACAAGACAAGGACAATGTCAGAGTCTGTGAGATGATTCACTCCTGGGTCTGGTCCCTGAGGAGCCCCCAGTCTAGGGGCATAGAGCTAGACGCAGACAATACCAGCCTTGCAGGCTCAGGGCTGGGCCAAATGGAAGAAGGGACTGTGGGAGCCTGGACCGAAGGAGTGGGCATGGGAGTTGGGGGGTTGAAGCATGAATAGGAGTTCACCAGGCAAAAAATTATTTGATTCCACAAATATTCCCAATGACCACCCTGGGCTGGGTGATGTTGGGGCCCCTGAGAAAACTGTCACTGGCCCTGTCCCTGAAGAAACTCTGGTGCGTGGGGGGAGGGCATGCTGGGCTGACAACCGAAGGGGGAAAAGCCCTCAATTCCCATCTCATGTCTTCATTTCTGGCTGGGATTTAGGCCCTGAGAATATCCAAATCCCTTAGAGCTGTGCTGACCAATATGGAAACCACTAATCTCATGTGCTGACTTAATTTTAAACTAAGTAAAATTAAATACCATTAACCCCCACCTCCTCAGTGGGGCCAACCTTGCTCCAGGGCTCAGTAGCCTCACGGGGCTGGTGGCTGCCATATTGGACCACACAGGTAAGGAAAGTTCCGCAGGAAGATGCTTCTTAGAGGATCTGAAGAGCCAGTGGGCCCAAGTTCCCCAGAAACCAGGGATCTCACTACAGTTTTCACAACTCTGGTAGACGGCCCCTCCCCCACTATATACTGAAGGTCAGTATGTGTGCGGTGCTGTAGCCAACACCCCCCAACAGGTACCAGTTCATTCATCCTTCATAGCCACACCATGGGGTCCAGTCCCACCTTTACCAATGAGGAAACTGAGGCATAGAGAAGTAACTCACTGACCTGGGGTCACTGTGATTTCGTCCCTGGTCTGTCTGCCAAAGAACTCCTGTTTGGAACCACTGCAGGTGGCTCTGGGTCTCCGTGTCCCCTCTACTGCCCCACGACAAGCCCCATCACTCAGAACCGTAATGGAGGGCAGGGGGCCATAGCGAAGAGTGGCCCCTCCCTCCACCCCACAGGTTCCTGCTTGGCCCAGGAAATGACACCTGCTGCTTCTCTCGGAAACCCCAGGCCAGGCAGGGGGTGGGGGGGAGGAGGCTTCTGTTCCTGAGAGGGGCAAGGAAAGGCAATGGGGGCCTCCAGACAGGGCTGGAACTCACCAGACGGGGCAGCAAGTAGAGCTGGGGCCCCTGGCAGACGGGGTGGGCACCAGGAGATGGCCACGCGGCCCCTGCCACTTCCGTGAGCACCAACCCGGCGGAGGCCTGTGTGCGTGGGGGACAGGAAGCTTACCCTGCCCCGCCTACCGCCCAACTGCCATCTCACCTCCCCCACCAGGCCAGCACCCCTGGGACTTCCTGGGAACTGGGCTGGCCATGAATAGGTAAACTGAGGCACCTGAGCTGGGGCCCCCAGCCTGGGACCTAGCAAATAATAATCATGATGACAATGATGAAATAATAGCAGGCCACACACAGCGTCTGTCCCAGGCTAAGCTTTTCCACATCCCACCACCCCTGGGGGTGGGTTAAGGATTCCTGCTTCACGGAGGGGGAACCGAGGTTCAGAGAGGGGAGTGGATAGGCTCATGTCTGTACAGCTGAGACTCGAACCCAGGGCTGCATGAAAACTTTCATGGGACTCCTTCCTCTAATTTAAAAAAAAAAATAGCATTTAAACTATATGTTACAAATTACATTGGCACAGAGATGGATATATTAATATTATGTATTAAAATGTATTCCTTTACCCCAAAGCTCATCATGGGCCTCTGAAAGTATTATGTCCAAGACACAGTCGCCTCTGTATCTGATTGAGAAAACCGTTTGGCTCGAACCCAGGACTTTGGGCCTCCAGAGCACCAGGGCAGAGCCCAAAGGTGGACAGGGACTCGCTCAAGGTCACACAGCAGGCTGTCAGCTGCCTAGAGCCAGAAGAGTCTTCCAGGGGGTGCCTGACACCAGTCCCAGGCGCTGCCTGGAGATCCTGCTTCCCCAGCACCAAATCCCAAAAACCCACAGCTCTGCACCGGGGTGGAGCATGTGAGCAGGCCTGGGGAGCAGACAGAACAAGACAGGGATGGAGTCAGCAAAGACGGCAGAGCTCCCTGGCGCTAAGCCACCTGTCTAGAGCCCCTGACCTCCCGTGCTGTGACCTTGGGCCTCCCCTGACCTCGGCGCCTCCAGGGCCCTGTGAAACAATCCCTGACATTTTACTTCCCCCAGACTCCGGCCTGTGCACAGTGGGGCCAGCCTGAGATTTTTCTCTTCCTTCCCAGGCACTAGCCAGCCTCTTGGCCATGCTGTTTCAATGACCTGTCCTCTCATGAGCCTCCTCTCTTCTAGCCCCAGGTACCAGTGAGTGACCTTTATACAGTCTGGCTTGATTCTTACAGTGGCACTTTGAGGCAGTGTCTCATCTTGGCCCTCACCCCCATGGGGAAACTGAGGCACATGCCCCAGGTCACACAGTGACCGGGTTGTCAAGCTCAGGAATTTTTCGGTCCTCCCCAACTAGGCACCTCCCTCTTTGTCATCTATTTGGCAAACGCTTATTGAGCACCAACTGTGTACCTAATTGCCAGGCTCTAGAGACACGGCTGGCAACACCCTGGCCGACTCCTCTCTCTCTTCCCTGCTCCCGGTCAGCAGTGACCCCATTTACGATCACGATATTGTAATTACTGTTTTAATGACCATGTCTGTATTTACAGGGCTCCCATCTTCCCACGTCTCCTCTGATCTTCTGAGGAGGATCCAGCCCATTCCATAGAGGAATACACCAAGGCCCGGGGAGGCAAAGCCACACATGGGAAGAATCCATTTGAACCTGGGAGTGTTGGACACCCAGTTCTGAGCTCACCCCTGTGCCCACTGCAGAGTCGGGATAGGCTGGCCTGGTGGCTTCGACCTCCTCCTACCTGCGACCCCACCCAGGAACTGGCTCGCTCCCGGCGTGGGTGACAATATATGGGTCAGGGTGTGCCCCAGGCAGTCCCACTGATAAGACCAGGGTAGTGGAGCCCCTGTTTCAACCATTGCAGCTTGGTTATGTGTCTTACTGTCTGGGAGAATAGCCTTTCCAGCAAGGCCAGAGTGACCACGAATCCATTTTGCAATGCAGTAAACTGAGGCTCGGAGGCCAGCAAGGCAAGTCAGGGGGGTCTCCAAACCCACTGCCCTCTCACCCCCAAGCCACTGACAGCTTAAGCGAAGGGGGCAGTTAGAGTTTGGCATATGATGGGGTATGTGGGTTTCAGAATCTGTAGAATACAGCTTCTGAAGCCCTCATCCCCATTTTCAAAGGAGAACACCAAGGCTCACAGAGGTGCTGTCACCTGCCCAAGGTCACCAGTGAGGCAGGTCCATCAAAGCTGCCTCCTGGCCCCCACTGCAGCTGGGGCAGGCAACTCCCGGATTCGAGACAGATGGAGGGGCCGCCCACCCCACAACCCTCCTCCGCACCCCACTCGCAGCCAGCCTCCCGAAAGATCCTAATTTACCTCGATTTATTTTAATCCCCAAGAACAGATGCTGCTGCCCACCCCCCCCCCCCAACTGAGGCAGGGACCACCCCCAAGTCTATGCTCCAGGCCCTTACAGGCCTGGCCTGGCCAGGCCCTGCCAGGCAAGGGGCCCAACACTGGACCCCTCCCCAGAATTCCAACTTTGGGGGTCCATGCCGAAGATGCCAGTGAAACGCCCCCCACCTCATCCTGGCAGTAAGAAACTGGGATAGAGCAGTCTAGAAGAGGGGCCCGGGGACCCCCAGCTCCTCCTCCAGGCTGATCAGGGTTCACAGTGGAGAAAAAAGGGAAGGGGGTCCTTCCATCTCGGTCCTCAGGAGTCTGCAGACCAGAGCTGGAAAGAGGGAAATTGAGAGTGGTCTCTACTTCGGATGTCCTGGGTCCCAGACTGGAGGGAGAGCGGCACCCCCATCTTTGCAACCCTGGAACCTACACCCAGATCCAGGCTTAGAATAAAGGGATTTGGGGAGGGGTCTCACGTCATAGCCACCCTCCTGTACGCTCTGGTTCTAGGCCAGGAGACTGGAGACGTGGAGAGGGGTCCCTATCTCCCTCCAAAGCCCGTCGACGATGGCCGCGGGGAGGCCGGGGTGGGGGGGCCTCCGCGCAGCCCCCCACCCCCAGTTCGCCATCCCTCGTGCCCCGCCGCGCCTTTGCCCCCAGTGGCCTCCAGGGCTACCGGGCGCGGTGTGCATAAGGGGCTGCGCGGGCCAGGGTATTGGGGGGGGGTCCCGGGGACAGCACTCACCTCCTGAGCTCTGGCCGAGCCCCGCGCCCGCCGCCACCTGCGGGTCGGTCTCTGACACCCGAGCCGGCCCCGCCCCTACCTCCGCGGTTGCGGCGCGGCTGCCGCCTGGCTCCGCCCCAGGGGCGTGGCGTCGAGAGTCCCCACCCACAAGACGCCACCCGGAGGCAGGGGCGGGCTTGGAGTATGCGCGGCCCGCCATTGGGCCATTTAGAAGCTCCTTCAGTCCCGCGAGCTGATTGGTTGATCCAGAAACCCGGCTTTTTATTACCCCCGCTTCCACCACCCGCAGTGTATTTGCATAAGTTAAAGCAGCAGGCTCGTCTCCTGCCACCTGAGACCCAGAAGAAGGGGGAAGGGGTGATCACAGTTTATTGAGGTCCCACTGTGTGCCAGGCACTAAACTGGGCTTATGTGCTGTCCTCCCCAAATTTGTGGGCGGGACGTTATCGATTCCCATTTTACAGGTGGAGAAACAGACACCGCGAAGACAAGAACTTGCCAGGAGGCCACACAGCAAGTCCGCAGCCTTGAAGGCAGTCTTGGGATCTGGCCCCAGGACTGGGAAGAACTACCCCAAGAATGCTGTCTTGTCACAAATCAGAAAAGCTTCCATCTCCCTCACCTGGGCCCCCATACAATGAGATTTATACAACGCTACTGCCATTCAACCCTCCTTTGGAACACTGAGGTGACCTCCCCGCCCCAGGCCTGCTTCTCCACTGTTGTCCACTGCTTAGCAAGGGCAGCCCAGGAGCATGGGCCTCTGGAGTCCCAGTCTTCTCTTCCCGTCCTCCACGTTGGTCCTGCTGACACCGTGTCTCTGAAACACCCCACTTTGTCCATTTTCCTGTTTCTCCCTCCATGGCCCGAGGCCAGGCCTACAGGCTGTCTTGGCTTCTTAGTTGGGCCTCTTGTTGCCTCCACCCCTGCCCAGAGAAGTCCCTGCTCCGTTGGCAACTATAGACGTGTTTTGTTTTTTTTTTTAATAAATGATTTATTTTAGAGCTGTTTTTGATTTACAGAATTATTGTGAAGATAGTACAGAATTCCTGTGTATCCCACACCTAACTTCCCCTATTATTAACACCTTACAATAATATGGAACATTTGTTACAATTAGTGAACTGATACTGGGACATTATTTTTTATTTTATTTATTTATTTATTTATTTAAGATTTTATTTGACAGGAGGAGCAGCAGGCAGAGGGAGAAGCAGGCCCCCCGCGGAGCAGAAAGCCAGATGTGGGGCTTGATCCCAGGATCCCGGGATCATGACCTGAGTGGAAGGCAGAGGCTTTAACCCAGGAGCGCCCCAGGCACTCTAGGACTCTGGGATCTTGACCTGAGCCAAAGGCAGAGGCCCAACCGACTGAGCCCCCCAGGCGCTCCCAGGACATTATTATTAAAGTCCATGCATTATTCAGATTTTCTCTGTTTTCCCTAATATCCTTTCTCTGCCTCCAGACTGCACGTTACATACAGTCCTCAGACCTCCTGAGACTCCTCTGGGTGGAAACAGTTTCTCGGACTTTCTTGCTGTTGATGACCCGGGCAATGTTGAGGAGAACTGGTCAGGTGTGGACAGAGAGACACAGTGAGAGAGGGAACACAAGCAGGGGGAGTGGGAGAGGGAGAAGCAGGCTTCCCACCCAGTAGGGAGACTGATGCGGGGCTAGATCCCAGGATCCTGGGATCATGACCTGACCGAAGGCAGACGCTTAACTGCTGAGCCACCCAGGCGCCCCTGTCTTGTGTTTTTTCAAGGTTGGCCTGGGGGTGACAGCTTTGGGGAGGAACACGGAGGTGAAGCAACCTGCTTGTCACACCAAGTCCAGGGAACATGCCATCAGCCTGACTCTTCACGGTGATGTTCACCTGGATCACCTGGCTGAGGTGGCCTCTGTCGGTTGTCTCCACCGCAAAGTCACTCTCTTCCCAGGGTTCTGGTGCTTTGCCCTGCGGAAGGAAGGTACCACGCACAGCCCATATTGAAGGGGTGGGGAGTCAGGCTTCCCCCCTGCACAAATTAATTTGAATCCCTCTCACTTCCCTGTTATCATTCACATCAGTATGGATTCATGGATATTTATTTTATACTTTGGGTTAAAATCTGATCTTACTTTATTGATTTTCCTACTCAAATGGTTTCGGCTTTGGCCATCAGAGGCTACTGGGTTGGTTCTCAGGGCTCTTTGACACTCCCCCATCACATCCGTGGTTTTCTCCTCTTAGCACCTCCTTACTTTGTCTTTACAAAATGCTTCATGCTCATCTCCTGTATTTCCTGCTCTAGTCCTAGAATCAGCCTTTTCTCCAAGAAGCAGCCTTTTGCCGGAGAATACGGTTGTCTCTCCTTTTGCACAGTGTGGTCACCCGCACTCCAGACACAGATGACAGAGCTTCTGACATATGGTCAGAAGGTCAACAGCAGCCCCACACTGTGTCACAAAGCCCGAGTCATTCACCTCACTCCATATCCTCACGTAGGCATTTTATCATCTCCCCTCATCACAAGAAGGGCGAGTACACAAGACAAGAATATGAGAGACCACATTCACATAACTTCTATTATAATATATTGTCATAATGTGCCTAATTTATAAATTAAACTTTAGCATAGGTATGTATAGGAAAAATCATAGTATAAATATAGGGTTCAGGGCTCTCCACAGTTTCAGGCATCTGCTGAGGATCTTTTTTTTTTTTTTTCTCAGATCTTATTTACTGGGGCGCCTGGGTGGCTCAGTTGGTTAGGCAGCTGTCTTTGGCACGAATCATGGTCCAGGGTCCTGGGATCGAGCCCCTTATCGGGCTCGCTGCTCAGCAGTGGGGGCTGCTTCTCTCTCTGCCTCTGCCTGCTGCTCCCCTTGCCTGTGCTCTCCTGCTGTCAAGTAAAATCTTTAAAAAAAAAAAAAGATTTTGTTTATTTGAGAGAGAGAGAGCACAGGAGCAGGATGAGGGTCAGAGGGAGAAGCATACTCCCTGCTGAGCAGGGAGCCGGGTGTGGGACTCGCTATCGGGACTCGGGGATCATGACCTGAGCTGAAGGCAGACACTTAATGACTGAGCCACCCAGGCACCCCTCCACCGGGGATGTTGGAACATATTCCCCACAGATCAGAGGAACACTGCTACACTAACACAAATTGAGATCGGGGCATTCGTGTGCTGCTTGCTACTGGGGATCATTGCTTCTAGGCCTCACGGCTGACAGCAAGGACACAAAATGTGTCTATTACTTGTGTATATACACAGACCTGTAAATAGCTCCACACATAACGGTCTGCATCTGAATTAAGTTACACATGAATTCATGCAGACGTCTCTACACCTCGTCCATTAGCAAATGGATTCTTCTAGTCTCCTCCCCTTGCCTGTCCAGAACCTCCACCCCAAAGTGAAAAACCTGGCTCCCACCCTCCACCCACCCTTAACTTAATTGCTCCATTCCAGTGCACACTACGGTGGATCCAGGATGTCCACCTGGGCCCATGGTGAGGGTTTCAGACAGGGATGGATCACCTTCCTCCCCAGCTCCAAACCCTCCTCTAGGGCTTGGCACCCTCAGTAAAGACCCCACGCCCTCCCACAGCCCTCCAGGCCTGTGCAGCTGGACACTGTCTACAGCCCTGTCCTCGTCTCTCCCTGCCGGCTCACTGCTGACCTGACGAAAGCAATCCCACCTCAGGGCCTTTGCCCCTGTTGTTCCCTTGGCTACAGTGCTCTCCCAGCTCTACATCTGACCATTAACTCAGCTCTTAGTTCCTACACAGTAGCCCTGGTCAGGCTTCCTTCCAGTCCAATGCTGAACACCCCCAACCCGCCCCGCCCCAGGGTTAGGGTATGGCTGGGAGTCATCCCTTCCCCCAAAAGGCTGGAAGCCTCATGGGGCCCCTGGCACCACTCATATGGACCAAGTGTATTTACACTCCCCATACACACCTCCCCCAATCCCCAGCCAGGGGGATGGGGGTGGCGGTGGTGATTCTTATTTTATAGGACAGGGTACTGAGTCTTGGGGACAAGAAGCTACTCTCTGAAGTCACACACCAAAGATATGTCAGACACAAGAATTAACTCAGGTTCACTGGTGCCAAAGCGCCCACCCACCTTGACCTCAGATCCTAAAACAATGCTGTGGGGTTGGGGAGGACGGGATGCAGAACTGTTTGTTGGGGAAGGAAACCTGGCCAATTTTCTTATTTCTGAGATTGGGGGGGGGAGGGAGGGCACAGAGAGGGTAAGTAACATCCCCCAGGTCACCAGCAGTGCAACCATTTCCTGACCACCTACTATGTGCCAGGTGGGGAAAGGCACATACTCTGTGTAGGTGGGTGCCGGCCTTGTTCTGTCCTGGCAGCGACCCAGACTATTATAGACTAGAAGGAAAGAGGAGGGTGACTTGCTGGTGGACAGGGTGGCATCTTAAAGGGAGCAGTTCAGGAAGAGCCAAAAGTGTGGGGGGGGTGGGAGAGGGGGAGTAGGCCAGAACCAGAGGGAGAACTCGGAGGGCTTCTTGGAGGAGGGGCCCTAGCAGGTGGGGCCTGGAAGATAAGAGCTTATTGCACTGTTTTTACAGGGAGAGGCAACCCTCCCCTCCTCCACCATTACCTCCTAAGAGCCCGGATCTTCCCAGAAAAGCCCCCCAGCCTCCCCTGCCCCACCCCCAGTCCCTTGAAGGGAAAGTCCCAGCTGCTCAGCGGGGTGTCTGGGCAGCTAGAGGGCCGGCCCCACCCTGCAGCCTCCCCTTGGGGAGCTTCCATATTACCAGTCTTCTTTCGGTTCCTTTAAAAGACCAAGCCTGGGCCTCTGTGGGTCCCCTACCAGGTGTGCTCTCCCTCTTCCCCTAACGTGGCTTAATCCTCCGCTTCCTCATGGGGCCATCTCTCACCCCCAGGCGGCATGTGGGTCCTCCTCTGGCATCGTGCCCGCTCCCCCGCAACCCCCACCCGACACCGTGGGTTGTTGTAGCCTCCTGTGTGACTCCCCGGCTTGCCAGTTTGCCCCGTGAGGTTGGCATCCAGTGTGCTGGCTGATGCGTGGCCGGCTGGTGGCATCCCAGGGAGAGGACACCGTGGGTACAGAGGCCTGAAGTGTGATCTAAATGTCGCAGGCACACGGCAAAACCAAGGGGCAGCTGTGGCTCCGGCTCGGGGTATCAGGGAGGGCCTGCCCGTGAGCCCGCTGCGCAGAGTGGGTGCTGGGGCCAAGGTCGCACAGCCTGCTCCCGGCGCATGCTCCAGGCAGGGCCCCCAGGTGCTTCGGCTGCTGTGGGGATATTTTTAGTGCGTGCTCAGGCAGAGGCTGGGCCAGACAGCTGTCAGGAGGGATTGGGGGAGAGGGAGGAAGTAGACAGAGAGAGAGAGAGAGAGAGAGAGAAGAGGAGAAAGCAGGAGAGGAGAGGAGAGAGACCCTAGGCCCCAGGCCTTCCAGCTATAAATGCCCTAGATGGGGAGCGTAGCTGGCAAGTTGCAGCCCACAGCCTACAGCCTCTTTGCACAGTGTTACTGGAATCCAGTCTTTTCCATCTGTGTTCAGCTCCAACGGCAGAGTTGTCCGAACTCAGAGCACAGGGCCCACGACACTGAAAAAATTCACTGTCTGGCTCTACAGAAAGTTTGCCAAACCCTGACCAAGACAAAACTGTCTTTGCTGGGGGCACCTGTCAGTAATCAGCTGATTTTCACCATTTCTGATTCTTCTCCCTCCAGGTACAAGGGAGGAGTGCACCTCTCAGCTCCTGAATCGGGCAGTCACGTGACCTGCTTTGGTCAATGAAACGAGAGAAGTGGGGTGTCACTTCCTGGTAGTTAAGCCCTCAGGAACCCGTGCCTGATTCACCACGTTCCCATCCCGCCTCGCCACCTGACATTCTAGGTGGTAGGAGCCCCGTAATGCTGAGCTCAGTGCCGGGTGTTGAGAAACATAGCAACATCAGAATCAGAAGGGCAGGGAAAGATCCACCCGGTATTAAGGGCAAAACCCAGACCCACCCCACCCCCATTTATTAAAATACAAAGTGGAGTTCTTCCTAGTAATGTAAGGATAAATCAGTGTTATAAAACCTACTAATAGTGTTAAGAAAAAAAAAGATAAACTTATCCTTAACTTTATTTTGAGGCCCCACTATTAGTTGCAAAGAAGTTTAGACTCTATCTTCCTAGTGAATTAAAAGCTCTAATTTGAGGGGTGCCTGGGTGGCTCAGTTGGTTAAGTGGCTGCTTTGGGCTCACGTCATAATCTCAGGATCCTGGAATTGAGCCCCATTTGGGGATTCCTGCCCAGCGGGGGTCTGCTTCTCCCTCTGCCTCTCTTCTCCCCCTGCTTATGCTATCTGTCTCTCTCAAATAAATAAATAAAATATTTAAAAAATAAAAGCTCTAATTTGATGATCTTTATTTCTAAAAATATACAATATAATTTTATTAATGTAGATCAGCTTTCTTATTTGCCAGGTTTTTCTCATCCCTTAAAATTTTCAGCATCTAAGCATACATGTTTAGATATTTCCTGTAGATAGCTTAAAATTTTGAATTAAAAAAAGGTAACAGTCTACCTTTTGTCCTTTAGCTTGACCATTTACATTTATTGTAATTGCTGGCAAACTTTATGTATTTCTGATCTTATTTAGGGCTACCAGAACCTCCTTTGCTATGGAAGAATTATTCTGGATTATTTTTCACTCCAATTTTTGCCCCCTAACAGTTTGGAAGTTATAGACTAGTTCTAGTCTCTTAGTATTTACCATGACGTTTGTTTTTTTTTTTTTTTTTTACCATGACTATTATCTTCTACTCCACCCAACCGAGTACTATGTCCCACTCTCCTCAAATACAGGCACAGCTCAGAGATACTGTGGGTTCAGGTCCAGGTACTGACCACAATAAAGCAAATATTCCAATAAAGCCAAACAAATGAATTTGTGGCCTCCTGGTGCCTGTAAAAGTTACATCTGCACCATACTGTAGTCCATTAACCATGCAATAGGTCAATGCAATATGTTACGTCTAAACAACGCACATACCTTAATTAAAAATACTTTATTGCTAACAAATGCTAAATGTCACTTGAGCTTTCAGAGTTGTAACCACAGATCACTAACAAATAAGAGTAAGAGTTTGAAATATTGCCAAGAATTACCAAACTGTGACAAAGAGAGTGAGCACCTGCTGTTGGAAAAATGGCACCGGTAGATGTGCTCAACAGAGTTGCCTTCAATTCATAGAAATGCAGTAAAATGAGGCTGGCCTATACACAGATTTTAAAACCTTACTCAACTATTTTTTGCCCTGTTGTCTCATGTAATTGGGACTTTAATCCTACACAGTGGACATTACAGTTCTCGCTAATGAAGGTGATGTTCTTTCAGTTGCATTTCCCACCTTTCTGTCTCCTCCTGCATGTCAACACGCCTACATGGTTCATTTTCTTTCTGCCTAAACAGCTCCCTTAACATTTTGTTCAGTGAGGGCCTTCCCTTCTCTGTCCTTCTTAAAAGATATTTCTGTTGCGTAAGCATCTCTGGGCTGCTGTTTTCTCTCAGAGCCTTAAAGGTGGTGCCTCCATGGGTCCTGAGTTTCGGGCCGTGGGACTGAGAAGGCTCTCCAACGTCATTCTCGATTTCCTTGCTGCCTGTGGTTTTCAGTCCCAAATCAGCTGTTTTTTTTTTAATACACCTTCCTTATGTGGCTGGCTTTCTGAAACCTGGTAAATTGGTGTCTCTCATCAGTTCTGGAAAGTTCTCCACCTTCATTCTCTTCAGAGTTTGCCTCTGCTCTCTCTCCATCTCTTAATTCCCTTTTCTTCCCGTGTTTGGGAAATTTACCGCACTCCATCTTCTAGCTCACCAGTTTTCTCTTCGGCTAGCTCAAATCCACTGTCGGCCATGTCCAGTGTTCAAAGTCTCCATCATTTGCTAATTTCTCTTAGTTCTATTTGGCTCTTCT
Source organism: Mellivora capensis (assembly GCA_004024625.1). Taxonomy (NCBI): domain Eukaryota; kingdom Metazoa; phylum Chordata; class Mammalia; order Carnivora; family Mustelidae; genus Mellivora; species Mellivora capensis. The sequence continues at coordinate 241,994 of PISX010000438.1, read as the reverse complement.
ACAAATGTCTTGCTCTTCACACTTCAGGATTAAACACACCGGTTCTGGGTCTGATGATGCCGACACTGGAGGTCTCTGCTGCCTTTGTGTTCCCTGGCTCCCACACACGAGGACACACTGTGACTTTGATGCCAGCTCATTCGCAGTTCCTGGGATGGGACTGCGGGATTCAAGGCTGGGGCTGAGGGCTCATCCAGCAGACCTCCACTGTCATCACCACCCTGGACAGCTTTAGACCATTTGGTCCACTGGAGGCCTCTGGCCATGCAAGGAACGCTGGGAGTTGCACACTCAAGCAAGGTCACTGTCCACCAGGCTAGATTCTCCCCCCTCTTCCTCCCTACAGCCAGGTTAGAGATAACCAAGTTTCCTTTCCATTCCTGGGAAAATCTTATTTTGGTTTTGACTTCACCCTTTGAGGTCTTAACAGAGCCACCATACTGAAGGCCCAAGAAGACAGAAGACCAAATCTGCCTTGTCTAACACAGAAGCTGCTTCCTTCCTGGGGATCCTGCTTAGGCTGACATTCTGGCCTTTGACGGCTCCTCACCCTCTGGTTGCTCACAGACAACAGTAATCCAGACGTAACTCATTTTTATCCAGCGATTTTCATTGATTTTCTGGGAGGATCAGTTTGAGAATCTAGCTACTATCTGGCCAAAAGCAGAACTTTTTTTTTTTTTTTTAAGATTTTTTTTAAGTAATCTCCACACCCAACGTGGGGCTCAAACTCACAACCCTGAGATCAAGAGCCACCCACTCTACCAACTAAGCCAGCCAGGCACCCCTGTAACGTTTCTTACAGCATGTGTTTGGGTCCCCTCCATGGAGATTCTAGAACTCCAAAAAGAGTGAGCATGTGAAAACAGCTGGGAATTTAAGAAGGGAAAAAATAAAATTAAGGAGAAAGAACTTGCTGAGTAGCTATTAAGACACACAGCACTACACCAGGGAGATAGCCAGGAGAGGACCAGAAAAGCCGGTGATGGATTAGAGCAGATGCAGAAACAGACACCAGCACACTAGGGCACTAGGGTCTTAACTCAATACGGAGGAGGGAGCGTTTCAAATCTGTACCCAGCCTGGGGACCATCCGCTGGCTCTTTGGGCTGAGGCAACCCTTCCATCTCTCTTCATCTCTAAATAAGGCCTAGATGGATAAAAATAAAAGTTAGAATTATAAGCAGAGAGAAAAAAACAAACACGGGAGAATTTGTGCCAGCTGCAAGAACAGCCTCTCAAAGCATGAAAAGACATTTAAAAACGGTGGTTTGAAAACCATAAAAATAAAATGTTTACAGAAAAAGTGCTCATGAAATTGAGAGGTCGATCTGGTTAAAAAAAAAAAAAAAAGCTCACCACAAAAAGCTTAATGGTTAAGATGGTAAATGTTGTTAAGATGTTTTTTCAGCACAACTGAAAAATTTTTAAAGTGTATTTTTTTAAAAGGTTTTATTTATTTGACAGACAGAGATCACAAGTAGGCAGAGAGGCAGACAGAGAGAGAGGGGGAAGCAGGCTCCCTGCTCAGCAGAGAGCCCGGTGTGGGGCTCGATCCCAGCATCCTGGGATCATGACCCGAGCCGAAGGCAGAGGCTTTAACCCACTGAGCCACCTAGGCGCCCCTTTTAAAAAGATTTTGTCAGGGACGCCTGGGTGGCTCAGTTGGTTGAGCAGCTGCCTCCGGCTCAGGTCATGATCCCAGCGTCCTGGGATCGAGTCCCATATCAGGCTCCTTGCTCGGCAGGGAGCCTGCTTCTCCCTCTGCCTCTGCTGGCCCGATGATGCAGGGCTCGATCCCAGGATCTTGGAATCATGACCTGAGCTGAAGGCAGACGCTTAACCAAGTAAGCCACCCAGTCATCCCTAAAATGTATATTTAAAAAGCAGAATTATGGGGGCACCTGGTGGCTCAGTGGGTTAAAGCCTCTGCCTTTGGCTCAGGTCATGATCCCAGGGTCCTGGGATCGAGCCCCGCATCAGGCTCTCTGCTCAGCGGGGAGCCTGCTTCCTCCTCTCTCTCTGCCTGCCTCTCTGCCTACTTGTGAACTCTGCCTGTCAAATAAATAAATAAAATCTTAAAAAAAAAATTATGATATATAAATGAGAAAAAGTTAACACATGTAAGAAAATAGTCGAAGCAGCCAATTACAGATAAACATATTTTAGAAAACCTGGTAATAAATGAAATAAGAATGGGAGGCAGCACCTGTCACTCAACATTTGGCCACAGTGAAACCTCCGGCCACGTGGCCTCACATATGCACAGTGGCCTACCCTGTGACCCGGGGCTGAGAAGCGCCCCCCTTACCTAGCAACAGGAAAATGCGGGCAAGGGACCACAGCCTGCGTGCCCAGCAGCTGAAGTAGCAGGCCTGACTGTCCCCACACCAAACACCAGCTGGGCACGACACCAGTAGCCCCTTCCCTGTGAGCGGGTGAGAGGCAGGTACAGCAACAACCAAGTGGGTGCAGGGTCGCAGATTGAGGTCCCAGGTGCTGAGCAGCTCCCCCAGACAGCTGCTCCCCCCTTCCCAGGGATATTGCATTCTGAGCTGGGCCCTGACATCACCTATGGAACCCTGGTGAGTCCTGTCCTCTCTCTGGGCTCTGGGGCGGGCTCTCCTGATGTCTCTCTGCACTTCCCGATGGCCTGGCCCCGTCAAGCCTCAACATCCCACACGAGGTCAGCCCGACAGCGGTTCAGCAGCTCCCTCAGGGAGCAGTCAGGTCCCCAACACCAAGCCGCCTGCTGCCACGCTGCCTGCTCTGGAATGAACCGTGTGCCCCCTGGGGTGTCTGGAATAAACCTATTTGCCGGTCACACGGGTAGATAGCCAGGTGGGCCTCCCTGCACTGAGGCTCCCTTGTTTGAGAGGTCTGGGTTTCCCTTTATTTCCTTTTTTAAAGATTTTATTTACTTACTTGACAGAAAGAAGCAGGCTCCCAGCTGAGCAAGCAGCCCAACACAGGGCTCGCTCGATCCCAGGACCCTGGGGTCATGACCTGATCTGAAAGCAGACGCTTAACCCACTGAGCCACCCAAGCGTCCCTTGCTTGGTTTTAAGAACTGGCCTTTGGGGAGCGCCTGGGTGGCTCAGTGGGTTAAAGCCTCTGCTTTCGGCTCGGGTCATGATCCCAGGGTCCTGGGATCGAGCCCCACATCGGGCTTTCTGCTCCGCAGAGAGCCTGCTTCCTCCTCTCTCTCTCCCTGCCTGCCTCTCTTGCCTACTTGTAATCTGTCAAATAAATAAAATCTTAAAAAAAAAAAAAAAAAAAGAACTGGCCTTTGGGACCACTTGTTTTTTTCCCTTCTGGTGCTTTAAATTCCTACTCCCGTGGTTTAGGGTTAGCCCTAAGCAATGAGCCCTGGGAACCCCAGGCTCCCATCCTGGACCCCAACAGAAGCAGAGCCCAACCAGCGACCACATGGCCCCATGTCTGTTCCCCGCCCCCTCACTGTGTGGCACGGGATGGTGGGGGGGTGTACCCTGCGGTCTCCAGGTCCCGTCAGTAAGAAACCTTTTTTTTTTTTTTTTCTTCAGTTTTCTGATGGTTGTTGCTGAAGGGGGAGCAACCACAAGGGCCAGGCCAACCAGACACTGGATACTGGCCGGCTGAGACCTAACCAGTTCAAGCCCCCTCCCCGCAATTCCAATGTTTAAGCCCGACTCCCCATCGTGATGGTGTCTGCGAACATGGGGGTTCCGGGGGAGCATCAGGTAGTGGAAGGGGGGGCTCGCAATGGGATTCGTGCTCTCCTAAGAAGGGGGTGTGAGAGAACGCACCCCCACGCCCCCTCCCTCTCCACGTGAGCACAGGGCCATGAGAAACAAGCGAGTCCTCGGTGGAAGACCCGCCACAGCCACACGTGGTGACTCGGGCCACTACAGCCAGGGAAGGGAGCCCTGTGCTGACCGCCTCCTCTAGGGCCACCGTCACAAAGCACAACAGCAGTTCCTTCTCATGCACTTCTGGAGGCTGAACTCTGAAATCAATGTTCCTTTAGAAAGTTCAAGGGGGGACCACCCCTCACCACTCCCAGCTTCTGGAGGCTCCAGTGAGGGCCACAGGCTCTGCCTCCATTCCACGTGGCCTTCCTCTCTCAGCGTCACCTCTTTTGTCTCTTACGAGGACAACTGTCATTGGATTTAGGGCCCATCCAGATAATCCCAAGATCCTTCACTTAATTCCATCTCTCTACTCAGTCCCACTCACGGACATCGGGTAGCAGGACAGATGCATGCTTTCTGGGTTGCTGTCCAAGCCAGTGCACATGGCACTTTCTCTAATATTACGTTCTAGGTCTCTCCACATGGGCAGGGGGCGGGCAAGGAAGGGGGAGTCTTTCAGGAATTGATGTCTTGTAACCTTTGGGTTTTCGATTCTTTTTTTTTTTTTTTTAAAAGATTTTATTTATTTGACAGACAGAGATCACAAATAGGCAGAGAGGCAGACAGAGAGAAAGGGGGAAGCAGGCTCCCTGCTGAGCAGAGATCCAGACATGGGGCTCGATCCCAGGACCCTGAGATCATGACCTGAGCCGAAGGCAGAGGCTTAACCCACTGAGCCACCCAGGCGCCCCGGGTTTTCGATTCTTAAGACCCCTGTCGCGTGGGACTCTCCTGCCATGACATCGGTCATCTCTAGAAACGGAGAGGAACCTGTTTTCCCAGCTTTGGAGCTTAGAGCCTTGGGTTCAAATCTCACCGGGTCACGGACCCGCGCGTGTAATGGAGGTCCAGCAGCTGCCCAGGGGAACCAGCTTCCCCACTGGGAAAATCAGCCCCTCATGGTCAGCAGCACACAGCAGCTGCTGGTGGTCCCTGCCCAAGAGGCACACCCACCCCTGGGCCTGGGTCTTTCCATTCGCAACATGGAGGCCGGAGCGTGCCTCACCTGGGGGCTCCTGGGGCTGCCCCTGAACTGGGAGGCCAGAAGAGTGAGGATGACACCCCCGGACGCCGCCAAGTCTCCTGTCGGCAGAAGGAACGGAGGCTACAGCCGAGTGGGGTACCTGGTTTATTTCTGATGCGGGGGACTCTCAGGCAGTGGCCAACTCCGGGCTGAGGGGCTGGGTGGCGGGCACGGGGCTAGAACTCCACCTTGCAGGCGGGGAAGGCCTCGTCCTGCATGGACACGGTGCTGTTGCTGCCCAGCACGGTGATGCCCAGAGCCTGGTGCCGTGCGTGTGTCTCCTCGTACCACTCATGCATCGCCACCGAGTCGAAGGTGGGGATCAGGGTCACCTGCGGGTGGGACAGACGGCCCATCGGTGAGGGGAAGCACCCTCGGCCCTCCTGGCCCGGGCCCCGGCTCCACTCCCGGCACCTCAGGCCCTCCTCCTCTGAGCACGTTTGCTCGGCTTCCCTTCTCCCCCACCCAGATGTCTGTAGCTGGGGGCCAGCCCAGCCCCGAAGTCCCTTCTCTTCTCTGCAGCACCCAGGGGAAGGGAGCCTCTCATGACACAAGAGGCCAGGCCTCCCTCCAGCTCTTCCCCTGCACCAGCCAGGTTTGCTCCACCGCCCTGCCCTGCGCCTGGGACCCTTCCCCCAGGCTCCCTCCAGGCTGCGGGGCTCCCGGCAAAGCTGGGTGCCAGGCCACTCACAGGCAGCACGGGGGCCCTGCAGGAAGCTCCTGCTTTCACCCAAACTTGTTTCCTGCTCTAAGGCTCTGCCTCAAGGCTTCCTCTGAGGACAACTGCAGCCCAAAGGCTCCACGTTCCACTTTGTCAGCCACTTTGTCAGCCGCAGGGACACCCTGCCTATTCCTCCCCACCCAGCACCTGCCCCCAGGCTGCTGCTGACAGACCATGTGGACGCAACAGGAAGAGTCCTGACAGCAGGTGGGACCTCTGCGCCTACTTTCACTTCCATGGCCCTGGGGGCACAGCTTAGTCTCTCTGAGCCCCACTCCCTCTGTGGATGGCTGAGGGTCGCACAGACCTCATGAGATGACGTTCAACGGGAAGGTCGCAAGAGGTGTGGACCCTACCTTGTGCCAAGACTGTCTGAGGCCCTGGGGTAGACACGCACCTGGAGGTCACGGTCCCACTGCTGCTTGCCAGACAGCAGGGCATCCAGGACAGCCCGCATGCCCTCTTCCTTACGCTGGTCCTGGCCACTGATGACGTAGCAGAGCGCACGTACCCGCCGGAAGAACTCCTCGTCCAGCAGCCGGGCACTGCTCCCGCTGGGCAGGTATGCCAGGTCAAGGTAGATGGGGGAGCCAGGAGGGGCTGCTGACCCACCTGGTCGGCTGCCAGCTGACCCTGCGGGTGAGAAGGACGACGTCAGTCCTGAGCTCCTGGAACCAGGAAGGAGCCGAGCCCCAGCTCCCCCTACACCTCTCCAAGTGGTTCCCTCCTCAGGAGAAGGCCCGTTCTCACTATCTTATAGTTGATAAGCTCTCCCTGGTGTGGACAGTTACTCAGTGAGCTCTGCAGATACCCCTGGTCATATCCTCAGGGGCTAGTCCCTGGGTGCAGACATACCCAGGGCCAAAGGTAAGGAGGGTAGGACAGGGCAACCAGGGATGGCTTCCTGGAAGAGGAGGTTTTAGAGCTTTGGCTCCCAAAGCAACCGGTACCTAGAATAATGTGCTGCTTCTGCAGCATCCATCTGTTCAACTACTCAAGTGGCCTTTATCAAGCCCTCCTGGCCAATATGCACTGGGGACATGGCAGTAAGCAAGAGAGACGAAAATCCCAGCCGTCAAAGGCAATGGGAAGACAGAGTGGGTGTGGGAGGGACAGAACTACAAGAGAAAGAGCTAGGACGTGGCATGGCTCTCAGAGCCTCATCCACGGCCTTGAATCCAGAGCCTAGGTGAAGGAGGATGAGGCCCCCAGTCCTCAGTGTGTCTCATAAGCAACTGACTGAGGACATACCTGGATGTTAGGCCCAGGAAAGCAGCCAGATGCTTGGCATCCTATGATCATACACATTGCCCAGCTCAGGGTGTGGGTCCAGAGGGCTGCTGAGGCATTTGCAGAATGAATGACTCCCCCAGCTCTGGGCACACAGCATCCCTCACTCACTGCTGGGAACAGCGGTGGTGAGGATCTTAAGACTCAGGAAGAGAAGCCGCTATGGTGACGGGAGGCTCGTGGCAGAGAGGAGCCGTGGAGCCGGAAGAGCGAAGGGAAGCCGCAGGGGAGCAGGACAGGGGCACGGGACAGGGGCAGAGCAGGGCCCGCCGCACCGCCTGCTGTCGTCCATGCAGTTCTACCAGACGCCCATCCGGTTAACCCTCAGCTGCTCTTCTGCCACGGTGCAGAGTTGAGTTGTTGGGACAGAGGCCATCTGGCCTGCAGAGCTGAAAACGTTCATCATCTGGCTCTTTTGAGGTGCAGTTCACAGACACTAGCACAGAGGCTCCGTCTGTCCGGCAGTAGGAGAAGGAGACCCCAATTGGCCAAATGGCCTGGCAGACCGGGCCTTGGAGGACTCCCAGCCTCCAGGTGCTAGCCCAGCCCCACAGGCCCGGGGAGCCACCTGCCACTGTGCTGGGGACTCCTGACCTACCAAATCTCACAGGGGCTCGTCAGGTGCCTCCCTTGGAATGTGCCCAACAAGGGTAAGAAGTGGCAGCTCAGGTGGGCACGGAGGCTAGGAGCCAATGAAAGGCCACGGGTCGAGAGAAGCCAGAGCCACGGTCAGGGACACCCAGGCACCTGGAACAGGTGAGCAAGCACTCAGGGACATGAGCTCGAGCTATGATCACTGCCAACCATCATCACGGCTCTCCCACGAGCCCCTGGGTCCTTCTAGGCCTGCACCGCCCTCTGCGGTGTCACGAACCACTGCAATGTGGCAGGTACACGCTGAGACAAGCAGGGGCTGCAAAACACAAGTGAGCACCCAGGGCTTTTTTTTTTTTTTTTAAGATTTTATTTATTTATTTGACAGACAGAGATCACAAGTAGGCAAAGAGGCAGGTAGAGAGAGGAGGAAGCAGACTCCCTGCTGAGCAAGGAGCCCGATAGGGGACTCGATCCCAGGACCCCAAGATCATGACCTGAGCTGAAGACAGAGGCTTTAACCCTCTGAGCCACCCAGGGGCCCTGGGCTTTTTTTTTTTTTTTAAGACTTACTTATTTTGGAGAGAGAAAGAGAGAGAGCACAAGCATGAGTAGAGGGAGTGGCAGGCAGAGGGCAAAGCAGGCTCCCCACTGAGCAAGGAACCCGATAGGGGACTCGATCCCAGGACCCCAAGATCATGACCTGAGCTGAAGACAGATGCTTAACTGACTGAGCCACCCAGGCGCCCCCAGGCATCCAGGACCTGGTGTGGCAAGGGGAAGCAGAACTAGCTAGTAATTCTTCATATCGATGACACGCTGGAATATTCTGATAAAGCGGTAGGTAGGACAGAGTGAACTCAGCAGGATTCGGGGCTGACGGCGCAGTAGGAAGCGGCGGGAATCTGCCTTTGGACCCAGAGGACAGGACAGTCGCGCCAGCAGCCCCTCCCCAACTTATGCTGCCCTACTTATATGAAACTGAAAGCCTGGGAACATTTTCTCTCCTTTTCTCCCTCCCACCTCCCTTCCTTTTCCGCTGTTTTCCCCCTTTTGGGAGCCAGACATGCAAGGACCAAGTCATTCAAGAGCCACTGCGCTGAATCACTGTTATCGTACACCTGAAACTGATGTAACACTGAGTGTTAACTAGGTTGGTATTAAAATTAAAAAATTAATTAAAAAAACAAAAGCCACTTTGTATACCGGGGATTTAGCGTAGTCCTCACACTAACCCTAACCCTAGTCCTCACACACGCAGGAGAAAGGTACAGGCTCAGAGAGGAGTTGAGAAGACTCTCAGATTCCCCTGCAGAATGACCTCCAGCACCGAAGCAGCATCCAGCATTAACCAGAGAAGCCACGTAAACCTCCCCCTGGGGAAGGGGGAGATTTGGATCTCTGGAGTTAACACTCTATTAAATCTGAATGTCCAGTTTTCAGCAACAGCAACCACCACAAGGCATAAAAAGAAACAGGAGACATACAGCCTATTCAAAGGGGGGAAAAAAAAAGGAAAAAAAAATCAAAGGAAACCAGAAAGGCCCAATGGCAGGCTTACTGGACGAGAACCTGAAAAGAACGGTCTTAAAGATGCTCTCAGAAAGAAAGGAAGACATGCAAGACAACGTTGCACAAACGAAACAAATGTCACCGAGGACGCAGAAAACATAGAAATAAACCCGAAAGAAATTCTGCAGCTGAAAATACAATAACTGAAATGAAAATTCACCAGAGGAATTCAATTCATGATTCGAACAGTGATTTTTGATGACAGGATGAGAGCAATTATCAAGTCCGAGGAATGCGGAGAGATGACGGAAGAAAGTGAGCAGCAGCTTCAGGGACTTGCAGGACACCATTAAAAAGGCCAACACGCACATGGAGTCCCAGGACAGAAAAGGGCAGAATGACTACATGAAGGAATAACGGCCCCAAACTTTCCACAGTTGATGAAAGGTGTTAGTATGAATGTCCAAAAAGTTCAACAAATTCCAAGTGGGATGACCTCAAAGAGATCTGCAGTGAGAACCACTATAATCTGACTGCTGAAAGACAAAGAGGGAATCTCTTTGAGATAAAGCAGAGATAAAGGGAAAGTTTATACCTAGAAATGTTTATGTTAAAAAAGAAGATCTCTTGGGGCGCCTGGGTGGCTCAGTGGGTTAAGCCTCTGTCTTCAGCTCAGGTCATGATTCTCAGGGTCTTGGGATCGAGCCCCGCATCGGGCTCTCTGCTCGGCGGGGAGCCTGCTTCCTCCTCTCTCTCTGCCTCTCTGCCTGCTTGTGATCTCTCTCTCTCTCTGTGTCAAATAAATTAATAAAACCTTAAAAAAAAAAAAAAGAAAAAAGATCTCAACGTGACAACCTTTCAACCCAAGGAACTAGAAAAAGAACAAAAAGAAAGCTAGCCAAAAAACCAAAATGATAAAGAGCAGAGATTTTAAAAATTGAGACTAAAAAAACACAAAAGATAATCAACAAAAGCGAAAGTTGGTTCTTCAAAGAGATTAACAAAATTGACAGCCCTTTAGCTAGACTAAGAAAAAAGAGCAAAGACTCAGAAGAGTGGGGACACTACTACCGACTCTACAGACATAAAAAGCATTATGAGAGTATTGTGAACAGCTGTACAACCAACAAACTGGATGACCTAGAGAAAATTATACAGATTCCTAGAAACGCAAAACCTACCAAGACCAAATCACAAAGAAACAGAAAAGCTGAACAGATTCACTGTTAGTAAGGAGACCGAATCAGTAATTAAAACCCTTCTTGGCTTCACTAAGTTTCCACCAAACATTTAAAGGAGAACTAACATCGATCCTTCTCAAACTTTACCAAAACCACTGAAGAACAGGGAACACATCTAATTCATCCACAAGGCCAATGATACCAAGGTCAAAGACATTATGAAGAAAACTACAGACCAATATCCCTTACTAACCTTGATGCAAAAATCTTCGACAAATATTAGCAAGCCAAATTCAGCAGCATATTAAAAGGATCAGACACTGATCACGCAGGATTTATCCCTGGGATGCATGGTTCAAAATCAATATAGGGGCGCCTGGGTGGCTCAGTGGGTTAAAGCCTCTGCCTTCGGCTCGGGTTATGATTCCAGGGTCCTAGGATCAAGCCCTGCATCGGGCTCTCTGCTCAGCGGGGAGCCTGCTTCCCCCCACTCTCTCTGCCTGCCTCTGCCTACTTGTGATCTCTCTCTGTCAAATAAATAAATAAAATCTTAAAAAAAAAAAAAAAGAAAAATCAATACAGGGTTTGGTGTATCAATACAGGCTGGGTGTAGAGATTACTTGATTTTTTAAGATTTTATTTATTTATTTATTTGAGAGAGCAAGAGTGAGAAAGCACAGCAGGGGTGGGGAAGCAGCAGAGGAAGAGGGAGAAGCAGGCTCCTGCTGAGCAGGGAGCCTTATGTGGGGCTCAATCCCAGGACCCTGGGATGATGACCTGAGCCAAAGACAGGTGCTTAATCGACTGAGCCACCCAGGTGCCCCTTAACACAAAATCTTAAAATAAGAGAAAAATCAACACAGTCCATCACATTAACAGAATGAACCATAAAAAAAATACACAATCATTTCAAATGTTACAGAAAAGGCATTAGACAAAATTCAACACCCTTTCATGATAAAAACCCTCAACAAATTAGGAGTAGCAAAAAACTCCCTCAACGTAATACAAGCCATACACGAGAAACCCACAGCTCATGTCACACTTGGTGAAAGAATATAAGCTTTTTTCCTAAGAGCAAGGACAAGGCAAGAAATGTTGGCTTTTACCACTTCTAGTCAACACAGTGCCAGATACCTTAGTTATCTCTGTTCACAGAGATTATCTCTTATGTGTAGAAAACTCAACTGATGTGTGAGCACACATGCTCACGCGCGCGCGCACACCCCCCCCATCTACAAGAATAAACAAATCCAGCAAAGTAGCTGGATAACAAAATAAACACACAAATCAGTTATGCTCCTATATGCTAATAGTGAACAATCTAAAAAGGAAATTAACAATTCCATTTACAATAGTATCAAAAAAGAATAAAATACTTAGAAATTAACTTAACCAAGAAAATAAAATATACAAAAACTACAAAACATTTCTGAAAGAAATGAAAAAAGTCATAGAAATTCACAGAAAGACACACCGTATTTGTGGACTGGGGGACTTACTATCCACGGAGCTGCTGGCACCACCTAAAATGACCTATGGATTCAATGCTGTCACGGTCCAAGTGCCAGTGATAGCCTTTTAGAGAAATAGAAAAATTTACCCTATGGAATCTTAAGGGATTCCGGAAGGCAAGACAATACTGAAGAACGAAGTTCGGAGGACTCACACTTCCTGATTTGTAAACTCACGGAAAAGGGATACCAATCAAGACAGTGTGTTACTGACGAAAGACAGATATGTAACAGGCCAAAGGAATGGAGAGCCCAGAAATAGAGCCTCACATATATGGTGAAATGATGTTTGACAAGAATGCCAAGACTGGTGCTAGCAAAACTGGATGTCCAGATGGAAGAGAATGAAGTTGAACCCTTATTTAGCACTACAGGCGAAAAATTAACTCAAATCATCAAGGAGCCAAATATAAGAGCTAAAACCATAGGACTCTTAGAACAAAGCAAAAGCTTCACGAGATTGAATTTGGCAATGATTTTTTGGATAGGACACCAAAAGCACAGAAGGGGGAAAAAGAAAAGGCAAATTGGACTTCATGAAAATTATAAACTTCCGTGCAAAGAGTACTATCAACAAAATAAAAAAGCAACACCCAGAATGGAAGAAAATATTTGCAAATCATATATCTGATAAAGGATTACCATACAGAATATATGCAGAACTCCCATAACGCAACAACAACAAGACAACTGGATTCAAAAAGGGGCAAAAGACCTGAAGAGACATTTCTCCCAAAAAGATATATAAATGGAATGGCCAACAGTACAGGAAAAAGGTGCTCACTAATTAGGGAAACGCACATCAAAACCACCATGAGATACCACCTCACACCCATCACGCGGCCACGATCAGAAAAATACAAAAAGCAGTGTGGGCGAGGATGTGGAGAAACTGGAACTTTCTGCACCGTTGGTGGGAGCCTAACATGGTGCAGCCGCTGTGGAAAACAGTATGGTGGTTCCTCGAAAAAAAAAAAAAAATCAAAAATAAAACTGCCATATGATCCAGCAATCCTTCTTCCGGGAATATACCCAAAAGAGTTGCAAGCAAGATCTCCAAAAGATATCCGTCCGTGTTCACCGCAACGTGATTCCACAGTAGCCAGAAAGCGGAAACAACTCAGGTGTCCATCAGCAGGTAAATGAATAAACAAAATATGGTACATCCACATAGCGAAATAATATTCAACTTTAAAAAGAAAGGAAATTCTTAACCAAAGAAAAAAAAAGAGGGAAGAAAGTTATGACCCAGGCCACAGCACAGATGAAGCATGGAGACACTCTACTAAGTGAAGTAAGATAAATACAGTATGACTTTCCTTACGCGAGATCCCTAGTGTCGTCGGAGCCATAGAAACAGAAAGTGGAACGAATGAATGGTGGGTGCCGGGGACTAGGAGAGGAGGAACGGGAGTTAGTATTTAATGGGGACAAAGTTTCAGTTTTGCAAGATAAAAGGAGGCCTGGGCAGGGACCCTGGAGATGGTTGCACAACACCATGAATGTGCCTGACCCTGAACTGTGCAGCGCGGCTAAGGTCACGTCGGCTAAGGTCACGTCGCATACATTTCGCCACAACTAAGGAAAACTGGGAGAAAAGTTACCATGGCGTACCCGAGACTGCCGGCCTCAGAGGTGACTTACAGGGTGGCCCCTGGCTGGAATGTGGGGAAAACAGATGTCAGAAAGGTCCCCACTGCCTGCGTGACAAGGGTGGCCCACTGTGCCCACGGGTCTTGCAGCACCACAGCTCCTGAACCCCTGCTTCCCCCTCCCTGAGGAGCCCGCCATTTGGGTGCGTGTCAGGCAGAGGGGGCCAACGTGACCAGCCCCTGTCAGAAACCCTGGGCTCTGCGTCTCTAATGAGCCTCCCAGGGAGGTGCCAACTCCCATGGGTCACTGCAGCTCGCCGCTCTGGCATTAAGGCACCTGGTGTGACTACTACGCCAGGAGGCAGCTCTAGAAGCCTCTGCCTGGTTTCCCCCCAGGGAACCCCGCCCCCTTACCCTCGCTGATTCTGCTCCTTACACTTTTGCTCTAATACAGTTCAGCCATGAGGAAGTCCGTATGTTGAGTCCTCCCAGCCCAGCATTGAATCTGGTGGTTCTATAGGCTTGGGAATCTCCGTACAAAGGGGTTAAATGTGCTATTAAAATTAATTTCAGCTGTTTCTTCTTACTCACCGTGGCCCCAGCAAGTTCATGAGGACAGGTCCGCTCACTTCTGTTTGCACCAACGGCACTGCTTAAATGCCTCGGAAGTACACGTGCCTCAACAGCGAGCCAGAACTTCCGTGTTATATGAAATGGGGTAGGTGTGGCTGAGGCCACACAGCAAGGAGGGAACAAAGACTTGGGCCAGTAACCCACTGGAGGACCCTGGGTCTTGGGTACTTACCAGATGGGCCCCGAGTGGCCGCCTTGGGGACTGAGGACTTTCTGGACAGGGGTGCCCGACCTCCCTTGTCACTGGGCTCGCTCCGGGCGCTGAGCGGCCGACTGGCTCGGTCTCCACCAGCCGGTACCTTGGTCTTGGCAGTGGCGGCTGGAGTGGCTTTGGAGGCGGCCGTGCTGGGGTTAGTGCGAGCCAGGGACTTCCGGGTACGGTTGAGGCCCTCCGCCGGCCGGGCCTGTTCAGGGGGCAGCATCTCGGGGTCCACCATGCAGATGCTGGGTGGGGTGGGCAGCGGCGGGGGGAACTTGAGGGGCTCGGGCAGCGGGTCGCGGCGAGGGACCCCAAAGCCCTCCATGTCCTCATCTGAGTCTGCGGTCCCAGGGGCGGCAGGCAGGGGGTCTGAGTCGGACAGGGTGGGCAGGGACTCGCTGACGGATGTGGGGGGCGTCTCCTCTGCCCCTGGTGCTCCAGCCCGCTCCTGGGACCGAGCACTGCTATCAGAGCTGCCAGGGGAGGCAGGTGTCGGCGCCACGGGCACAGCCTTTCGGTGCTCAAACTCGCAGGGTGACACCAGGCACAGGTCCACGTCGTGCGGGGAGGCTGATCGCCGGACCCGGGGGCCTCGGAGCGGGAGGCTCAGCCCAGCCTCGCCTGCACTGGCAGGCGGCGGCGGAGGCAGCACCTGCTCGAAGGAGACGGACAGGGACTCGTCTACCTCCGTGGAGTGTGGAGAGCCCACCTCAGCGGGCAGCGAGGGCGTGGTCACTGTGGGTGAGGCATCTGGCCCTGCCTCCCCACCTCGCAGCGGGCTCAGCGACAGCCGCCCGCTGCTCTCGGCTGGGCCCTGCTGGGCTCCAGTAGGCGAGGGTGTGCGTGGCCGGGGGGTGCTGGCATCCAGCAGAAGCTCCAGTGTCTTCT
This sequence comes from Mellivora capensis, assembly GCA_004024625.1. Taxonomy (NCBI): domain Eukaryota; kingdom Metazoa; phylum Chordata; class Mammalia; order Carnivora; family Mustelidae; genus Mellivora; species Mellivora capensis. Next base: position 226,953 of record PISX010000438.1, on the reverse strand, counting down.
CCTCCAAGGCGCTGCCATCCTCCCCAGCTGGGCTCAACCCCAGCTCCAGCTCCAGGCTGCTCTCCTGGCTGGGTGTGGCCACCAGCTGGGGCGCTGGGGAACTGCAGGGCTCTGTCGGGGGGCTGGCCTCTCCACACCGGAAGCTGGGGGGGCTGCGGGGCCCGTTTGCCGCCGGTGGGACACCTGGACGAGGGACATTGGGTGCTCGGCGGGGTCGGGGAGCTGCTGGGGCCCCTGTCTTCTTCACGCTGACTGAAGCAGAGGCCACCCGGCGGACCTCCCGGGGCTGGGTCCGAGGGGCACTTGGCTTGGGGTCCTTCTTCACCTCTCGGGGGACCCTGGCTTCTTTCTCAGCCCTGCGGGGGACCTCAACCCGAGGTGGATCCTTCCGGGCCACCCCAGGACGCTCCTGGGCTGGCCTGCTGGGTGCTGTTGTCCGGCCTTCTCTTCTCGAGCTGTCCCAGGAGCCCACGCTTTCCTTGCTCTCAGCTCGTCGAGGCCCCAGCAAGTCCTGGGGGGTCACCACGGGCTCCCGCAGGAACCCCAAGTGCTGCAGGCGGACCAGGCCGTCCAGGAGGCGGGCGGGAGGGGTGCAGCCAGGGAAGAGCACACGCACCACCTTCTCGGTGGGGCCAGCAGGGTGCCACACCAGCAGGGCGCACACGGAGGCCAGTGTGCGCTCGGCCCCAGCCGCGGGCGGGTGCAGCACATACATGTCCAGCCGTCCCACGCCCATCTTCTGAAAGAGCACGGTGGGCTCGGCTGGGAGCGGCCCGCGGTTCAGAGTCAGGGGTGTGATGCCCAGCCGGGCCAAGAGGCTGAGGGCCAGCTCCGCCTCGTCCTCGCCACTCACCAGCCGCGAGGCGGCAACGCGGGCATTGAGGAACACGACCCCCAGGTTAGGGGAGATGAGCCTGCGAAGCCGGTCGTCCCCCGAGCCCCCATCGGCCGCCGCCTCCTCGCGCTCTGCCAGCTTGCGCCGCAGCAGACTGTTGAGGCCTGGGAGGCTGTCAGCGCCCGCATGGGTCACCAGCACCGCGTCTACCCGGTCCAGGTGCCGCACCAGCTTCCAAAAGCTTGACTTGGGGTTGGAGCCCCCATTGACCAGCACGGTGAAGCCATTGACGGCGAAGAAGGCGGCGTCACCAAGGCCGCCGGGGAAGATGTAGCAGCAGGGCCGGGCAAGCCTGAGGAAGCCCACGGATGCAGGCGGCTCGAGCAGGTCAAAGGGAGACGGCGGCTCCAGGGACTCAGCCACATACTCCAGGAACTCGCGCAGGCCCTCAGATGCCGGCAGCTGCACAGGTGGGTTCCATCGCAGCTGGAGTGCGCTGTGGAGGCCGAGCACTTCAGGCGCCAGCTGGGCCCAGTCGCCGAAGGTCGGGCAGGTGATGGTGAGCTTGGGCAGGTCTGCAGGTGGGGATGTAGATGCCAGGAGATCCCGGATCTGCGAAGGGGGTAACAATTAGAAGCAGCCCCTGGGAACACTAGGGCAGGACACTCCCATACTGCATCCTGGGCCTGGGAGAATCCCTTGCCCAACCCTGGTCACCCTTGGGACAAAACCCAGCCCTTCCCATGGTCGACAGAAATGTATGGTCTTGCCTCACCACCTGCTTCCCTCTCCCACCCTTTCTCTTAATCTCCCTACCCCAGGGCCTTTGTACCTGCTTTTCTTTTCCTATAGCACAGCTTCCTCCAGGGAGACCTTCTGTACCCCCTACCTCCATATCTGCTTTTTATCTCACCCATCATTACATCACTCTCATAACATGAAAAAGTGGTTTACAGGTAGTTTTGCTCATTTGTCCCATCCAGACTAAGGACTCTAGAAAGGACCCTACCCTGCTGGGACCTAGCACCTCGGGTGCCACTTGAAGTCTCTGGGAGGTCTGCTGATCTACAGGCCTAGCCTCAAATCACACACTGTAGTGGGTGGTGGGAGCAGGTCACTAGGGCCACAGAGCCCGATGGGGACGAGCCAGGGGAAGCAGGATGAGGAGGAGGTGGCTTACCTCTTTGTCCCCTAGGACCTGGAGGAAGTGGCGGAGCGAGAATCCCCCCGTTTGGAGCAGCAATTCCCCTGTCTCTTCCAAGCACGGCCCAGCCAGCACCAGCAGCTTGTGAGGGGCAGGGTCAAGTAGAAGATTCCGGAGCTGAGGAAGGGGAGACGGTTAAAGCTCCTACTCTGTGCAGTGACAAAGCCTGCACACCCCACCCCACCCCCCAACCGAATGGCCTCCAACCCCAAATCTACATATAACCACCCCACCCCTGTCCCCACCCTGGTACTCAACAGGAAGCTGGAGCCCTGCACCCCACCCCAAACTCCTGTCGCTCAACCTAAAGCCAGGCTCCAGTACCTCCTCTTCCTAGAAGCCCACCTTTCTGGACTCCCTCCAGCCCACTTCTCTCTCTGGCCCAGCCCCAGTGCCATGGGAAGGAGGATTTCTGTGTCTGACTCTTATCTCCTTCAGAGCTCCTCAAGGGAACAAAATTGAGTGTTTCTGATCAGAATAATGAAACTGTACACGGGTCTCTAGAGGAGTGTCCTGGGGCTCTATCTTGCTCATCTTTCCCATGGATAACGGGGAGAAAGACACAGATGTCCATAAGCTGGAAGTATTAAGAAGTCAATTCAGACAACTCCGGGGGCCCAGCCAGGAGGGAGGCACGAGACGCAAGCACCAGTCAAGTCCTACCTTCCTGCCCCCAGACATTCCCTGCTCATTCCTTCCTCCCAAACTCCAGTTTTTCCTGACTTCACCCACTCCCACCATCGCCCCTGAGGAAGGAATAAGCTACAGCCAAGCCTTCCAGGGACGCTTCCTGAAGGAGGGGGTGATGCTAGTGGGTGTCAAGAGTATTTCAAACAGCACAAAGCCAGGGCTGCAGGAAGGCAGGACTTGGGATGGCGCCAGTCCCAGCAGATTCCCAGACTGTTCCCCACCTCGTCACATAGAGACTTGTCTGATGGGTTCAGGAGGACCAGGGTCTCCAGGGTGTCTCCGCGGTGGTGCAGGCTCCGCTGGCCTGTGGGAGAATTGGGCGCAGTGAGTTTGGGGCTGGGCCGCGTGTGTGGGGCCAAGCTGTCCTGGGGTCGAACCCTGCCTCCCTGTGTGACTCCAGGCAGCCACAAGCCCCTCCAGGACTCTGCTTCCCAGGAACCCTAGTCAGGGGGTCATCTGAGGATCAACAGGCACATGGTAGAGCTGCAGGTCAGGATGAGGTAAGAACAGGAAACCTGCCTTGGCAGGCCTCACACTGGAAACAACAGTGACAACAGGCCTCCACTGCTCGCCGGCCCCAATTCACAGCAGTCAACCCTATGGGGGACAGGGCTGTCACCTCCATTTTATAGGCAAGAAGCCTGAGCCCAGGGAGGGCCAACGAGGTACACCAGGAAGAGGGCAGACATGGGCAAGGGCTCTGAGGCAGGACTGTCTGAGGATCAGGAAGTGACAGGTGAGGCCAGAGTGAGGGGAGCATAGGGGAGTGTGGGGGAACTGGGGGCAGGGAGGCCTCCTGGGCCATGAAGAGGGGAGTGGAGGTGACTCTGGAATCTGAACCCTGGTCTGCCCCCCAGATCCCAGATGTTTCCAAAATGGAGCACCAGGCCTGAGGCTGGGGACCTTGTGGCACTGGTCAACCTTTTATCAGTTTATCACAGGCTTATCATCATGTACGGATATTGCCCCATTCCAGTGGGGAAACCAAGGCATAGAGAGAGGAAGTAGCTGCCACGGTCACACAGAGCAGACGGGATTTTCAGCCCCCGCCCCCCTCAGTCCTGCGAGGGGTCAGGAAGCCACCAGGAACGGCTAGGACAATGAGGCGAAGGACACTTCCTTCCCCTCCTGCAGCAGCCTGGGGCTGACTCAATGGGCTGAGGCAAGAGGGGCCGCGGGTGACACCTGGAACCCAGCCAGCAGCTGCTCCATGCGGTGGGTCACCCGGGCTCTGTGGGGCTAGCCTGGGCATCTGACCCTTTCCTTGATCTTGCTCCTTTCCCAACTCCCCATCTATTGCGCACCTACTGTGCACTCAGCCCTGTATGGGGGACACGGCCATGAGCCTGGCATAGTCCCTGCAACAGGGGGGCCCAAACTCCACTTCCCAGCCCATTTTGCAGCCCCTCGATTCCCAAATATTTTCTCACTTTGCCTGGAGCCTTCCCTCCACTTGACACATCAGTCCCAGATGCCTCTGATCCAAAGAACCCACTCTTGGAGGTCTCCCTGTCCCCCACCCCTTAACTGCCTCATCTGCAAAATGGAACAAAAATACAAGCTCCTGCCTGGTGTACAGCTGGAGTAAGCTGGCTGGAGCTGGGTCAGGGCCCGCCCCGCTCCACATGCTGTAGATCGTAGCTGTACTATTACTGCTGTTTACAGCCATACCTGACCCCCCCATGCCTGGCACATAGCTGGCACTCAGAGAACACATGACTAGCTCATGCGTGGAAGGGGGGCAGCTCAGGCATGCAGGGTCTCCAGTCTCACCTTTCACAATGCTGGAGAAGGTGGCCGAGTGCCGGGACACAAAAACCTTGAGCTGCTCATCAAGGCTGCAAATGCCAGGGTCAATGTCCCAGGACCGGATGCCTGTTGCGGGGGTGGGGGGATAGGAAAAGTGAGGTAGGGACTCAGCTGGGCTCTCGGGCTCTGAGAACGTTTAATAACCAGTATCTGGGAAGTGGGAGCAATCCTAGCCCCTCCCCTCCACTTGCCCCCCAATGCAAGAGCCTGGAGACTCAGAACCACTCAAAGTGCCCTTGGATTTTCTGCTTCAAGGAACCCAAAGCATAACTCAGCATTTCAAAGAGAAGAATCAACATCAACAAGAATGCTCCCACCTCCTAAACAGTCACTTGGTCCCCCTCCATCATCGCCCTCACCCCCACCACTGGTCTCACAGATTCTACACCTGGCCAGACACACTCCCCAGACACACTCCCACCGCTTGGCCTTTGCACCAGCTGCTCCCACTCTCAGGAGGCCCTTCCCTCTGCTTCTACCCTTCAGGTCCTCAGCCGTTCGCACCCTTCTGAACACTCCTGACAGCAGGTGAGCTTAAAACTTGTTCCATCAGGACGCCTGAGTGGCTCAGTTGGTTGAGCGGCTGCCTTCGGCTCAGGTCATGATCCCAGCGTCCTGGGATCGAGTCCCGCATCGGGCTCCTTGCTCGGCAGGGAGCCTGCTTCTCCCTCTGCCTCTGCCTGCCACTCTGTCTGCCTGTGCTCGCTCGCTCGCCCTCTCTCTCTGACAAATAAATAAATTTAAAAAAAAACAACAAACTTGTTCCATCTCCTCGCCCACTTTGGGTCTATCCCCCTACCAGACTGTTGGCCCTGTGAGAGCAGAGCTGAACCTGCCTGTGGTCCCCACACTATCCCAGCACATAGGTCGGGGGGGGGGGGGCAGGAGGACCCAGGCACAGACGACGACATTCCCAAGCATGAGAAGGGAAGTGTGTGCTGCCCTCCCATTTTACAGGAGCCAGACCACAGGCCCTATCCATCTGACTGGGTGGTGGGGGGGAATGAATGCCCTCCAAACACGGTGTGGGGTGCACCACGCCCGCCGGTTCCACCGTGCCAAGTGGCTGCAGGTGAACTTTGCAGGTGCACCTATGACTCACCTCCCCAGATGCCAAATCCCCTGGGCAGGCCGCCCCCGCCCACACCCCAATTAGCAAGCTCCTTGTGGAGCAACGGAAAGTGGGCCCCGGGGCTCCAGGCCCAGCCTCCGCACCCCGTTCCTCCTTCCAGGACGTCCAGGATGCTAAAGCCGGGGAATTCGAGGTGACCCCACCCTCCCTTCGGCCTGCCAGTCGGGCGGGAAGCAGAGCCTTCGTCCGTTGTTGCCCAATCACGCCTGTCCCAAAGCCCCGGCCCCGCGTCCCGTCCCTGGGCTGCACCCGGTCGGGGCGGGGCAGCCCAACCCAGGCCCGGGCACCGCCTTCTCCGGGGGCACCGAAGGCCTCAGACCGCGCCATGCGCCTAACGGTGAGGAGTACCAAGCTTTCCGGCCCCTGGATCCCGCCGCTCCCCCATCCTATCCCCTCCCCGCCCCCAACCCGGCCGCCCCACCCCCCGGCCCTCGGGCCGAGACGTGCGACCGCGCCCGCCCCCCGGCCCCCGCGCCCCCAGGCCGGCCCGACCTCGTTCGAGTTCCTCCAGCACATAGGCAAGCAGCCCCGAGCACCCGCACTCGCCGCCCACCACGAGCAGCAGCGAGCTCGGCGCCTGAGCCGCCCCGGGACCCACCACCGCCGCCGCCATCTTCGCGCCGCACAGACGCTCCGAGCGCCCACCCCGCTGGCCCCGCCCCTTAAAGGGGCCAAACCGGAAGAACTGAAGACCCCGCCCGGAAGCCTCTTCGCCCCTCGTCTGCCACCTTCGACCCCTTCAGGTTTCCGGAGCTGGGGTCTCGAGCACCGATCCAAGAGCGCACCATGGCCACCATGGCCACCCCCTCCCAAGTGATCATTCCTTCGTCCGTCTGTCCATCCATCCATCCATCCATTCATTCAACAAGCTTTGAGTGCATGCCTACCACGTGCTCTGCGAGAACTTACCACATCACAGTGGGCCCAATCAGAACCAGGTCCCATACGTGCTTATAGGTCCCTGGGTCAGGGCTTGAACAGAGAAAAGAAAGTTATCTTATAGCTAGGGCTTTAAGGGATGTGTAGGAGTTTGCCAGGTATGAGTGGTGGGGCAAGAGCATATGAAGCAGAAGTTAGAGCATGTGTAGAATTTTAGAGGTAGGAAAGTACGTTTGTGTTTGCAACACATTCTGGAGCCTACGGGGCTCTTGCTTGCACCTATGTGCCAGACATTTTACTCCATTAGCCCATTGAATAAATCTATGAGGTAGGTAATGTTGTTATGGTCACTTCAGAGAGGAAACTGAGGCTTGGAGAAATGAAGTCATCAGCCCCTTAAGTGGTAGAACAGAATTGAACCCAAGTGAGTCTGATTCTAGGTCCAGCCTGTGGCAGGCACTGACTGCCAGTCTCACATGGGTACCCCTCCTTCCCCCCAAAATCTCATTCAACCTTTTTTTTTTTTTAAGATTTTATTTATTTATTTGTCAGAGAGAGAGGGAGAGAGAGAGAGAGCGAGCACAGGCAGACAGAGTGGCAGGCAGAGGCAGAGGGAGAAGCAGGCTCCCTGCCGAGCAAGGAGCCTGATATGGGACTCGATCCCAGGACGCTGGGATCCTGACCTGAGCCGAAGGCAGCCACTTAACCAACTGAGCCACCCAGGCGTCCCTCAACCCTTTTTTTAAAAAACGACTTTATTTATTTATTTGAGAAAGAGAGAGTGTGTGTGCATAGGCAGGGGGAGGGGCAGAGAGAGAGGGAGAAGCAGACTCCCCACTGAGCAGGGACACCCCCCCCCCCCAAACAGGGCTTGATCCCAGAACCTGGGATCATGACCTGAGCCGAAGGCAGATGCTTAACTAACTGAGCCACCCAGGCATCCCTCATTCAACCCTTTAAACTATGGTGACCACTACTTAAAAAATTACATTGCATCAAACTTTTTGATGGTTGCTTGTGCCCAGGAAGGGCTGGGTTGTCTCTCTTGGGAGTGAGGTCTCCATCTCTGGAAGCATACAAGACAGAAATGAAAAGTCCTGGGAAACAGGATTGGCCTCCTGCTATCCTTCATTATCTAGGGTTGTTCAGCCCAACTTCCTCCCTGGTCAGTTGCTGGCCACGTGCTGTCTAATGTCCTAGTACTCCACTTCCTCTCCCTCTTTTTAGCCCTGGCATTCTTCCTCTATCCTGGTCCCTCCTTCTTAGCTCCCTCCCCTGTGTCCTGGCTGCATGTGATTTCTTGCATTATTGCTATGAGCATTAATAGGAATGGGAGTGTCAGTGTCAGGCTCTATCTCACCTATCAGGCTGGGAGCTCAGTTGGAGTCAGGGCCAGGCAGAGGCTTCTCTGGAGCCCTGACCTTTTGTAACACAAGGCTGAGTATCCTGGAAATGCATGATAAAGGCTTGTGAAATGAGGGTGAAAAGCCCATTCGTCCACCATTCATTTATGCATTGATTCTTTCATGTGTATTTATTGGTTGAGTTAGGACTTGAATCCGGGACCTTCTGACCAAAATCTGTGCTCTTCCTTCCTGCCCAAGGGTGTGAGTTATGATTGTGGCTATTAATTCTAGTTTGTCTTAAAGGGCCCTGAAGTGTGAGAATGTTCTCCACCAGGGTGTCTGATGTGGGAGGAAAGGTCGTCCCCAAGGACTCTGGGGGCTGATGTTCTCAGTGTTCTGGAGTCCTGAGGTTTTTCTGTCCCAGAGTGTCACCCAGGTGGATGACCCCCAAATGGGAAATGTGAGGAGTGTCTCTCCAGCTGTGAAGCATCTGGGGCATCACTTCTGAAATCCCAGGCACCAGACTCAGGTCACTGTCCTTCTGCCTTTGTCTACACCCAGCTCCATGCCTCTTTCAAGGTCATCCATCCCTAGAGGGATCAGATGACAGCATTTGCGGGGGAAAACAGAAACCTTAGCCCTCGAGACTGCTGGACACCCTTATTTTCCTACCCTGGCAGTTCTTTTCTTTTCTTTTTTTAACGTGTTTCTTGAGGTTTAACATAAGGCATGGGCAAGTTCACAAATGTCTAACATGAAAATTGACAAGGACGATGACCCTTTTGTTATGATCTAGGACATGCCCAGCTCCTGGCAGTTGCTTGGACTTCCCAGCTGATGCTCCCCTCCCTCAAGGCAACCACTGCCCCGACCTTTATCATTGTAGGTGAGTTTTACCTGGTTCTGAACTTCGCATAAATGGGATCACAGTGTCCACCCTTGGATCCTGCTTCTCTTATGGTGAGGAGCAGGTGTTACTCCTTTTCATGGCTAGGTAGTAGTCTCTGGTTCCATTTTTTTATGTTGCAGTAAAATACATATAACACGTAACTTATTTTAACCATTTTAAAGTGTATAATTGAGTGACACATAGTACCTTCAGTTCACAATGTCTTGCCACCTTCACTGATACTAGCTCCAGAACTCTTGCATTCCCATTAGCCATCACTCCCCGTTCCCCTCCCTCCAGCCCCTGGCAACCAGTATTCTACTTTCTGTCCCTATATATCTGTCCTAGACACTTCATACACTATCTGGCCATTTCTATCAGGCTTCCATCATTCAGCGTATTGTTTTCAAGGTGTATGCATGTTGAATCCACGTACGACTACTTTATTACTGACATTCCTGGTTTATCCATTCAACCATTGGTGGACTTTTGGGTGATTTGTACCTTTTTGCTATTGTGACTAGTGCTGCTGGGAACATTCATGTACAAGTTTTTGCTGAATACCAGCTCTCCATTCCCTTGCGTGTATGCCTAGGAGTGGAATCTCTGAGTCACATGGTAATTCTAAGTTTAGTTTTTTGAAGAGCTGCCAGACCCGTTTTCCACGGCGACTGCACCATTTCACATTCCCCTCAGCAACGTATGAGGATTCCAATGCCTCCACGTCCTTGAAAAGACCTGGATTTTATCGTCATCGTCGTTACTATTCTTGTTATTAAAAGCTCTGGGTACCAGCTTTATACCATTTGTCCCTTTCACCTGACAGTGGACATTTGGGTTGTTTCCGTTTTGGGCTATAGTGGATGAAACTGTTTTGAGCTTTTTTTGTACATGTCTTTTGGTGACTATACCTCATTCTCCCCCCTCCCCCCATAAATGCCTAGGGGTGGGATGGCTGGAAGATGGGGTAAGAGATGGCCGGACTGCTTTCCCAAGTGGTCTGTGAGGTCCATCCATCCTCAGCAACACTTTGATTTTAGCCTTTTCAATATTTGCTTTTTTTCCTGCCCATCCTCTACCCCTCTCACCAATGCAGTACATCTGTCAACATCGATTAAGCATGTGTGTTGAGAACATTAGTTCTCAGTGCTGGGGAGGGAAACAAAACTGTTGGTCCTGGGTGTGCATCACTCCCAGTCTGGGATTGAAGGAGCCTGAGGTCCCTGGGGCTGTATGCTTTATGTATTAGTTAATTTTACCCTTGCAACGATTTAGGACAAAATCTCTGAGTAAACTCATTTAATAAGTGGGCAAGAGAGATTGGGAGAAGTCAAGGGGCAGATTCGGTGTTCAGCACCCTGGCCAGGATGTGAACCCAGGACATCTGACTCCAGGCCCTGCAATACTCATTCATCATTCATTTGTTCATTCATCCCCTCTGGAAACACTTCCTGATAACTCTCCTGTGCCCCTAAGAGGTCTCAGTCCTGGTTCCTAAGGAGACCTCAGTATGCAGGAGGAAGAGTTGTCCATGGATGTCCCCTATCCCCGGGGATTCAGGGTTGGGCTGGAGGGTGGGTTCAGGAGCTGGAAGAATTGCGAGTAGAGGAGTGAGGGCTTTGACTGGGGAGAGAGAGAAGGTATCCTCAAAAGAGACATTGGAGCTAGGGTTTTGAAGAGTGCATAGGAGTTCATCAGGCAGATGATGTATTCTTTTTTTTTTTTAAGATTTTATTTATTGGGGCGCCTGGGTGGCTCAGTGGGTTAAAGCCTCTGCCTTCAGCTCAGGTCGTGATTCCAGGGTCCTGGGATCGACCCCCGCATTGGGCTCTCTGCTCAGCAGGGAGCCTGCTTCCTCCTCTCTCTCTGCCTGCCTCTCTGCCTACTTGTGATCTCTGTCAAATAAATAAATAAAATCTTTAAAAAAAGAAAAAAAGATTTTATTTATTTATTTGTTTGTTTTATTTATTTATTTGACAGAGAGAGAGAGAGAGGTCACAAGTAGGCAGAGAGGCAGGCGGGGGTGGGGGGGAAGCAGGCTCCCCACTGAGTAGAGAGCCCGATGCGGGCCTCCATTCCAGGACCCTGAGATTATGACCCAAGCCAAAGGCAGAGGCTTAACCCATTGAACCATCCAGGAGCCCTGATGTATTCATTAATTCAACAAACACCTCCAGGCAAATCCTCTTGTGCCAAACTCACCCTAGCCTGTTCCCAAGGAGTCCCCAGGCTGGGGGAGTCAGAACCACACAGATTCCCCAAAAAGCCATGGATGAGGGGCAAGGAGAGGTGGAGCATAAGTATGCCCTGGATGAGAGGAATATGGGGCCAGCAGGAGTCTCCTGGGAGGAGCCTGTGGCTCCAATTCCCTCCTCCAGAGCAGAAGCAACAGGTGCTGAATGGTTTTTGCTTTGGAATGTATTCCTTAGATTAAATGAGGCCACGATGGCATCATTCTGCCTCAAAGAGATGCTTGGGCTTGGTCCAAGCCACTTCCCAGCAATGCAGCGTCAGTTTCCCCAGGTGATATATTTGGAAAGAAAAACAACTAACCCCTCCCTATGGGCCTGGTGGTGCAGTGGTGATGGAGGAGCATTGAATTGTTGCTTGTGGATGGAGGTCCATGCAATTGAGACATTTGAGACCTGTGAATGGAGCAGGGAGGTCCCAACCAGATCTGGAGAGATCTAGGAGGACTTCCTGGGGGAAGCAGCACTTGAGGCAGGACTTGATGGAGGAGAAGGAGTTGAGCACAAGTATGGGACAGGGAAAGGAGCACCTGGAGGAGGGAGAACAGTGTGTGCAAAGGCTCTGAGGCCAGAACAGACCAGGTGTGTTGGAAGAGTTCAAGCCCAGAATGGCTGGGTGGGGTGACTGGGAAATGCAAGAGGGTGTAGCTGGGGAGGCTAGTGGGGGTTGGGCCACACAGGCCTCTGGGTCACAGGAAGATTTGTGGATTTAAAAAAAATTTTTTTAATTTATTTATTTGTTAGAGAGAGAGAGAGAGAGCACAGGCAGACAGAGTGGCAGGCAGAGGCAGAGGGAGAAGCAGGCTCCCTGCCAAGCAAGGAGCCCGATGTGGGCCAGGACGCTGGGATCATGACCTGAGCCGAAGGTAGCCACTTAACCAACTGAGCCACCCAGGTGTCCCGGATTTGTGGATTTTAGACTGAGGGCCATGGAGGGGACCCATGGAGAGTGTGGGAGCAGAGGGGACGTGGAACACAAACTATAAAAAACGACCATGAGCTGGTTCCAAGCATTTTATAAGATTAACGCAAGTCACTACCCCATTCCATTGTACAGATAGGGAAACGGGAGTTGACAAGGTAAGTGACATGCCCTGGATCACACAGCACGTGGCAGACGTAGGATTTGAATCCAGATGCCCTCAATTTTAGGGGCTGGGCTCGTGAGCACTTAGCCAAGAGCAGCCCGGTCCAGGTGATTGCCAGCTTGCCATCAGTTCCTTCTGCAAAATCGTCAAGATGTGGCACAGGGAGGTGGGGAGTTGTGAGTGGGGGAGGCTGCATTTTGTTTGTTTATAATCCAGTCCTCTGCGAGGACCCGCAGCCCCTACAGCAACCCCACCCAATTAACGCAAAAACGCCAGAAATGGCGATTTCCTCCCCTCTACTCCCACCTGCCCTGGATCCGCCTAAACCCCACCCCTAAGACGGATTGGACGGGACAGCGTTACCGACACCCAATGGTAGCTCAGGATGCAAGTTCCCGCCCCTTCCTCTCCCTCAGGCCACTCCCCAACCCCGCCTCAGGGCAGTCCGTAGAGTGAGAGCGGGTGGAAGGGAGGTGGCTGGTTGTACCGGTTGAGATCCCTGGGTTTTGCAGAGGACCATGAAGTGGTACTTCGAGCCAAAATTGAGCACCCCATCTTCTGAAATGACGCGCGTCCCTTCCTTCCTCCCACAACGTGTGTGGAGTGCATACTGTGTGCCAGACCCTGTCCCAGGCCAGCAGTGGTCCTGCCTTCAGGAGCTCCTAGCTCAGTGTTCTCAAGAGGGCCAAGGGCTCCCTAAGTTTTAATACCGGATACATTCATTCATTATTCCGCTTGATATATGTTCTTGAGCAAGAGGTGGCCGGCTTGGATGGCTTGCAGTCTTGGAAGCTGGTTAGAGGGTACAAAGATGGGTCCTGAGCCAGCTTCCCAACCCCAGGCAGCGAATGTCCTTAGGTCCAGACCTGAACCAAGTCAAACAGTCACCATTGTACTCGCATCTCCTATCCCACTAATGACCGGGTCGGGAAATGCAAAGTCGAGGATGACACAAGGGTCAGGGGCGCGGAACCCAAGTCTGGTGATGTTAAATCCCAACTATGTCCCTTCCGAGTTGTGTGACTGCCCTGTGCCTCAGTTTCCCCAAAGCTTGAACTCCTATTATAACAGCCTCTGCCCGGAAGGGTCTCTGTGAGATTAAATGATTTAGAGCGTGAAGCAAAATCCAGCTCCGCCCGTGCTAAACTCTCACCTGGTTATCTATTCTTGTAATTTATCATCTTACTTTGGAAATAGACTGGCCACAGGTAGCTCACTTGAGTAGACAGCTGTCAGTGACCCAGCTGGGGTCTTCCCATGGAGCCCACATCCAACCCCACAGAGCTGTTTTCTGATGCATTGATTTTAACCCCAGTAAAGCTGACATCCTGTTCCTGAACATAATTAAACATTGATTCATTTGGGCTTTGCTGTTCTCCTTTTGCATTCTGAATCAGAGTGTGTATATCTGAGTCACAACATTTTCATAGGACTCTGGATTACTTGGGAGCTCTGGGCATGAGGGTTTGATACAGCCCTGCCCGACAGTGCCTCAGTGGTAGTCCTAGAAGCATGAGAGGCCGAAGCCATGAGTTCAAGTCCAGCTGTGCCATACACTGCCTGTATACCTTGGACAAATACCTGGGCATCTCTGATCTGCAGTTTTCCCACTCGTCAAAGTGACAGCATGACGGTCCCCTGTCGAATGTTCTTAGCCACCCATTACCAACACCCCACCCCGCCATGTCTGGGTTCAAGTCCACCGGTCTCCAGTCGATCTGTAGCGGGGAAGCAAGATTCAAAGGGGTGGCATGAATGAGGGTGCAGCCCTGGGCTGGCGCACAGTGAGGGACTTGTTTGGGGGCAGTGGGGGCAGCAGGGAACTGGAGGCTAGAGAGGGCAGAGGCGTTAGGTTCCTAATGATCCCTCCCCTGAGCTGGACCCAGGGTAAATAGCGGATGAGCCTCATGTACTCTTGGCATTCTCACATTGGACATAGAACTACCTTGGCTCCCAGAGTCATTTCTTAGTGCTTCCGTTTTCCTCATCTGGAAAATGGACATGATTGTACCTACCTGGGGGGATGGCATGTAAGGTACACAGGAAGAGCCCAACAATTATTGAGAAGGAGTTCTTGTTTTGTTTTAAACTATCATTGTAGGGGATTTGGGAGTACAGAGATTAAGGACCCCAGTGGGCTGCCGGGATTTGAATCCCAACTCTGCCATTCACCTGCTTGACCTTGGGCACGTGGCTCACATTTTGGCTCAGTTTCCCTCTCTGTAAAATCGGTTAAGAGGATTAAATGAGTGAGCATTTGTAGAATTCTGCGCAGTGCCAGGTTCCACTAGAGAAGGTTCCTGCCTGCAAGTGGCGCTCAGCCTTGGGATTGCCCTTTGGCCCAGTGCTGCCACCTGCTGGTTACTCTGGAGACTTTAGACTGAGCTCTGCCTCCGAGCCTGGAGCCCCGCCCCTACTCCCTCTGGACCTATCGCATCTCTCCTTACTTTTTCCGGGTAGTCCCTCACTAGAGCTCCCAGGTCAGGGCTGGGAACTTGCAAAGGGCAGCACTGCCCGCGTCCCATAGCTCTCTAGGAAGTAATTACCTTTTAAATCCCTATTTTATGAGCGATAAACCAAGATTGTCCTTCTCTTTGTGATCACTGGCTTGAGGGCCCCAAGTAGGTCCGGCAATAGGTACAGCCTCACAGCATTTGCGCTCACCTTGTCCTCTGCCAGGAATACCCTGGAAGAAGCTCTGCCCATTCCCCATTAAAAAGCTGAGTTCAGTAGGTGCTGTGGAGGGGGAGCTTTCTCATCTAAAGCCCTTGGCATAGGAGACGGGCAAGTTTGGGCCCCTGGGAATTGCCAGGAGCTCATTGGCTGGGAGGTGTGTGTGTGTGTGTGTGTGTGCGTGGGCACGCGCGCATATGCTCATGTTTGGTGTGTGGGGATCTCTACCCGTGTGTATGCATGGCAGGGGAGGACTTGTACTCCTCACCAGTCTGTGTACTATCTCCCATTATTTGTCTTTCAATGACTTCTTTGTGGATTACATAGGATGGTAAAGAGAGTGTAACATCAGAAGCCAAGAAAAGAGAGATGGAAAGACAGAGAGTGAGGATGAGTTTGCAGAATACTTGAGTGTAGATGCATAGGAAGAGGAGCCAGGGAAAGAGGGAGCTGAAGAGAAGAGAGTGTAAGAGAAAGATGGAAGCAGCATGGCATAATTAAATGGAGGGCTGGGATAGCTCAAATAAATAGCTTTGGAATTAGCAGAGCTGTTGGTGGGGTAAAATAGGACAGTGGGGCTTAAAATTAATTGGATCTTAATGATCAGTTTATCAGAGGCTTTGGCAGATAGAGGGAGATGACCTATGGGTAAAAGAGAACAAGAGAGACCAATGCACATCAAATATTGAGAGATTGTAATTCACATTAACAGATTAAACAAGAAAACTTATATAGGCATTCCAATTGATTCATGAAATGTAATTGCTAAAATTTATCACCCATGTGAGACACAAGCAAAAAATCCTAGCAAACTGGAAATAGAAGTGGACCTCTTTGGGGGTGCCTGGGTGGCTCAGTGGGTTAAAGCCTCTGCCTTCGGCTCAGGTCATGATCTCAGAGTCCTGGGATGGAGCCCTGCATCGGTCTCTCTGCTCAGCGGGGAGCCTGCTTCCCCCTCTCTCTGCCTGCCTCTCTGTCTACTTGTGATCTCTGTCTGTCAAATAAATTAAAAAAAAAAAAAAAAAAAAAAAAAAAGAAGTGGACCTCTTTGACTTGATTGTCCGTTAAAAACCTCCAGCAGGGGGCGCCTGTGTGGCTCAGTAGGTTAGGCATCTGACTCTTGCTTTAGGCTCTGTTGCTATCTCCCAGTCGTGGAATCAGCGCCCCCAGCAGAGGGGCTCTGTGCTCAATACTAAGTCCGCTTCAGATTATCTCTCCTTCTCCCTCTCATCCACGCTTTCACGCTCTCTCAAATAAATACATAAATAAATCTTATAAAAACAACCAAAAATCTCCAGCATATATATTTAGTGGTGAATATTGCAATGTTCCCTTTAACATGGGCAGACAAGGCCAGGATGTCAATTATCATGATGTTTGATATTGTACTGGAGGTTACTGGCCTGCAGCATAAGGCAGGAAAAGTAAATGAAAGGTCCAAGAATTGGTAAGGAGGAAATAAAAGTGTCTTATTTTCTTTACTGTGAAGGGAAAGATAGATTAAGTTGAAGAATTTTAAATTAAATCCATAGACCCAGAAAGAAGATTGGTGGTTTCCAGGGGTTGGGGGAAAGGAGATGGAGAGTGACTGCCAAATGGGACAGGTTTCCTTTTGGGGTGATGGAAGAGTTTTATTACTAGATAGAACTAGTGGTTGCGGGGCGCCTGGAGAGCTCAGTGTGTTAAAGCCTCTGCCTTCGGCTTGGGTCATGATCTCAGGGTCGTGGGATGAAGCCCCGCATCGGGCTCTCTACTTAGCACGGAGCCTGCTTCCCTTCCTCTCTCTCTGCCTGCCTCTCTGCCCACTTGTGATCTCTGTCTGTCAAATAAATAAATGAATAAATCTTAAAAAAAAAAAGAACTAGTGGTTGCACAACATTGTGAATCTAAAAAATGCCACTGAATTGTACATTTTAAAATGGTTAAAATGGTAAATTTTGGTATGTGTATTTTGCAGAAATAAAAAAAGGATTTTAAAACTCAGAGTTTCCTAGATACTACTGCTCCAGGAGGTGGAGCATAATTCCCTTGTCTTGAGGGTAGGCTGGGCTTAGTGATTTGCTTATAAAGAGCAGAGTAGGGAAGGAGAAACAGAATAACTTGACAGTGGATAACTTGGCATCCAGATGATCAAAGTTAAAATCCCCTGTGATGTCACGTGGGTATCAGGGACCTCTGGTGACAATAAGGAAACCCCATTTCTGTGATCTTCCCCCCAAAGCCCATAACCCCAGTCTAATAATGAGAAAACGTCAGATAAGCCAAATCAAGGGACTTTCTGCAAAATACCTAATGAATACTCTTTAAATGTGTCGAGATTACGAATAATAAGGAAAGAATAAGAAACTCACGTTTATCAATTTATCAGAGTGTACTATCACATTGGTCTCACATTTAGGCAGAGACCAAGGAGATAAAATGACTAAATGCAGTGTAGGGTCCTGGAGTGGATCATCGACTAGGAAGAGAACATTAGTGGAAACTAATGTTTGGAATATAAAGTGGAATATAAAGTTTGCAATTTAGTTAGCAATAAGTGCCAATGTAAATATTTTTCTTTTGAAATGTATATCCCGTAAGTAAGTACATGTTAGATGTTAACATTAGGGCAAGCTAGGTGAAGAATAAATAAAAACACTCTGTACCTTTTTGCAGCTCAGTGCCTCTACAACTTTCTGTATATCTAAAATTTTTTCAAAATAAAAAGTTTATTTAAAAAATTAAGAGATTCTGGGGCGCCTGGGTGGCTCAGAGGGTTAGAGCCTCTGCCTTTGGCTCGGGTCATGATCCCGGAGTCCTGGGATCGAGCCCCGTGTCGGGCTCTCTGCTTGGCGGGGAGCCTGCCTTCCCCTCTCTCTCTGCCTGCCTCTCTGCCTACTTGTGATCTCTGTAAAAAAAAAAAATTAAGAGATTCTGTTCAGAAAATGATTCCTAAATAGAATGAAAACAAGCCACAAAATTGGAGATTTTTTTAAACAATGCACATTAAACCAACAAATGATTTATATTTGATATGGTTAAAGAGCCATACCAGTAGGAAATGACAGTCACATTTTATTTAATTATTTTTTAAAGATTATTTATTTTAGAGAGAGAGAATGCATATGAGGGGGGAGGGGCAAAGGGAGAGAGAGAATCTCAAGTAGACTCCCTGCTGAATGCAGAGACCAACAATGCAGGGCTTGATCTCACGACCCTGAGATCATGACCTGAGCCAAAATCTAGAATCGGACTCTTAACCAATGGAGCCACCCACATGCCCTTTTTTATTCTTTTTTTTAAAGATTTTTAAAAAAATTTATGTGACAGACAGAGATCATAAGTAGGCAGAGAGGCAGACAGAGAGAGAGGAAGGGAAGCAGGCTTCCTGCTGAGCAGAGAGCCCGATGCGGGGCTCGATCCCAGGGTCCTGGGATCGAGTCCCACATCGGGCTCCTTGCTCGGCAGGGAGCCTGCTTCTCCCTCTGCCTCTGCCTGCCACTCTGTCTGCCTGTGCTCGCTCGCTCACTCTCCCTCTCTCTCTGACAAATAAAAAAAAATTTTTAAAATAAAATGTGACTATTAGGGCATCTGGTTGGCTCAGTTGGTTGGGTGTCCTACTTGCGATTTCAGCTCAGGTTATGATCTTAGGGTTGTGAGATGGAGCCCTACGTTGCTGGGCTCCCTGCTCACTGGGGAATCTACTTGAGATTCTCTTTCTCCTTCTGTCCCTCTCCCCCTCACATGTGTGTGCTCTCTCTCTAAAATAAATAAATAAAATCTTTTAAAAAGCAGATAAAAAACCTGAAGCATTTCATCCTAAGAAGAAATCAACAGTCACATGAAAAGTTCCCCCTCATGAGCAGTAAGAAAGCAAATCAGACCAAAACGAGGCACCAGTTCTCCCCCTTCAGTTTGGCATGATTAAAAAACTGGGAGTTGTCCAAGTGTTGATCAGGGTGTGGAGCAACTGAATGCTTATATGGTGTGAATGTGATAAAAATAGTTGGAGGCATGTCAAAAAACAATTTGATGTTATCTCGTGAAGCTGAGCATGTGGGTGTCCTACAATCCAGCCATCTTACCATGTGCACCAGCCTACATTTCTGAGAATGACTATAAAAGTTTGTGGGGTTTTTTTTTGAATAAACTCAAAGTGGAAGCAATCTTAAGGTCCACCAACTGGAAAGTAGATAAATAATCAAAGGTATAGTAAACCAAGAGGATACTGCAGAGCCATGAAAAATTCATCTATTTTAGCACACGCAGAAATGTAGATGAATATCAGAATATCATCAGAATCATGTTGACCAAACAAGTTAGTAAAATATGTGATCATTTTATTCTAGTTACATAAAGTCCCCAAACACACAAAATGAGACCATGTATTGTTTATTGATAAATATGTGGTAAAACTGGAAAGAAAAGTAAGAGGATGAAAAAGAAAATTTAGGTAGTTCTTCTTTCTGAGGGGAGAGATGATGAGGTAGGGGAGAGGCCCATGGAGTCTTCCACTGTGGTGGTAATGGTCTTTATTCAAGCCTATCATTGCTGCCTTTTATTCCTTACCTAGGGCTGATCAGTATGTAATAAAAATTGGAAAAGCAATGAGAGTTACAACAATGGGTAATAATATACACTACTATTCCAATTTCTTTCAGGTGTTAGCTTACATAACATCTGCAATTCTGTGAGGCAAGACCTGTTATTGTTCCCATTCTACAGATGGGGAAAATGAGGCATAGAGTGGTTACATGACTTGCCCAAGATCATGCTTGGGCTTAGAGGTAGAGTTGGGTTTTAAGCACAGACCTCACTTGCAACTAACTCCATGTACATTCTGTGTTTATGAAATTCCTTCATGTGTGCTGGGGGCCGGGGATTCTTTGGGGCTCAGCTTCTAGTGCTGTTCTAGACACTGGAGATACAAAGTGAACAGGTTTGTAGGAACTTGACCCACAGGGAACTGCCCAGCTAGGTAAGTGGGGAGTCCTGGAGAGCAGAGATGTGTTGGAGTGAGGGCTGAGTCAGGGGAAGAGTTGGGGGCTGAGGAAGTTCAGAAAGTAGGGCAGTGTGGGGAAGTCGGGGAAGTCTTCCTGGAAGAAGGGATGTTCAAACCGGGTATTGATGGATGAATAGGAGTTTGCCAGTTACACAAGGGAGTGAAGGATGAGATCCACTCTGAACGTGTGCAAAAATCCACAGGCTGAGTGGCTTAAAGAGTGAAACAGATACTCAGAAGGAGACCTAGACAGGGAGTGGCAAAGACACAGACTGGACAGAGAGAGGCTCAGAGGGGGACACATGACCAAAAGAGACAAGGAAGCCCGGCTTTAAAGGCCCAGCTCCGGCCCTTTAAAGCTCCCCCAAGCCTGCAGCGCCCCCGCCCCATCAGGCGTCCCTGGGCTCCGCCCGCCAGCCCCACATCAGCACCACGTCAGGAGCTGTCCGCACCCCCGGTGCTGAACCAAGATGGCCGGCGGCACAGGCCGGGCCCCGGCGTGAACTGAGCGCGGGCTGCAGCCCCGGCCATGCCCTAGCCCAGAGGCCGCTAAGCCCTACCTAACAGAGCCGGCCCTCCGGCGACCTCGGAGACATGTCTCTACTTTGCGTTGGAGGTAGGAGGCAAGGCTGCGGGGCTGGGGACCCGTGTGGACCCGGACGGGGCTCGGGGTCCGTGTGGATGCGGCTGGATTTCTGAGGGGGTGACTCGAGTACACGCGGCTGGACTTTTGAGAGGGGAGCCAGCCTTTGTAGACACATCAGGGCGCCTGAGGGGGTGATCCGTGCAGATGTAGCTGCGTTCTCAGGGGTTCCTGGTGGCCACTGCTGGGGGTCGTATGGACGTGGCTGCACGCGGAGGCCCTTGTGGACGCCAGCAGGGACCTGAGGCTCTATCTGACTCCCTAATCTGGACTGGGGAGTCTATGTAGACCAGGTCATTAGGTGTGGAAGGGACTGGGCTGGGTAGTTCGAATGAATCGTGTAAGGTACTTGGAAGGAGTCCTGTGCAGTGAACTGGCTGTGGGTTCTCAGGAACGTGAACTAGCCTCGGAATTCGAAAAGGAGTGCAGAGGGAGGGGTCTCCAAGACCTGAGCATGTAAGATTTGGGTAAGGGGGTTTAACTATCAGGACAATGGTGAGCTCTAGGAATCCCCCAGCCTTGGGTGTAAAGAGTCCTGGGAAGAGGCTGGGGAAGACCCTTCCCTATGTCCTAGGAGGGTTGTGACTAGGGTCTGGGGGCGCTTTTCGCATTAACTCTTTGGACTCCCGAGTTGGGGCTGGGGGAATCGCCTGAGGGCCTCCCCACTCCCCACCCCCTCTAGCACTCCGAAACGCAAAACGCGCAACCAACCGTAGGGAGCCGACCCCTCGAGGGTGCAGTGCAGGTCTGCACCCCTCCCAGCATCCTCACCTCACCCACTTTGCGCCGAAGCGAGGTAGGGAGAGGTGGGGTGGAGCTATTTTGGGGCCCGAACGCCATCTGCACCGAGGCCCACGCCCAGGCCCACGCTCTGCGTTGGGGTTGGGGCGGGGAGGAGAGAGACACAGGAGGGACATGATCGTTGCCCCGGGGTGGGGGCAGACCCAGCCCGTCAGGACTCGTGTGTCCTGAGCATTCCTGCTAAGAACTCGGGCTCTGGGAGACCTTGGACGGCGGTGGTTATGACGAACAGGGCTCAAGTCTTATAGAGGTCTCAACCTTGGGTTTCAAGGACTGGGGTCCACCCCCTCACTCACACCTACTCCCTCCAAGAAGGCTGAGGTCAGGGAAGAAGTGTGTTGGTCAGGCCTGAGATGTCAGGCTTCGAGAGACCTTAGACAGCAGGGATTGTGCTGTGTATGTGAGAGAGAAAGAGACAGACAGCTGAACACCGGTTTCCGCCTGGACCCCAGTGAACAGGCCCAGAACTGGGAACCGCCCCCGCCGCCCCTCCCCCCTCCTCCCCTCCCCCTCTGTCGCTCCATTCACAAACCCTGCCCCGCCCGCTCCCTGCCGTGCGGCGACTTCCAGAGTGCTGTCGCGCGGGGCTGGGCAGGCGTGGACGCGGGTGTTCTTAAAGGGGCAGGGACCTGCTTTCTCTGAGCTCTTCCCCAGCTGTATCTGATGGTGACAGAAAGGCCCATAGATCAAAAGCCAACTACCCCCTGACCTAAGGAGTTAAGGGAGTGGGAAGGTACAGAGGATCCCCTGGAACCGCCAGGGGCTAGGCCTAAAGGAAGGCGGAAGTGAATGGTCAAACCCCCTATTGGTCTCTTCCCCTCCTCTAAGTTGCCTAAAAGTGGGGGCCAGGAGGTGGGGGGGCGGCATCTGGCACTGGAGGAGGGGATCAATGTGAGTGTTCCTGGCTGATTCTCTTCTCTGCTCCTCCCACCCCCACCTTACCCTGCCTCACACCCTCCAAGTTGGGTTCAGAGAGAAGGTTTGCCTAGTTGTGTGTGTGTGTGTGTGGGGGGGAATTCCACCATTAATTCTGACGCAAACTGGAGGCTGGACTGCAGAGGTGGTGTGAAGGGGGGGGGGGAGTAAGAAGGGTGAGGCTTCCAGAAACAGAGGCCTGGGGGAAGAATTGTGTTGGATGATTCTGTGGAGCTTACAGGAAGGGAATCACCAGCAGAGTGGAGGGGTTTTGGTGGGAGGGGCAGGGCTATGGGTGGGGTGGGAAGTAAAGCCCTGAGATGTATGGTGGGTGGAATAACACTGAGAGAGAAAGGGAGAGGCAGAGGGGGAGACCAGGGTAAATGGAGACAGGGTGAAATAATGGGGGGAGTGATACCCAGAGTGGAAAGCCCAGGGGGATGAGGAGCTGAATGGGAGGGGAGAGGGGGAAAGGGGAGCAGTGGAGCTGGGCTGGGAGGGCAGCCCCTTTCCATGGGTCTGAGCTCATCCTTGGAGATGAGGAAATTCCTATACCTCCAACCAGAGGTCCACTCATGTTTGCCCACATCTGTACACACATGCACTGAAACGCTCATACACAGACAGTCTGTGTCTACAGTAATGCCCAGGATCCATCAAAGCTCCATGAAGATCACATGCCTGTGAATGCACACTTATGGACACATTCATATGTGTGTGTGCGAACGCACACATGTATATGGGACACAGCCACTCTGCCACATAGACATGGCCCCTGAAGTATAGGCAAGTGTATCCACATGCATGGACACAGACATGTGTGTATCCAAACATGCTTGATGCACGGTCACAATATCCATGTCCCATAAAGATCCACTCATGCCCTGACATACAGCCACATACTTAAGTATACCTGTTAGGAACCCAATCTCAAGAAACACTTATGTGTACATGCCAAGGCCACATGCCAAGGCCACATGCGTACACACATGAAGACACTTGTCCGGACATTCAAAGCAGCCCCTTCCAGCAGGTGAATGCTGGTGAGTACACACAAGTAAACAAATACACATTCCATATTGTATATTCCATATACAACTGTATAACACACACATCCATACACACACAACATATGTTTCTAATTGACATTATCACCTGCAAGTCCTCATATACCTAAACTCACACATATGTACAGATCATCACCTGCATTCAGATGGTACAAGTAAGCACATGTCCTTCCATGCACATATGTACATGTATACACACCTGCCTGCCCTGGTAACACTAGCAGGTACACATGCAAACACACACACATGCCAACTCTTGCATACATACCTGAAAGCAGGACATAGCACACCACCTAATATAAGTCTTGCCTCTGCCCCCTCTCATTTCTTTATGTTTGTGGAGTCCCAATCCCCCCTTCCCCCCACCATCCACTTGCTAGGGCTTGGCAGAGTCCTGAGGCTGCAAATGCCAAGTACTACCTGGTTCCTTCATGAATTCATTCATTTATTTAACCAGCAAGCATTAGCTGAGCACTTACTCTATGCCAGGCACTGTTCCTGGAGACGCAGCGCTACTCTGGCCTCATGCTGGTGGAGTCAGAGTGGGAGGAACAGGGAAGGGCTGAGGGAGCCACAGAAGGTGGTATCTAGGGCTCTCTTCCTTTGGGAAGCCTGTCTTTACCCGCAGTCCCCGCCCCCCCCCCCCC